>CM019063.1:337807221-338232264 GCA_009667805.1 Leptobrachium leishanense | reverse complement strand
GTGTGTCTTGTTACTGTGCCAGCAAGTTTTTTGGAGTTCACAACTTTATTTAAAACATTTGTGTATTGAGGTGATTTTCTGGGTCTTGTCACACTGTGCCAGCAAGTCTTTTTGGGTCTCATTTATACCAAATATCAGGGAATTTAGGTGATTTGTGTCTTGTCACTGTGCCAGCAAGTTTTTTTGGGGTTTACAACTTTATTTAAAACATTTGTGAATTGAGGTGATTTTCTGGGTCTTTTCACTGTGCCAGCAAATCTTTTTGGGGCTCACTAATTTCTTTAAAACACTTGGGAATTAAGGTGATCTTCTGTGTCTCGTCACACAGCCAGCAATTTTTTTGGGGCTCACTAATTTCTTTAAAACACTTGGGAATTAAGGTGATCTGTGTCTCGTCATACAAAAAGTACCACGCTGTATTTTGGGGCTCACTAATTTCTTTAAAACACTTGGGAATTAAGGTGATCTTCTGTGTCTCGTCACACAGCCAGCAATTTTTTTGGGGCTCACTAATTTCTTTAAAACACTTGGGAATTAAGGTGATCTGTGTCTCGTCATACAAAAAGTACCACGCTGTATTTTGGGGCTCACTAATTTCTTTAAAACACTTGGGAATTAAGGTGATCTGTGTCTTGTCATACAAAAAGTACCACGCTGTATTTTGGGGCTCACTCATTTCTTTAAAACACTTGGGAATTAAGGTGATCTGTGTCTCGTCATACAAAAAGTACCATGCTGTATTTTGGGGCTCACTAATTTTTTTAAAACACTTGGGAATTAAGGTGATCTGTGTCTCGTCATACAAAAAGTACCACGCTGTATTTTGGGGCTCACTAATTTCTTTAAAACACTTGGGAATTAAGGTGATCTTCTGTGTCTCGTCACACAGCCAGCGATTTTTTTTGGGGCTCACTAATTTCTTTAAAACACTTGGGAATTAAGGTGATCTTCTGTGTCTCGTCACACAGCCAGCAATTTTTTTGGGGGTCACTAATTTCTTTAAAACACTTGGGAATTAAAGTGATCTGTGTCTCGTCATACAAAAAGTACCACGCTGTATTTTGGGGCTCACTAATTTCTGTAAAAACACTTGGGAATTAAGGTGATCTTCTGTGTCTCGTCACACAGCCAGCAATTTTTTTTTGGGGCTCATTAATTTTTTAAAACACTTGGGAATTAAGGTGATCTGTGTCTCGTCATACATACAGTACCACGCTGTATTTTGGCTCACTAATTTCTTTAAAACACTTGGGAATTAAGGTGATCTGTGTCTCGTCATACAAAAAGTACCACGCTGTATTTTGGGGCTCACTAATTTCTTTAAAACACTTGGGAATTAAGGTGATCTTCTGTGTCTCGTCACACAGCCAGCAATTTTTTTGGGGCTCACTAATTTCTTTAAAACACTTGGGAATTAAGGTGATCTGTGTCTCGTCATACAAAAAGTACCACGCTGTATTTTGGGGCTCACTAATTTCTTTAAAACACTTGGGATTAAGGTGATCTGTGTCTCGTCATACAAAAAGTACCACGCTGTATTTTGGAGCTCACAAATTTCTTTAAAACACTTGGGAATTAAGGTGATCTTCTGTGTCTCGTCACACAGCCAGCAATTTTGTTTGGGGCTCACTAATTTCTTAAAAACACTTGGGAATTAAGGTGATCTGTGTCTCGTCATACAAAAAGTACCACGCTGTATTTTGGGGCTCACTAATTTCTTTAAAACACTTGGGAATTAAGGTGATCTGTGTCTCGTCATACAAAAAGTACCACGCTGTATTTTGGGGCTCACTAATTTCTTTAAAACACTTGGGAATTAAGGTGATCTGTGTCTCGTCATACAAAAAGTACCACGCTGTATTTTGGGGCTCACTAATTTCTTTAAAACACTTGGGAATTAAGGTGGTCTTCTGTGTCTCGTCACACAGCCACAGGGCTGTCTTTAACGCAGGGCAAAAGGGGCAGTTGCCCCGGGCCCAGTCATTGTTGAGGGGCCCAAAGCAACTGCCCCTTGGGCCCGCATAAACCGTGGACGACCGCTACAAATGGAGTGCATTAACAGCATTTCGCTATAGCAGCCTCCTCGATTGGCCGTGTCTTCTTGTAAGTGCCATCGTGCTCCCTCGCGCGGCCGTCATCGCCCTGTGCAGGCTGTGACACGTCTACAGGCGAGATCTTACAAAGAGCGCGTCACAGCCTTCAGAAGCCGGCGGCCATGCGGAGCAGAATGCTGGCACTCAGAGGAACACGTGGGTCATCTGATCCTGAGGTCTGTGCTGGGCAAGTATAATTCTGGGGGTCTGTGCTGGATACATATAATTCTCGGGGTCTGTGCTGGATATATATAATTCTGGGGGTCTGTGCTGGATACATATAATTCTCGGGGTCTGTGCTGGATATATATAATTCTGGGGGTCTGTGCTGGGTACATATAATTCTTATTTTTGTGTTATTACTAGACTATTAAGCTATTTGTTTTACACTTGAAACCTAATAATGTTCATTTGCACTTTATTACTGAAAGTTAAGATATTAACATGCCATTCCTCCCAACAACATATCACTTAATAGAAATAAATGATGAGAAAGAGCCTAGAAGAGGCTATAATTGGCATGTAAGTATGAACGTACTGTTACAGGTCAATCTAAGGACTTGTTTGTGAGACTGTTCTTTATTTACATTATTAAAGCTTTTTGAGACAAGTCCATGATATATTTGTGTTTTTTTTTCGGATGTTGGGGGTGGAGAGCAAAATTATGCAGTGGGCGGGCTTTCGGGGGGCCCAAGAAAATGTTTTCCCAGGGTCCAATCAATATTAAAGATGGGCCTGCACAGCCAGCAATTTTTTTTGTGGCTCACTAATTTCTTTAAAACACTTGGGAATTAAGTTGATCTGTGTCTCGTCATACAAAAAGTACCACGCTGTATTTTGGGGCTCACTAAATTCTTTAAAACACTTGGGAATTAAGGTGATCTGTGTCTCGTCATACAAAAAGTACCATGCTGTATTTTGGGGCTCACTAATTTCTTTTAAACACTTGGGAATTAAGGTGATCTGTGTCTCGTCATACAAAAAGTACCACGCTGTATTTTGGGGCTCACTAATTTCTTTCAAACACTTGTGAATTAAGGTGATCTTCTGTGTCTCGTCACACAGCCAGCAATTTTTTTTGGGGCTCTCTAATTTCTTTAAAACACTTGGGAATTAAGGTGATCTTCTGTGTCTCGTCACACAGCCAGCAATTTTTTTTGGGGCTCACTAATTTCTTTAAACCACTTGGGAATTAAGGTGATCTTCTGTGTCTCGTCACACAGCCAGCAATGTTTTTGGGGCTCACTAATTTCTTTAAAAAACTTGGGAATTAAGGTGATCTTCTGTGTCTCATCACACAGCCAGCAATTTTTTTTGGAGCTCACTAATTTCTTTAAAACACTTGGGAATTAAGGTGATCTGTGTCTCGTCATACAAAAAGTACCACGCTGTATTTTGGGGCTCACTAATTTCTTTAAAACACTTGGGAATTAAGGTGATCTGTGTCTCGTCATACAAAAAGTACCACGCTGTATTTTAGGGCTCACTAATTTCTTTAAAACACTTGGGAATTAAGGTGATCTTCTGTGTCTCGTCACACAGCCAGCAATTTTTTTTGGGGCTCACTAATTTCTTTAAAACACTTGGGAATTAAGGTGATCTGTGTCTCGTCATACAAAAAGTACCACGCTGTATTTTGGGGCTCACTAATTTCTTTAAAACACTTGAGAATTAAGGTGATCTGTGTCTCGTCATACAAAAAGTACCATGCTGTATTTTGGGGCTCACTAATTTCTTTAAAACACTTGGGAATTAAGGTGATCTGTGTCTCGTCATACAAAAAGTACCATGCTGTATTTTGGGGCTCACTAATTTCTTTAAAACACTTGGGAATTAAGGTGATCTGTGTCTCGTCATACAAAAAGTACCACGCTGTATTTTGGGGCTCACTAATTTCTTTCAAACACTTGTGAATTAAGGTGATCTTCTGTGTCTCGTCACACAGCCAGCAATTTTTTTTGGGGCTCACTAATTTCTTTAAAACACTTGGGAATTAAGGTGATCTGTGTCTCGTCATACAAAAAGTACCACGCTGTATTTTGGGGCTCACTAATTTCTTTAAAACACTTGGGAATTAAGGTGATCTTCTGTGTCTCGTCACACAGCCAGCAATTTTGTTTGGGGCTCACTAATTTCTTTAAAACACTTGGGAATTAAGGTGATCTGTGTCTCGTCATACAAAAAGTACCACGCTGTATTTTGGGGCTCACTAATTTCTTTAAAATTCTTGGGAATTAAGGTGATCTGTGTCTCGTCATACAAAAAGTACCACGCTGTATTTTGGGGCTCACTAATTTCTTTAAAACACTTGGGAATTAAGGTGGTCTTCTGTGTCTCGTCACACAGCCACAGGGCTGTCTTTAACGCAGGGCAAAAGGGGCAGTTGCCCCGGGCCCAGTCATTGTTGGGGGGCCCAAAGCAACTGCCCCTTGGGCCCGCATAAACCGTGGACGACCGCTACAAATGGAGTGCATTAACATCATTTCGCTATAGCAGCCTCCTCGATTGGCCGTGTCTTCTTGTAAGTGCCATCGTGCTCCCTCGCGCGGCCGTCATCGCCCTGTGCAGGCTGTGACACGTCTACAGGCGAGATCTTACAAAGAGCGCGTCACAGCCTTCAGAAGCCGGCGGCCATGCGGAGCAGAATGCTGGCACTCAGAGGAACACGTGGGTCATCTGATCCTGAGGTCTGTGCTGGGCAAGTATAATTCTGGGGGTCTGTGCTGGATACATATAATTCTCGGGGTCTGTGCTGGATATATATAATTCTGGGGGTCTGTGCTGGGTACATATAATTCTTATTTTTGTGTTATTACTAGACTATATAGCTATTTGTTTTACACTTGAAACCTAATAATGTTCATTTGCACTTTATTACTGAAAGTTAAGATATTAACATGCCATTCCTCCCAACAACATATCACTTAATAGAAATAAATGATGAGAAAGAGCCTAGAAGAGGCTATAATTGGCATGTAAGTATGAACGTACTGTTACAGGTCAATCTAAGGACGTGTTTGTGAGACTGTTCTTTATTTACATTATTAAAGCTTTTTGAGACAAGTCCATGATGTATTTGTGTTTTTTTTTCGGATGTTGGGGGTGGAGAGCAAAATTATGCAGTGGGCGGGCTTTCGGGGGGCCCAAGAAAATGTTTTCCCAGGGTCCAATCAATATTAAAGATGGGCCTGCACAGCCAGCAATTTTTTTTGTGGCTCACTAATTTCTTTAAAACACTTGGGAATTAAGGTGATCTTCTGTGTCTCGTCACACAGCCAGCAATTTTTTTTGGGGCTCACTAATTTCTTTAAACCACTTGGGAATTAAGGTGATCTTCTGTGTCTCGTCACACAGCCAGCAATTTTTTTTGGGGCTCACTAATTTCTTTAAAACACTTGGGAATTAAGGTGATCTTCTGTGTCTCGTCACACAGCCAGCAATGTTTTTGGGGCTCACTAATTTCTTTAAAAAACTTGGGAATTAAGGTGATCTTCTGTGTCTCATCACACAGCCAGCAATTTTTTTTGGAGCTCACTAATTTCTTTAAAACACTTGGGAATTAAGGTGATCTGTGTCTCGTCATACAAAAGTACCACGCTGTATTTTGGGGCTCACTAATTTCTTAAAAACACTTGGGAATTAAGGTGATCTGTGTCTCGTCATACAAAAAGTACCACGCTGTATTTTAGGGCTCACTAATTTCTTTAAAACACTTGGGAATTAAGGTGATCTTCTGTGTCTCGTCACACAGCCAGCAATTTTTTTTGGGGCTCACTAATTTCTTTAAAACACTTGGGAATTAAGGTGATCTGTGTCTCGTCATACAAAAAGTACCACGCTGTATTTTGGGGCTCACTAATTTCTTTAAAAAACTTGAGAATTAAGGTGATCTGTGTCTCGTCATACAAAAAGTACCATGCTGTATTTTGGGGCTCACTAATTTCTTTAAAACACTTGGGAATTAAGGTGATCTGTGTCTCGTCATACAAAAAGTACCATGCTGTATTTTGGGGCTCACTAATTTCTTTAAAACACTTGGGAATTAAGGTGATCTGTGTCTCGTCATACAAAAAGTACCACGCTGTATTTTGGGGCTCACTAATTTCTTTCAAACACTTGTGAATTAAGGTGATCTTCTGTGTCTCGTCACACAGCCAGCAATTTTTTTTGGGGCTCACTAATTTCTTTAAAACACTTGGGAATTAAGGTGATCTTCTGTGTCTCGTCACACAGCCAGCAATTTTTTTTGGGGCTCACTAATTTCTTTAAAACACTTGGGAATTAAGGTGATCTTCTGTGTCTCGTTACACAGCCAGCAATTTTTTTTGGGGCTCACTAATTTCTTTAAAACACTTGGGAATTAAGGTGATCTGTGTCTCGTCATACAAAAAGTACCACGCTGTATTTTGGGGCTCACTAATTTCTTTAAAACACTTGGGAATTAAGGTGATCTGTGTCTCGTCATACAAAAAGTACCACGCTGTATTTTGGGGCTCACTAATTTCTTTAAAACACTTGGGAATTAAGGTGGTCTTCTGTGTCTCGTCACACAGCCACAGGGCTGTCTTTAACGCAGGGCAAAAGGGGCAGTTGCCCCGGGCCCAGTCATTGTTGAGGGGCCCAAAGCAACTGCCCCTTGGGCCCGCATAAACCGTGGACGACCGCTACAAATGGAGTGCATTAACAGCATTTCGCTATAGCAGCCTCCTCGATTGGCCGTGTCTTCTTGTAAGTGCATCGTGCTCCCTCGCGCCGGCCGTCATCGCCCTGTGCAGGCTGTGACACGTCTACAGGCGAGATCTTGCAAAGAGCGCGTCACAGCCTTCAGAAGCCGGCGGCCATGCGGAGCAGAATGCTGGCACTCAGAGGAACACGTGGGTCATCTGATCCTGAGGTCTGTGCTGGGCAAGTATAATTCTGGGGTCTGTGCTGGATACATATAATTCTCGGGGTCTGTGCTGGATATATATAATTCTGGGGTCTGTGCTGGTACATATAATTCTTATTTTTGTGTTATTACTAGACTATTAAGCTATTTGTTTTACACTTGAAACCTAATAATGTTCATTTGCACTTTATTACTGAAAGTTAAGATATTAACATGCCATTCCTCCAACAACATATCACTTAATAGAAATAAATGATGAGAAAGAGCCTAGAAGAGGCTATAATTGGCATGTAAGTATGTACGTACTGTTACAGGTCAATCTAAGGACTTGTTTGTGAGACTGTTCTTTATTTACATTATTAAAGCTTTTTGAGACAAGTCCATGATGTATTTTGTTTTTTTTTCGGATGTTGGGTGGAGAGCAAAATTATGCGGTGGGCGGGCTTTCGGGGGCCCAAGAAAATGTTTTCCCAGGGTCCAATCAATATTAAGACGGGCCTGCACAGCCAGCAATTTTTTGGGCTCACTAATTTCTTTAAAACACTTGGAATTAAGGTGATCTTCTGTGTCTCGTCACACTGCACAGCAATTTTTTTTGGGGCTCACTAATTTCTTTAAACCACTTGGGAATTAAGGTGATCTTCTGTGTCTCGTCACACAGCCAGCAATTTTTTTTGGGGCTCACTAATTTCTTTAAAACACTTGGGAATTAAGGTGATTTTCTGTGTCTCGTCACACAGCCAGCAATTTTATTTGGGGCTCACTAATTTCTTTAAAACACTTGGGAATTAAGGTGATCTGTGTCTCGTCATACAAAAAGTACCACGCTGTATTTTAGGGCTCACAATTTCTTTTAAACACTGGGAATTAAGGTGATCTGTGTCTCGTCATACAAAAAGTACCACGCTGTATTTTGGGGCTCACTAATTTCTTTAAAACACTTGGGATTAAGGTGATCTTCTGTGTCTCGTCACACAGCCAGCAATTTTTTTTGGGGCTCACTAATTTCTTTAAAACACTTGGGAATTAAGGTGATCTGTGTCTCGTCATACAAAAAGTACCACGCTGTATTTTGGGGCTCACTAATTTCTTTAAAACACTTTGGAATTAAGTTGATCTGTGTCTCGTCATACAAAAAGTACCACTCTGTATTTTGGGGCTCACTAAATTCTTTAAAACACTTGGGAATTAAGGTGATCTGTGTCTCGTCATACAAAAAGTACCATGCTGTATTTTGGGGCTCACTAATTTCTTTTAAACACTTGGGAATTAAGGTGATCTGTGTCTCGTCATACAAAAAGTACCACGCTGTATTTTGGGGCTCACTAATTTCTTTCAAACACTTGTGAATTAAGGTGATCTTCTGTGTCTCGTCACACAGCCAGCAATTTTTTTTGGGGCTCTCTAATTTCTTTAAAACACTTGGGAATTAAGGTGATCTTCTGTGTCTCGTCACACAGCCAGCAATTTTTTTTGGGGCTCACTAATTTCTTTAAAACACTTGGGAATTAAGGTGATCTTCTGTGTCTCGTCACACAGCCAGCAATTTTTTTTGGGGCTCACTAATTTCTTTACAACACTTAGGAATTAAGGTGATCTGTGTCTCGTCATACAAAAAGTACCACGCTGTATTTTGGGGCTCACTAATTTCTTTAAAACATTTGTGAATTAAGGTGATCTGTCTCTTGTCACTGGCTGCCAGCTATCAGTGTGTCTCACTGAGTTATACCAGAGTTATTTAAATCTTTATACCAGAGTTGAATCAGAGTTCTGTATATTTTAATCTATATATCACTCACCATGTCTGAAAGAACAAAAAGGACAGGCAGACACTCCCAGCCACAGATAAGAGGGCAAGCAGCCCCTGTGTCGGGAGGCTGTGTCTCTGGTTGTGGTGGACGTGGTGCATCCTCTGCAGGGGCACGTTTGTCCTTTCTAACTGGTGCTGGCCGTCTTAAGCAGCAGCAACATACAGAGGAGTTGGTGGATTGGCTAACCAGGCCATCCTCATCCTCCGAGTCCTCTGCCAGCCAGGCTTCTAGTGCTTTACAGTCCACCTCAGCTGCCAAAGCATCTAATGCAGCCTCCATGTCCACAGCTACTCCTGCCGTAGCCTCGCTATCACACACGGAGGAGTCAGCTGAATTGTTTGACTACAATGAGAGTGACATGCTGCTTGAGGATGCACAGCAAGTACAGTGCTCTGATTCAATCTCTGAGGTTGAGCAAGGGAGTATAATCAACCTAGAGGAAGGGGGTGCCAGTGATGACACACAAATAACTGGCACTCATGTTGCCCCAGCAGCTGCAGCATACTGCCAAGTTGGCTCCAGTGACGAGGAGATAGGGGGTGAAGATGACATTGATGATGATGATGTCACTGACTCCACCTGGGTGCCAGATCGAACTGAGGAATCAAGTGAGGAGGAGGGGGAGGAGGAGGAGGAGGCACAGCAAACACGAGGCACAACATCCTCTGTGACCAACCGTAGCACTAGCCAGTCCAAGGCATCACATGTCAGAGCTGCTCCGGTGCACAGCGCTGTTGTCTCAAAGAACACATGCAGGAAATCTGCTGTCTGGGAGTTCTTTAAGAACTGTGCAGCAGACCCCACCGTTGCTATTTGTAATCTATGTCAGAGGAGGCTGAAGCGTGGGATAAACACCGGACACTTGGGTACCACGTGCGACATATGAACAAGTGCCACACATCCCATTGGGGCAAAACTTTGCGTAGGTCCTCCTCCTCCTCATCTGTCTCTACACACACTGTATGTCCTGCCATGCAATTGCCTACAACCTCCACCGACAGGGATGATGCTACAGTAATGGATGTACCAGCAGGTCCTTCCTCACAATGTGACATCATCCCAGTAGCTGAAGATTTACACAGTCAGATTACGTTGCCGCAGCTGCTGCAGCGAAAGAAAAAATATAGTCCCAACCATCCCCAAGCACAGCGTCTAAATGCCAGTTTAGAAAAATTACTCGCATTGCAGCTGCTGCCTTTCCAGCTGGTGGACTCTGCTCCCTTCCGTGAATTTGCTGAATGTGCTGTACCACTGTGGCAGGTTCCAAAACGCCATTACTTTTCACGCAAGGCCATTCCAGCACTATACCAGCACGTGGAAGACCATGTTATCCAGTCATTGGGAAAGGCAGTCAGCAGCAAGGTGCATGTCACTTTAGACACGTGGTCCAGCAAGCATGGACAGGGTCGTTACATTTCCTTCACGGCACACTGGGTAACTCTGATTGCAGCTGGGAGGGATCCAAGACGGGGCTCTGTGCTGGAGCTTGTTCATCCACCACGCCTCCAGAAAGCTGCTTGTATGAGGTCTGTCTGCTCCACCACCTCTTCCTCCTCCTCCTCCTCCTTCTCTGTCTCTGGCGAAGTGACAGTTAAACCCACGCCTAACAGGATGTACGCAATGGCTCAAGCAAAAAGATGCCATACTGTGCTTGAGCTTGTTTGTTTAGGGGACAGGAGCCACACCGGGTCAGAAATTTTGTCAGCTCTGCAGGGGCAGGTGCAGAGATGGTTAACACCACGCCAGCTTGAGCTGGGAATGATCATCTGCGATAATGGCAGCAACCTTCTCTCCGCCCTATGCAAGGGTAAATTGACGCATGTACCATGCCTAGCACACGTCCTAAATCTGGTGGTACAGCGTTTCCTAACCAAGTACCCAGGGCTGCCAGAGCTTCTCATCCAGGCCAGAAAAGTCTGCAGCCACTTCAGACGGTCATTACCAGCAAGCGTTCGCCTGGCAGAAATTCAAAGAGAATTCCACCTTCCCACAAACCGTCTGATCTGTGACATGCCCACCAGGTAGAACTCGACATTAGCAATGCTGCAGCGTCTGCACAAGCAGCAGAGGGCCATCAATGAGTACCTGTGTGAGTATGGCACAAGGACAGGTTCAGGTCAACTTGTTTTTTCCCCCCCCGCAGTGGCTGATGATCAAGGATGCATGCACTGTACTGTCACCATTTGAGGAGGCAACGAGGATGGTGAGCAGGGACAGTGCATGCGTCCGTGACACTATTTCTTTAGTGTTCCTGCTGGAGCACACTCTGTGGGGAATTATAGATGTGGCTCTACAGGCAGAGCAGCGGGAGGAAGAGGAGGCCTTCCCTAGCTCTCAAGGCCCCAGTCTTTCCGCAGACAGCATTCCAGCGGGTCCTACTCAGATCAGACAGGAGGAGGATGAGGAGGAGGAGGACTATTTAAGTAGTGGGGGCATTGAAGGTGGGGATTCCTCAAGGCAGGGTTTTGTGTGCCCAGAAACAGAAGGGCTTGTGCGTGGCTGGGAGGAGGAAGTGCACGATACGGTAATCCTCATTGACCAGGAAGACTCGGCAGCTAATGCCACCTCCAACCTACGCTGCATGGGCTCCTTAATGATGCAAAGCCTGCTAAAGGACCCCAGGATTCTTGCTATCAAGGAGAGGGATCATTAGTGGTTGGCAACCCTTCTTGATCCACAATACAAGGGGAAAGTTGCAGAGCTCATCCTGCCCGCACAGAGGGAGCACAGGATGACAAAACGTGAGGACGCTCTAAAGCGAAACTTGTGTAACACCTTTCCAGGCACTGTTAGATTACCAAGTGCTACTGCTGACACACGTGCTTCTGAGGCTGCAGGTGATCAGAGGAATAGCGGTGAAGGCCAGGGCCGCTTGACTGATGCATTTTTAAATTTTTTTAGTCCTCGACGCCCAGGGACGTCAAATGTAGGCACCCATTGACAGCGTCTTCACCATATGGTGCAGGACTACCTAGGGGCAAGGGCAGACCTGGATACCTTTCCAGCAGATGATCCACTGGTTTACTGGGTGTTGAGACTGGATCACTGGCCAGAACTTAGCCAATATGCTATGCAGCTACTAGGTTGCCCTTCATCTAGTGTGCTTTCCGAAAGGACGTTCAGTGCCGCTGGAGGTTTTGTCACAGACAAAAGAGTGCGTCTGTCCACCGACTCTGTAGACCGGCTGACATTTATAAAAATGAATCAGTCCTGGATCAGCAGCTATCAATCCCCTGATGCCGAAGTAACGGAATAGATCGGGTATGTCTTCTGCATGCACATAACCTCCAGCACTGAACTCTCCCACAATACCACAAAAGGGTTACGGTGTGAATGCACTTGCTGCCATGAAAGGCACAATATTTGGCTGCACTGACGCCTGTGCCAGATTTATATCATTTTAATTTTTTGAACAGCAGGGTCCAACCCTGCACTCTTCCACAATACCACAGAGGGGTTACTGTATGATGATACTTGATGGCCTGCCATTAAAGGCACAATATCTGGGTGCACTGACGCCCATTACCAGATTCATATCTTTTTAATATAGGACCGCATGGTCCACCCCTGCACTCTTCCACAATACTACAGAGGGGTTACTGTATGATGATACTTGCTGGCCTGGCATTAAAGGCACAATATCTGGGTGCACTGACGCCCATTACCAGATAAAAAAATAATAATTTCAATATAGGACCAACCACATGGTCCACCCCTGAACTCTTCAACAATACTACAGAGGGGTTACTGTATGATGATACTTGCTGGCCTGGCATTAAAGGCACAATATCTGGGTGCACTGACGCCCATTACCAGATTCATATCTTTTTAATATAGGACCGCATGGTCCACCCCTGCACTCTTCCACAATACTACAGAGGGGTTACTGTATGATGATACTTGCTGGCCTGGCATTAAAGGCACAATATCTGGGTGCACTGACGCCCATTACCAGATTCATATCTTTTTAATATAGGACCGCATGGTCCAACCCTCCACTCTTCCACAATACCACAGAGGGGTTACTGTATGATAGTACTGTATGAAACGTCATTTATTTGTTTTTAAGTGTTTCTATACATCCTAGAAATCCGCCACTTCACGGGCAGGTTATGGGGACCTCCTAGGCACGATATTTGAAGGAATTTTTCGTTTTTATTTTTAACCCTTATTTCATGGAAAACTCACTGTCCCTTTAAAAACGTTTTTTTTTTTACTTTTTGTTCTTGTTTCCTGTCCCCCAGGGCACTACCTGGACCCCCATACACCTTTTATGGCAAATATGTAGCATATATGCCCTCTTGGAAGGCACTCTAAAAAAACAAATTTTCAGCCCCATTGACTTGCATGGGAGTTGGGGTTCGGGTACGGGTTCGGTCCCGAACAAATGGGAAGTTCGGGTTCGAGCTCGAACCGAACTCGGGGGGTGTTCGGCTCATCCCTATTCATCACCCCCTCACCCTATTAATTCATCACCCCTATCAATTCATCACTCCCTCACCCTATCAATTCATCACTCCCTCACCCTATCAATTCATCACCCCCTCACCCTATCAATTCATCACTCCCTCACCCTATCAATTTATCACCCCCTCACCCTATCAATTCATCAACCATCACCTCATCAATTCATCACCCCCTATCAATTCATCACTGCCCTCATCCTATCAATTCATCACCCCTCACCCTATCAATTCATCACCTCTCACCCATCAATTCAAGACCCCCATCAATTCATCACCCCCTATCAATTCATCACCCCACACCCTATCAACTCATTACCCCCTCACCCTATCAATTCATCACCCCAACCTATCAATTCATCACCCCAACCTATCAATTCATCACCCCCTCACCCTATTAATTCATCACCCCCTATCAATTCATCACCCCCTCACCCAATCAATTCATCACCTCCCCTCATCCTATCAATTCATCACCTCTCACCCATAAATTCATGACCCCCATCAATTCATCACCCCCTATCAATTCATCATCACCCCCTCACCCTATTAATTCATCACCCCCTATCAATTCATCACCTCACCCTATCAATTCATCACCCCCTCACCATATCAATTCACCACCCCCACACTATTAATTCATCACCCCCATATCAATTCATCACCCGTCAATTCATCATCCCTATCAAATCATCACCCCACCCTATCAATTCATCACCACAACCCTATCAATTCAACACCCCCACCCTATCAATTAATCACCCCCACCCTATCAATTCACCACCCCCTCACCCTATCAATTCATCACCCCCACCCTACCAATTCATCACCCCCATATCAATTCCTCACCCCATATCAATTCCTCTCCCCCTAAACCTATCAATTCCTCATCCCTCACCCTTTCAATTCATCACCCCCTCACCCTATCAATTCAACACCCCCTCACCCTATCAATTCATCACCCCCTCACACTATCAATTAATCACCCCCACCCTATCAATTCATCACCCCTCACTCTATCAATTCATCACCCCCAACCCTACCAATTCATCACCCCTATCAATTCATCACCCCCTCACCCTATCAATTTTTCACCCCCTCACCCTATCAAATCATCACCCCACCCTATCAATTCATCACCACCACCCTATCAATTCATCATCCCCACCCTATCAATCAATCACCCCACCTATCAATTCATCACCCCTCACCCTATCAATTCATCACCCCCACCCTACTAATTCATCAACCCCACCCTACCAATTCATCACCCCATATCAATTCCTCACCCCATATCAATTCCTCTCCACCTCAACCTATCAATTCCTCACCCCTGACCCTATCAAATCATCAACCCCTCACCCTATCAATTCATCACCCCCTCACCCTATCAATTCATCACCCCCTCACCCTATCAATTCATAACCCCCACCCTACCAATTCATCACCCCATATCAATTCCTCACCCCATATCAATTCCTCTCCCACTCAACCTATCAATTCCTCATCCCTCACCCTATCAATTCATCACCCCCTCACCCTATCAATTCAACACCCCCCTCATCCTATCAATTCATCACCCCACACCCTATCAACTCATTACCCCCTCACCCTATCAATTCATCACCCCCTCACCCTATCAATTCATCACCCCCCACCCTACCAATTCATCACCCCATATCAATTCCTCACCCCATATCAATTCCTCTCCCCCTCAACCTATCAATTTCTCATCCCTCACCCTATTAATTCATCACCCCTCACCCTATCAATTCAACACCCCCCTCACCCTATCAATTCATCACCCCCTCATCCAATCAATTCATCACCCCCTATCAATTTATCACCCACTCACCCTATCAATACATCATCCATCACCCCATCAATTCATCACCCCATATCAATTCCTCACCCCATATCATTCCTCTCCCACTCAACCTATCAATTCCTCATCCCTCACCCTATCAATTCATCACGCCCTCACCCTATCAATTCAACACCCCCCTCACCCTATCAACTCATTACCCCCTCACCCTATCAATTCATCACCCCAACCTATCAATTCATCACCCCTCACCCTATTAATTCATCACCCCCTATCAATTCATCACCCCCTCACCCAATCAATTCATCACCTCCCCTCACCCTATCAATTCATCACCTCTCACCCATAAATTCATGACCCCCATCAATTCATCACCCCCTATCAATTCATCATCACCCCCTCACCCTATCAATTCATCACCCCCTATCAATTCATCATCCCCCTCACCCTATCAATTCATCACCCCCTCACCAAATCAATTCACCACCCCCACACTATTAATTCATCACCCCATATCAATTCATCACCCCGTCAATTCATCATCCCTATCAATTCATCACCCCACCCTATCAATTCATCACCACAACCCTATCAATTCAACACCCCCACCCTATCAATTAATCACCCCCACCCTATCAATTCACCACCCCCTCACCCTATCAATTCATCACCCCCACCCTACCAATTCATCACCCCCATATCAATTCCTCACCCCATATCAATTCCTCTCCCCCTAAACCTATCAATTCCTCATCCCTCACCCTATCAATTCATCACCCCCTCACCCTATCAATTCAACACCCCCTCACCCTATCAATTCATCACCCCCTCACCCTATCAATTAATCACCCCACCCTATCAATTCATCACCCCCACACTCTATCAATTCATCACCCACCACCCTACCAATTCATCACCCCTATCAATTCATCACCCCCTCACCCTATCAATTTGTCACCCCCTCACCCTATCAATTCATCACCCCACCCTATCAATTCATCACCACCACCCTATCAATTCATCATCCCCACCCTATCAATCAATCACCCCACCCTATCAATTCATCACCCCCTCACCCTATCAATTCATCACCCCCTCACCCTATCAATTCATCACCCCACCCTACCAATTCATCACCCCATATCAATTCCTCACCCCATATCAATTCCTCTCCCCCTCAACCTATCAATTTCTCATCCCTCACCCTATTAATTCATCACCCCTCACCCTATCAATTCAACACCCCCTTCACCCTATCAATTCATCACCCCCTCATCCCATCAATTCATCACCCCTATCAATTCATCACCCACTCACCCTATCAATACATCATCCATCACCCCATCAATTCATCACCCCTATCAATTCATCACCCCTATCAATTCATCACCCCACCCTATCAATTCATCACCACCACCCTATCAATTCATCACCCCCACCCTATCAATTAATCACCCACCCTATCAATTCATCACCCCCTCACCCTATCAATTCATCACCCCCACCCTACCAATTCATTACCCCACCCTACCAATTTATCACCCCACCCTACCAATTTATCACCCCCATATCAATTCCTTACCCCATATCAATTCCTCTCCACCTCAACCTATCAATTCCTCACCCCTGACCCTATCAAATCATCAACCCCTCACCCTATCAATTCATCACCCCCCACCCTACCAATTCATCACCCCATATCAATTCCTCTCCCCATATCAATTCCTCTCCCCCTCAACCTATCAATTCCTCATCCCTCACCCTATCAATTCATCACCCCCTCACCCTATTAATTCAACACCCCCCTCACCCTATCAATTCATCACCCCCTCACCCTATCAATTCATCATCCATCACCCCATCAATTCATCACCCCTATCAATTCATCACCCCCTCATCCTATCAATTCATCATCCCCCTCACCCTATCAATTTATCATCCATCACCCCATCAATTCATCACCCCCTATCAATTCATCACCCCCTCACCCTATCAATTCATCACCCCCACCCTATCAATTCATCACCCCACCCTATCAATTCATCACCCAAACCTTATCAATGCATCACCCCCTCACCCTATCAATTCATCACCCCCTATCAGTTCATCATCCATCACCCCATCAATTCATCACCCCCTATCAATTCATCACCTCTAACAATTCATCAGCCCCTCAACCGATCAATTCATGACCCCCACCCTATCAAGTCATCACCCCACCCTATCAATTCATCACCCAAACCCTATCAATTCATCACCCCTCACCCTATCAATTCATCACCCCCTATCAATTCATCACCCCCTCACCCTATCAATTCATCATCCATCACCCCTATCAATTCATCACCCCTATCAATTCATCACCCCCTCACCCTATCAATTCATGACTCCCTCACCCTATTAATTCATCACCCCCTCACCCTATCAATTCATCACCCCTCACCCTATCAATTCATCACCCCCACCCAACCAATTCATCACCCCATATCAATTCCTCACCCCTATTCAATTCCTCTCCCCCTATCAATTCATCGGCCCCTCATCCCATCAATTCATCACCCCCTATCAATTCATCACCCCCTCACCCTATCAATTCATCATCCATCACCCCATCAATTCATCACCCCTATCAATTCATCACCCCTATCAATTCATCACCCCACCCTATCAATTCATCACCGCCACCCTATCAATTCATCACCCCCACCCTATCAATTAATCACCCCACCCTATCAATTCATCACCCCCACCCTACCAATTCATCACCCCCATATCAATTCCTCACCCCATATCAATTCCTCTCCACCTCAACCTATCAATTCCTCACCCCTGACTCTATCAAATCATCAACCCCTCACCCTATCAATTCATCACCCCCTCACCCTATCAATTCGTCACCCCCACCCTGCCAATTCATCACCCCCATATCAATTCCTCACCCCATATCAATTCCTCACCCCTGACCCTATCAAATCATCAACCCCTCACCCTATCAATTCATCACCCCCACCCTACCAATTCATCACCCCATATCAATTCCTCACCCTATCAATTCATCATCCATCACCCCATCAATTCATCACCCCTATCAATTCATCACCCCCCTTATCCTATCAATTCATCATCCCCCTCACCCTATCAATTTATCATCCATCACCCCATCAATTCATCACCCCCTATCAATTCATCACCCCTCACCCTATCAATTCATCACCCCCACCCTATAAATTCATCACCCACCCTATCAATTCATCACCCAAACCTTATCAATACATCACCCCTCACCCTATCAATTCATCACCCCCTATCAATTCATCACCCCCTCACCCTATCAATTCATCATCAATCACCCCATCAATTCATCACCCCCTATCAATTCATCACCTCTATCAATTCATCAGCCCCTCAACCGATCAATTCATCACCCCCACCCTATCAAGTCATCACCCCACCCTATCAATTCATCACCCCCTATTAATTCATGACCCCCTCACCCTATCAATTCATCACTCCCTCACCCTATCAATTCATCACCCCCTCACCCTATCAATTCATCACCCCCACCCAACCAATTCATCACCCCATATCAATTCCTCACCCTATCAATTCATCTCCCCTATCAATTCATCGCCCCCTCATCCCATCAATTCATCACCCCCTATCAATTCATCACCCCCTTAACCTATCAATTCCTCATCCCTCACCCTATCAATTCATCACCCCCTCACCCTATCAATTCAACACCCCCTCACCCTATCAATTCATCACCCCCTCATCCCATCAATTCATCACCCCCTATCAATTCTTCACCCCCTCACCCTATCAATTCATCATCCATCACCCCATCAATTCATCACCCCTATCAATTCATCACCCCTATCAATTCATCACCCCACCCTATCAATTCATCACCACCACCCTATCAATTCATCACCCCACCCTATCAATTAATCACCCCACCCTATCAATTTATCACCCCCTCACCCTATCAATTCATCACCCCCACCCTACCAATTCATCACCCCCACCCTACCAATTCATCACTCCCACCCTACCAATTCATCACCCCCATATCAATTCCTCTCCACCTCAACCTATCAATTCCTCACCCCTGACCCTATGAAATCATCAACCCCTCACCCTATCAATTCATCACCCCCTCACCCTATCAATTCATCACCCCCACCCTACCAATTCATCACCCCATATCAATTCCTCACCCCATATCAATTCCTCTCCCCCTCAACCTATCAATTCCTCATCCCTCACCCTATCAATTCACCACCCCCTCACCCTATCAATTCATCACCCCCTCACCCTATCAATTCATCACCCCCACCCTACCAATTCATCACCCCATATCAATTCCTCACCCCATATCAATTCCTCTCCCCCTCAACCTATCAATTCCTCATCCCTCACCCTATCAATTCACCACCCCCTCACCCTATCAATTCAACACCCCCTCGCCCTATCAATTCATCACCCCCTCATCCCATCAATTCATCACCCCCTATCAATTCATCACCCCTCACCCTATCAATTCATCATCCATCACCCCAACAATTCATCACCCCTATCAATTCATCACTCCCCTCATCCTATCAATTCATCATCCCCCTCACCCTATGAATTTATCATCCATCACCCCATCAATTCATCACCCCCTATCAATTCATCACCCCCTCATCCTATCAATTCATCACCCCCACCCTATCAATTCATCACCCCAGCCTATCAATTCATCACCCAAACCTTATCAATTCATCACCCCCTCACCCTATCAATTCATCACCCCATCACCCTATCAATTCATCACCCCTCACCCTGTTAATTCATCACCCCTATCAATTCATCACCCACCCTATCAATTCCCCACCACCACCCTATCAATTCATCACCCCCACCCTATCAATTATTCACCCCACCCTATCAATTCATCACCCCCTCACCCTATCAATTCATCACCCCCACCCTACCAATTCATCACCCCATATCAATTCCTCACCCCATATCAATTCCTCTCCCCCTCAACCTATCAATTCCACACCCCTGACCCTATCAAATCATCACCCCCTCACCCTATCAATTCATCACCCCCTCACCCTATCAATTCATCACCCCTATCAATTCATCACTCCCTCACCCTATTAATTCATCATCCATCACCCCTATCAATTCATCACCCCTATCAATTCATCACCCCTATCAATTCATCACCCCCTCACCCTATCAATTCATCACCCCCTCACCCTATCAATTCATCACTCCCTCACCCTATCAATTCATTACCCCCTCACCCTATCAATTCATTACCCCCTCACCCTATCAATTCATCATCCATCACCTCATCAATTCATCACCCCCTATCAATTCATCACCCCCTCATCCTATCAATTCATCACCCCCTCACCCTTTCAATTCATCACCCATAACCCCATCAATTCATCACCCCCTATCAATTCATCACCCCTCACCCTATCAATTCATCACCCCTCACCCTATTAATTCATCACCCCCTATCAATTCATCACCCCCCTCACCCTATCAATTCATCACTAGGGATGAGCTGTTCGGGTTCGGACGGTTCGGAGTTCGACCCGAACTTTGGCAGTTCGAAAGTTCGCGAATTTCGAACTTTTTGAGTGTGTTCGGTTCGAGTTCGAAAAAAAAAGCAATTTTGAAAAAAGTATAGAAAATGTTTAAAAAAATACTAAAAAATCTAGAAATAAAGAGACTCTTTACTGCAGAATATTATAAGCAACGGTGTATTAGATATTGAATTAAAAACTAATGTGTACGTGGAAAGATTATCAACTCTAAATGACCTCTGTTCACAAACGGGCATAACACCAGGTGTTTTTAGTCTGGTAATCAATTTGATACATTGTACACTATACTGAGGGTGGGGTGGTGTCTGCTTCTGATTGAGATTTGAGAATTATTTCCCTAAAACATCCTATTATGCTGCATTTAACCCTTTCGCTGCTGAGGCTTTTCACACCGCTTTTGCTCATCATGTTTTACCGCGTTTTGTAGCCATATTTTGATATATGACCCAGACATATTATATATCGTTCTTTCCAGCAGACTTGGCAGATTCATAATATGTCATTATTATATGTATACGTTATGTCATGTCTGTATATTATAACAAAAAATGCAATAAAATTTGAATTTTCAATAATTTATTATGTGTAAAGTGTTTTTTTTTCACATTAACATGATCGTTTGCGGTTATATTTTGTATGGGGTGCGCTTGCTAAAAAAAATTGAAATGGGGTCTCGTTACATTTTGTTTTGGGGAAAATTTAGCTTTTTTTAAAAAAAGCACCGCATACAAAAATCGTTAGTTCAGCATTATTGTTCACATTATAATTGAAATGGGAACAATATTGCTGCATTAACAAAACAAAAACAACAAAAAAAACTTGTTTTTTTTTCCCGATTTTTTTAAATTATTTTTATTTTTAAAAAAAAGCATTTTTCATGCTCATGTTTGGTATCCTTGGAAAGACCATGCTCTGGCCGATCCAACGATATCAAACAATAACCCTATCTGCCACAGATCGGGAGATAGGGGGTTCATTGGAACCCCCTATCTCCACCATTGGTGGCAGCTAGGGGTTAACTCCAGGACTGGCGTCATCGTGCTATGCACGATGACGCCAGTCCTCAGGGGGAGTTCCTGGAGGCTTGGCCGACATCCAAGATGTCGGCCAGCTCTAGGAGAGGATCACGATCCGGCGCTTTTCAGCGCCGATTCGTGATCCGACTCCCCAGGGGTTAATCACAGCCACCGTTTGGAAGGGCAGGCTGTGCCCTTCCAAACGGTGCCTGGATTAACCCTCTGCCCTCCGGCGATCGGGAGGGAGAGAGGTCCAAAGGACCCCCCCTCCCTTTCAGGCGCTTCCTCCGCACATGCGGGGGGGGCGCCTGAATTAGATGTCATTGCGCCGCCGCGATGGCATGTAATTGCTCCGCCGGGGTCCCGGAGTGCTGGGCTGACATCCAAGATGTCAATCACCCCTTCAATTCATCACCCCTATCAATTCATCACCCCACCCTATCAATTCATCACCACCACCCTATCAATTCATCATCCTATCAATTAATCACCCCACCCTATCAATTCCTCTCCCCCTCAACCTATCAATTCCTCACCCCTGACCCTATCAAATCATCACCCCCTCACCCTATCAATTCATCACCCCCATATCAATTCCTCAACCCATATCAATTCCTCTCCCCCTCAACCTATCAATTTCTCATCCCTCACCCTATCAGTTCATCACCCCCTCACCCTATCAATTCAACACCCCCCTCACCCTATCAATTCATCACCCCCTCACCCTATCAATTAATCACCCCCACCCTATCAATTCATCATCCCCTCACCCTATCAATTCATCACCCCCCACCCTACCAATTCATCATCCCCATATCAATTCCTCACCCCATATCAATTCCTCTCCCCTCAACCTATCAATTCCTCACCCCTTACCCTGTCAATTCATCACCCCCTCACCCTATAAATTTTTCACCCCCTCACCCTATCAATTCATCACCCCATCACCCTATCAATTCATCACCCCATCACCCTATCAATTCATCACCCATCACCCCATCAATTCATCACCCCCCATATCAATGCATCACCCTCCAACCCATTCATCACCCCATCACCCTATCAATTTTTCACCCCCTCACCCTATCAATTCATCACCCCTCACCCTATCAATTCATCACCCCATCAATTCATCACCCCATCACCCTATCAATTCATCACCCCTCACCCTATCATTTCATCACCCCCTCACCCTATCAATTCATCACCCCCATCAATTCATCACCCCACCCTATCAATTCATCACCCCCTATCAATTCATCTCCCCCTATCAATTCATCACCCCCTCACCCTATCAATTTTTCACCCCCTCACCCTATCAATTCATCACCCCTCACCCTATCAATTCATCACCCCTCACCCTATCAATTTATCACCCCATCACCCTACCAATTCATCACCCCCTCACCCTATCAATTCATCACCCCATCACCCTATCAATTCATCACCCCATCACCCTATCAATTCATCACCCATCACCCCATCAATTCATCACCCCCTATCAATTCATCACCCCTATCAATTCATCACCCCCCTCACCCTATCAATTTTTCACCCCCTCACCCTATCAATTCATCACCCCTCACCCTATCAATTCATCACCCCATCAATTCATCACCCCATCACCCTATCAATCCATCACCCCTCACCCTATCATTTCATCACCCCCTCACCCTATCAATTCATCACCCCTCACCCTATCAATTCATCACCCCTCACCCTATCAATTTATCACCCCATCACCCTACCAATTCATCACCCCTCACCCTATCAATTCATCACCCCTCAGCCTATCATTTCCTCACCCCCTCACCCTATCAATTCATCACCCCATCAATTCATCACCCCACCCTATCAATTCATCACCCCATATCAATTCATCACCCCATCAATTCATCACCCCTATCAATTCATCACCCACCCTATCAATTCATCACCCCCCATATCAATGCATCACCCTCCAACCCATTCATCACCCCCATATCAATTCTTCACCCCCACCCTATCAATTCATCACCCCTCACCCTATCAATTCATCACCCCCACCCTATCAATTCTTCACCCCCTCACCCTATCAATTCATCACCCCATCAATTCATCACCCCAAGCCTATCAATTTATCACCCCCACCCTATCAATTCATCACCCCATATCAATTCCTCACCCCCATATCAATTACTCACCCCCCTAACCTATAAATTCATCACCCCATATCAATTCATCACCCCATCACCCTATCAATTCATCACCCCATCACCCTACCAATTCATCACCCCCTCACCCTATCAATTCATCACCCCTCACCCTATCATTTCATCACCCCCTCACCCTATCAATTCATCACCCCCATCAATTCATCACCCTACCTTATCAATTCATCACCCCATATCAATTCATCACCCTACCCTATCAATTCATCACCCCATATCAATTCATCACCCCATCAATTCATCACCCCTATCAATTCATCACCCCACCCTATCAATTCATCACCCCACCCTATCAATTCATCACCCCCCATATCAATGCATCACCCTCCAACCCATTCATCACCCCATATCAATTCATCACCCCTCACCCTATCAATTCATCACCCCTCACCCTATCAATTCATCATCCCCCACCCTATCAATTCTTCACCGCCTCACCCTATCAATTCTTCACCCCCTCACCCTATCAATTCATCACCCCATCAATTCATCACCCCACCCTATCAATTCATCACCCCCACCCTATCAATTCATCACCCCATATCAATTCCTCACCCTCATATCAATTCATCACCCCACCCTATCAATTCATCACCCCCACCCTATCAAGTCATCACCCCATATCAATTCCTCACCCCCATATCAATTCCTCACCCCCCTCAACCTATAAATTCATCACCCCCATATCAATTCATCACCCCTCACCCTATCAATTCATCAATCCCCATATCAATTCATCACCCCCTCACCCTATCAATTCATCACCCCCTCCCCCTATCAATTCATCAACTCGCGACGGTATTCCAGGGTTGGAGCCAGAACTCGTGCCGACTTTTCCTCCTTGTCTCCTGGGTGGTGTACTCAGCTGATGGCGTCTACGAGGCGACCTCGCTCTTTGGAATCCTGCTGACTCATGCCCTAACTCTCCTTCACCTTCTGACTTGGGTCACGAACAGGACTGAACTGCAGGAATGGAGGGCTCTCATGTACAGACCACTGTGGATGTCCTGGCAGTGAGAGCAGTTGATAAGTGCGGAGTTCGGTGAGGAGATGGCCCCCTTCCCGAAGACTTGAGGGCTAAGATTGTGGGCCTGGAAGAGCGTATGCCAATGCTGCTGTGGGAGGAGGACGACCGACCTCTCACAAAGGGTGACCTGCATCGACTGACCACTGCATTGTAGCTTTGCCGGGAGCGAAGGTTCCTCATGGAAGTACGTACCGCGTTTGTCTTCTTTTACCACCGCGCGGCATGCACACGTCACGTGAGGGGGTGGTGCCAGTGCAGCCGTGCTCTCGTGGTAAGACTGAGGCAGGCACGCTGGCGCTGCAGAACCGCCACCATAGTGGTTCAGGAGGGCCCTGAGCCGGCTATTACATTAACATTGGAGAAAGCATTATAGCTCCGGTGACCGGAGCTGAGGGAAAATGGCGGTGCCCACTGTCTGCATTCCAAAACCGGGCCCCTACCAACCCGCGGGCACCTCAGGCAGTGCCCAAGTGCCCGACGGGTCAGTCCGCCCCTGTTCAGAAGTAATTCCGAATAACGAATCAATACGAATTCGAAATGAATCAAAACGGTATATAACAAATTTATTTTGTTTTACACTGTGTCATCATCATAAAAGATGAATTTGAATAATTGATATCAACTATCAAATGGATATCAACAACTATCGAATTTGAAATGAACTATCAAATGGATATCATCAACTATCGAATTTGAAATGAACTATCAAATGGATATCATCAACTATCGAATTTGAAATGAACTATCAAATGGATATCATCAACTATCGAATTTGAAATGAACTATCAAATGGATATCAACAACTATCGAATCGAGTCGAAATTTCAAATCAATCCGAAACTAAATTAGTTACGAAATTCCAAAAACGAAATTATTTAAAAATGTAACTAAACAAAACAATTTTTAAGCCATGCACATCCCTAGTGCTGAGCTCATTTTGACCAGTTTTCTGGTCCTCATGTTTAAAAGCAGCCAATGCTATCATGCCATCCATTTTTTATTTGTTGCAATAACTATACTAGCCATAACTGACCTCTTTGGAAAAATAAATATTACAATTTGCAATGACATCTGTTTTGGTATTCTAGTACTTATGGAAGGTGAGATACCAGAGTCTGATTCCCCACCCCTCTTCCTCCCACTTCTATATCCAGACTTGGACTGACCATGGGGCATACTGGGCATTTGCCCAGTAGGCCACTGGCCTTCTGGACTGGTCAGCCACTCGAGAGCAGGCCTTAATTGTTGCAGCCTTTGCCCGACGGGGACTCCAGGATGGCAGCCGTCCGTCCGACAGCCCAATCTCATAATCAGAGGGGGTTGGCACTCCGGCTGGCTCCCGTTGATTATGTCACAGGGTGCGCTGCGTGGCCACGTGGCCAGCCCTCTCTGATTATGTCAAATGTATAATCCGAGTCGGCAACAGAGGGCAGTAGTCGTACAGGCAGGGTTGGCAACAGAGAAAATACTCATACACTCTGTGTGAGCAAGGTAGATCGAGGAGTTGATAGATTAAGCATCCTGCAGGGCAGGCCTACAATCAAAGACTGCGTGATATATTATGCACATAAACTCAGTGTAAGCAGAGAGCACAATAAATATACAGAAGGAGTCAGAGAGAATAGTCAAGAAGGCAATCCGGGTGAATCACAAGCAGGGCCCTCATACAAGCAATATTGGCAACAGAGTGCAGCAATAAGTGAAATACAGAGTAGATACACAGGTGATGCGGGAATAACTCCACGTCAGGGCGACGAGCTGATTCTCATGCCCTGCATTTAAGGCTGGCGGCTCTGCTTCACCACGCCAAGCTCCGCCCCTCCCCTCAGACACCGGACGATCACCTGCCGCCGCCGGTTGTCCATACCCCCCAGGAAGGGCCGCAGGGGCCGAGGATGTGACAGGCTTGTGGAGAATATTAAAAATAAGGACAGAGCTAATATGATACAATATAGGAATAAAGAAATACAACAAGTTTGGGACTCTAAGGTGTCTTTTATATATAATTTTAATAAATAGTCACTCACATTATATTAATAGGATCATTAGAAAACATTGGTCTATCCTCCAAAATGATCCTTCACTCAAAGAATGGATTAGAGAAAAACCAAAAATTATTAATAGAGGTGCACGTACGATTAAACAACAGGTAGTCAAGTGTGACAATAAGAAGTTAAAAAGAATGGAAAAGGTTTGTGAATTGAAGAAGGGTTTTTACAGATGCGGCCAGTGTAATGCATGTAAGATCTTAGGCCTCAACAAGAAATATTTTGATACTTTCCCTCATACAGTTAATTATCCATTACGACAGGTGGTTGGTTACCTGTCATTCTACTAATGTCATATATGTACTTGTTTGTCCTTGTAATCTTGTATATATTGGAAGAATTACCCGCGCATTACACACACAGATAATGGAACATGTGCGAAATATTAGGAAGGGTGTTGAGAAACATTCAGTCTCTGCCCATTTCCGGACATGTCATGCTAGTTCCCCGCAAGGGTTAAGATTTTTTGCACTACTAAAAGTTTTTAAAGATTGGCGGGGAGAAGATTTTATACAAAAAATTAATGAGGAAATGAAACGAATTTTTTATTTGATACTAATTATTGCTGTTATTATTTTATTTCTTATTTATCTTTTTTATATAGTACATGTGTCATTATTTATATTCTATATTTATCTGTTTTGTTAGATTTTTATGTTTTAAACGATCTAGGTTGGAGAGTGGCGATTTTTTTTTTAGTGAAGACAGAGCAATAGATGGTGAAGAAAACCCACTTTTTTTTTGCAAAGTTTCCTCAAGATGATTTGATGGGTATATGTGTTTGAAATAATTGACGAGGGAACGCAAGGTAATTCCGGCATCAACTACGTTGCTAAGTTATGGCTGGCAACGTCATTACCATGCTAAAGAGGAATGATTGTTGATGAGAACACCTGTGATCGGAATCAATGCTTTAGCATTCCACCTGAACCTATGAGACTCTGGTGACTATACAGTTGTGTTCAAAATTATTCAACCCCCAATGCTGTAAAGGGTTTTAGGGAATTTAGTGTACATTTGTAATTGTATTCAGAATGAAATCCTACAAGGACTTTTTAAAGAACCATATGCAACTAAAATGACATCAATTGGTTTTGTAATACAGTAGTAAATGTTTCTTTTGTGAATTCTTCATTGACACAATTATTCAACCCCTTAAAGACTACCACTCTTAAGAACAGAGGTTCATTCAAGTGTTTTCAATCAGGTATTGAAAACACCTGTGGATGTCACGGAGCAGCAATAAAGCATAATAAGCACCAATTAGGCAGCTTTAAAATGACTGTTATACTCAGCTCCTTCTAGACATTTACTGGTGTGGTTACAAACATGGTGAAGTCAAGAGAATGGTCCAGGAAGACAAGAGAAGAGGTGATTACTCTTCACAGGAAGGGCAATGGCTATAAGAAGATTGCAAAGATGTTAAACATACCAAGAGAGACCATAGGAAGTATCATTCGCAAATTCAAGGCAAAGGGCACTGTTGAAACGCTACCTGGTCGTGGCAGAAAGAAGATGCTAACTTCGACTGCTGTGCGCTACCTTAAGCGTAGAGTGGAGAAAAGTCCCCGTGTGACTGCTGAGGAATTGAGAAAAGATTTGTCAGATGTGGGTACTGAAGTTTCAGCTCAGACAATACGGCGCACACTGCGTAACGAAGGCCTCCATGCAGAACTCCCAGGTGCACCCCCTTGCTGTCTGCAAAGAATAAGAAGAGTCGACTGCAGTATGCCAAAAGTCATGTGGACAAACCACAGAAGTTTTGGGATAG
This sequence comes from Leptobrachium leishanense, assembly GCA_009667805.1. Classification (NCBI taxonomy): domain Eukaryota; kingdom Metazoa; phylum Chordata; class Amphibia; order Anura; family Megophryidae; genus Leptobrachium; species Leptobrachium leishanense. Next base: position 338,203,500 of record CM019063.1, on the reverse strand, counting down.
TGTTCTGTGGACTGATGAAACAAAATTAGAACTGTTTGGGCCCATGGATCAACGCTATGTTTGGAGGAGGAAGAACAAGGCCTATGAAGAAAAGAACACCTTGCCTACTGTGAAGCATGGCGGGGGGTCAATCATGCTTTGGGGCTGTTTTGCTTCTGCATTTACAGGGAAGCTTCAGCGTGTGCAAGGTACCATGAATTCTCTTCAGTACCAGGAGATATTGGATGACAATGTGATGCAGTCCGTCACAAACCTGAGGCTTGGGAGACGTTGGACCTTTCAACAGGACAATGATCCCAAGCATACCTCCAAGTCCACTAGAGCATGGTTGCAGATTAAAGGCTGGAACATTTTGGAGTGGCCATCGCAGTCACCTGACTTAAATCCGATTGAGAACCTCTGGTGGGACTTAAAGAAAGCAGTTGCAGTGCGCAAGCCTAAGAATGTGACTGAACTGGAGGCTTTTGCCCATGACGAATGGGCGAAGATACCCGTAGATCGCTGCAAGACACTTGTGTCAAGCTATGCTTCACGTTTAAAAGCTGTTATAACTGTAAAAGGATGTTGTACTAAGTACTAAGATTGAATGTCACTTGGGGGTTGAATAAAACTGATAATGATGTGAGCACAGAAAAGACATTTGTGCTTATTTCATTATAAATGTTATGTTATATTTGTCTGACCTACACGTGCCTCTTTAATTTAATTGTAAGCAAGATGACTGAATGATCAAAATCCATGTCAAACTGGCCAAAACACTCAATTTCAGTGGGGGTTGAATAATTTTGAACACAACTGTATATGTGAATGGTTCAGAGTAATTCCAATATATTTCTTTACCACTGATGAAATGCGAGAGCGGCACGAAACGCGTCTGGTTGTTTTTAATTACTTGTTTTGTTTTTCCTGCATTTTTTATTTTAATAAATCCTGCTGCTACATTTGGTGAACCTTTGGATTTATTTTTGTGGAGTTGGGTATGCACCAACACTGGTCCACTGCATCCTAGCAATCCAGAAAGGAGATCCAAAGGATTATGTCATAAACTTCATGAGCCTGGCTTCCATGTGAAAGATCGGTGAGGTCAGACGGGGGGGGGGGGCAATAACTACCCCTGAGGCGACCATTTGAGAGCTGGCAGCTCTCACATATTGTGAGTGAAATAATCCTCTACCTCCTCTTATTCATTTATATAAACGGTATTATGCTATGCACTGTTTTTTTGTTTTTGAGGTCTCCTGGTCCATTTAGATCTGGATCTCATCACTTTCAAGATACGTGAGACCCTTCCTTTTTTGTTGCTATATACAATATAGTTACTGCTTTGTTTAAAGTGAAAGCGCTGTCCTCATTTCCTCAAGCTGTATACATATTCTGATTTTCACTTTTCTCTGAATAACCCCGATTTATCAGTGGGTGAGTGTGAGCGAGTCAGCGGGTGAGTGTGTGAGCGAGTTAGCTGGTGAGTGTGTGAACAAGCGTGAGTGTTTCTTGCTCTCACAGTTGTAGAGATAGCTAATATTCAGTTCCTCAGCTTCCCCAGTCTGAGGCCCCGTTCACACTGTGCGATTTATCGTGCGGATTTTGCCGCGATGTCGCAGCAAAATCCGCGCGACGTCGCGCTGTGTAGCTTCTCCAATGCATTTCAATGGAGCTGTTCACATCTTGCCACGCAATGTCGCAGGTCGCAGAAGCATGTCGCTGGTACATGACCCTTTTTTTATGCGATTTGCTATCTGCGATTTTGCAATTTGTATTGGTGGTGCTTTGCAAAAATCGCACAAAACAGCAATGTCGCGCGACATTATCGCACCATGTCGCGAATATGAAAATCGCGTGGGAAGTCGCACGATTTTCAAATCGCATAGTGTGAACGGGGCCTTAGGTCCTGAGCGAGCACCGGGTTTCACGTGCACAGCTTGTGCTAGTTCGTGTGACACTTTGATGGGTGGAATTGGAGGCGGGGAATATACAGGAAGTGGGAGCTGAAGAAACACCCCTAGCTGAAGGACATGCCAGAGAAGATGAAAGAATAATAGACATTTTCTTACACATTTTAAAACTTGTATTGATTTATAAAAGTTTGTCTATAGGTATAAAAGTGTTTAACCCCTTCCCTACCAAGTGATTTTCCATAAAAACATTGTCAGAATCCAGTGTTTTTTTGTAAAATCATCTTTAATTAATTATACAGTAAGAAATATCCGGGCATATTCCTATTGTATTTCTTACTGTAAATAACCTATGAAGCCATCTACTGACAAATTGAGTTAATGCCATTACAGCTGCAGCTCCATTTTTTTTTTTTAAAGAAAAATCCCCCCTGCAAAGGCTGCTGACTGCCTGATGTTAGGGCATCATCTGCCAGTTTTACACAGTTTTAGGTCTTTGGGCATTATGCCCACAGGGCTAAAATTTTGGGTGCACCTTCTGCAGCCAAAAAGCAAACGAAATTGGAGCTATCTCAATATTGGGGTGTCACGACCACTACGCGCGCTGCTGCGAAAGACGCCGGGGTTAAGCCACCCACTATCTGTCTAGCCTAGACCCAGATAATGACTGCATAGACAACAAGCCCCCGCGAGCTTGCTTACCTATCTGTCCCTGCACACTTTCTCTTGCAACAGGTACGTAGAGCGCGATACAATGGTCCCAGGATTGCAACGCAATATAAGTCTTCTCTTGAAGTGGGTAATGACTACGTCTCCCACAATCCCTGGGAATACTTTCCTATTCTATTAGTTACGCTGCCACCAGTCCTCATGGACACTACACGCGTCGCAGCGAGAGACGCAGGGCTAAGCAACCGCACTGTCTGCCTACCCTAGACTCAGACAGTGACTGCATAGACAACAATCCCTGCCGTCCCCAGCGACCGCAACTCACAATTTCGTATCTACCCGAGCTTAAAACAATCAGCAATACTCCAGTCTCTTAGTTAGCGTGGATCTCATCAGCCAGAAGCAGAAACTTAAATAAGTTATATTTATTTATGATATAGAAAAATCACAGTGCATTGTTACAGGAAAAATTATAGCTAGAATAAATCAATTAATTACACACTACACAGCAAATAAAAGAAAGGGATTAAGCACAGAGCCTTACTTACACATCAAATAAGCTAATTCTCGGCGTCTCCTGGGGGGCTGGAGCTAGAAGCATGTACAGCATGGACAAATCCTCATGGCACAGGACACATGAACCCCCTGTGATCTGCCACCAGCACATGGCGAGCTCCAGAATTTATAAACTTCTTGGTCCTTCCAAAACCCACCCACAAATGGCCCAGCCTCCTGCACTATATATCCCAGAATTCCCCTCTCTGGAGCGTGCTCAGTATGCTTCGTCATTAATCTTAATTCCCAGGTCTATCAATCATCTCCCAAAGACCACCTTCTGTGATCAGAGAATGTGATTGCTTCTTTGATATGCGGTTGGGGTGCCGCTCTGGCTGCGTCTTCTCCTTGCCATGAGCAATTGCTCTTTCTGCCTGCTGGGTAGACCCCAAAGAGATGTTATCTTTAATTCACACCTTTGACTCCAGAGAAAATTGTCACGGACCTGTTTAATGGCTTCCTTCCAGCCATTGATTTCTTAGGCCAGCTGCGCCAAATGGCCTGGTATCTAAAGATAGCCATAGATATAAATATGCCTATATAATACATATTGCGGTAGATATACCGATAGCTAGACACAGAGAGATGGGTATGTCTACCTGTGACATGGGGCACCGGATGGTGCCTTTTGAAGCCCGAGATAACCCCTTCACTACAGTGATCAAGATAATTATCATTTTTTTAAAAACGTTTCTAGACATGCATATCCCTTTAACTTTTAATGTAATAAATAAAATACCACTGTGCCAGAGCCAGGGGTGAAGTGAATAAAAAGAAAAGGCAGAAGCAGAAAGGTAAATTAATCACTTCACCCCTTTTTTTCCCTTGACCTTGGACAGTGGCTGCAATGTTTGTGCCACAATACATAGACTCAGTGTTTTCAAAGTGAGGGCGGTGATAAATTAGTGACCTGTATATTAATTGCAGCTGCAATTGAGAAAATAAGCCACTAGCATATTATTAGTTAGTGTTACTAGTGCCTGTGTATAGCCTCACTGCTTTAGTCAATAATAGAAATATTGTTAAAACATATTACTAAAATCATGCTCTGTGGCTAATTGTTTCCAGCATAAATTCATTCTCCGCTCTAGCAGACCATGCCTTTTACTGTATCTACTGTCAACTCGAAACAAGCTTATTTCTGCAGTTCTGCTGGAAAAAGACGACATGTTTTCATTTCAATTACTCAGTTAATACTATCAAGCAATACATTTCATGGCTATACACAGACACGCTGGCCAGTTTCTCTTTTTGAACCCTCATTTCATATACCACTACAACACTGGTGGCCTTGTTTCATGAATAACATCAATGCAGGAAATCACATTAGTGGGTTTTGTGATTTGGAATTTCCTCTGCTACAGGATATCTAAAGAAATTTAAGAACTTATATAGCCAAAAAAAAGGGGAAGAAGGATGTGCCAAAAAGTAATAAAAAAACTGATGACAAGAGTGTAAACCTATAAATGTACTTCAGTACATCCTTATAACAATTGCTTCTCACCCACCTTTCCCATGTTCCCAATGGTGAACTTCTTCAGGGCCTCTGATATGTTCTCTTGACAAATACTGTTATAATTTATCTATGTACATGTTATTTGAAAGTATATTCCTGATAATTGCAGGGAAATCTCTAATAATGCAAAGCAAAGGTGGGAGTTTTAGAGCAGATCTTAAAAACAAAATACCTCATTCAACAGATTAACAAGCTTAATGGCACGTTGTGCTTTCAAGATGCTCTGCAGCCATAGCAAAAACATATGTCCATGCAGAGATATAAAAAAAAAATCACTAGGATTTGAAGGCTCTGCATGCAATCTTATAGTCTGAAAATGAATTAAAAGAATAGATGAAAACCAAGGTACAGATAAGATTATGGGGGTGTTTCTGTGTTGTCAGCAATAGGGGGTCAGATTTAAAGTGGAGCATTCACCATGGAAACCAATGGAATGACCATGATTGTTCCTTGGTAATGGCTCTACATTTAGAACTTTGCTGCCTTTTCTATTAGCAACACTTTTATACATCTCCCGTGGGTATCAAACTAATAAGACAGGCGAAAGAAGGTGAATTGTGCTAGATAGATCGATGGTTGGATCAGTTATATGTAATAAGTATTGTGGTTAGTAGGATGACTTGATGACTCTTTAAAATTTTTCAAAATGATAAGACCGACAAAGTCAAAGTTCACACATTAGTCAGTTCCAGATATGGAAAAAATATGTTGGTGGTGGGAGAGGAAGATTATATGAAAAGATGGAGAGCCAAAAAAATATCATTGAAGAAGGCTTAACAAGTAATAACAGAAGTCGAAATTGTTTTCATTTACGGCAAGTGCCGATCAAGGAAAATAACACAGTGGGTTAGGAGTAGGTAGACGTCATATGTCACTGATGTGAGTAAAGAATAACTTCTGCAGAACAGTTATTACCAGCTACAGATCCCCCCCCAAAAATCAAATACTCGTCTCTCATCAGGCGACGAGAACGGCGGCCTAATTCGTCTCTACTTGTCACCGGGAGCAGAGTGGGATTGGGAAAAAAAGTCCCCAGTCTCCCTCCGCGATAACTCCGCGAAACTGCAGGATCTCCGGAAAGGTGAGATCCTTCAGGTCATGTGACCTGGCAGTCGTAGCCTCAATGGAGTCCTATTGACTTCAAGCCTTGATTATCCTCAGACTTAGCGCTGCGTTATGGGGCAGGCTGCTGATTTAGCACCTGCCCCGTAATATGAAGCTAAAAAGGGGACGCTAAGGAGAAACCTACAGGCGCAGGTTTTTCATCCTTAGTGTCCCCATTTTAGTGGCAGTATTGTAATACTGCCCTCTATGTTTACTGCTAAGTTTCTACATACAAAGTTCTACAATGTATAAAAATAACATAACGGAGATATTGTTATCATAATTCATATTCCCTTAAAATATATATACTTTAAGTAAACAAACTAGGATATGGTCAGTTTAATAGTTCAAGCTTAGTCTAGTGTCCAAGTCAATATAAAATATTCCTAATTTCCTCCCCGTTAATGCCACTGCATTACCCTTTCTTAAAATCAGGACTCTGCTAAAATGCTCATCCAAGCACTTATTATCTCCTGCCTTGATTACTGTAACACCCTTCTCTCTGGCCTTAAAAAATCTGAGGTTCTCTCTCTGCAGTCTGTTATGAACGCCTGTGCCAGACTCCTACACCTCACATCCTGCACCTCTCACACCTCTATCCTTTGTCAATCCTTACTCTGGCTCCCTGTTTCCTGTAAAGTCCACTTTAAAATACTAGTCCTCACTTACAAAGCTCTCCATAGCCGCGACCCTGACTACATTTCCTCCCTTATTAGCAAGTACATTCTGTCCCGACCACTTTGCTCTGCCAATGATCTGACGCTATTGGTTCCTGTACCCATACCCCGAACTCCCACCTTCAAGACTTCTCCCGAGCTGCCCCCTTTCTATTGAACTCCCTCCCCCCGCAACATCAGACTCTACTCATCTCTTCAGTCCTTCAAGAAGTCTCTGAAAACACATTACTTTAGAGAAGATTAATCGGCTGGCTCCATAATCCCACATGGTTCATTTCCTGCTCCATCTTCCCACACAGCCCACATGCGCCCCAATACTTCATGCTCTCTACTCACCCCACCTAGCGTGTCACCCCTCTCCTCTTAGATTGTAAGATCTCAAGCAGGGTCCTCTCTCCTACTGTTCTGTTTGTATTTTGTCTGCATATTTGCTGTTCTGTCTTTCCCATTGTACAGTTCAACGGAACATGTTGGTGCTTTATAAATGCTTGTAACTGTAACTTACCGGCCTTCTCTCCACGACTGACGCTCACCACTGACTCGGACCTGCCCCCGATGCCACTGCCCGAATTCTACATTGATGAACACCAGCTTAAACCCCCCCTGGGACATCCCTTTGGCGCGCCCTGCCTCTCCCCCTACTGGTACCCCTGTGTTAAGACATTGTTGACCCTCTTTCCCTAGAGTCTGTGTGAATTCTTATGCCTTTCTATTCACCTACCGGCCATTTAATTTAGTATTCTGTATCATATGATCTCTCTACATCTGAAGCTAATTTCTGATTGGCATGTACACGTTTCTCATTAATTGTCTGCAACGCTTTCTCTTTTTGCTCTCTTTAACTTAGTTTTGATGTCACTGTACCTTGCAAACTCATAATTAAAAGTTGTTACAATAAAAATAAATATTCCTAATTTTAAAATACACAGTATCACACAGGAGTACACCCCTCACATTTTTGTAAATCTTTTATTATATCTTTTCATGTGACAAAACTGAAGAGATGACACTTTGCTACAATGTAAAGTAGTGAGTGTATAACAGTGTAAATTTGCTGTCTCCTCAAAAATAACTCAACACACAGCCATTGATGTCTAAACTGCTAACAACTAAAGTGAGTACACCCCGTGGTTAAAAGGTCCAAATTGGGCCCAAAGTGTCAATATTTTGTGTGGCCACCATTATTTTCCAGCACTGCCTTAACCCACTTGGACATTGAGTTCACTAGAGCTTCACAGGTTGCCACTGGAGTCCTTTTCCACTCCTCCATGATGACATCACGGAGCTGGTGGATGTTAGAGACCTTGCACTCCTCCACCTTCTGTTTGGGGATGCCCCACAGATGCTCAATAGGGGTTATGTCTGGAGACATGCCTGGCCAGTCCATCACCTTTACCCCCAGCTTCTTTAGCAAGGCAGTGGTCGTTTTGCAGCTGTGTTTGGGGTCGTTATGTTGGAATTCTGCCCTGCAACTCAGTCTCCGAAGGGAGGGGATCATGCTCTGCTTCAGTATGTCACAGTACATGTTGGAATTCATGGTTCCCTCAATGGACTGTAGCTCCCCAGTGGCGGCAGCCTCCGACCATGACACTTCCACCACCATGCTTGACTGTAGGCAAGACACAATTGTCTTTGTACTCCTCACCTGGTTTCCGCCGCACACGCTTCACTCCATCTGAACAAAATAAGTTTATCTTGGTCTCATCAGACCACAGAACATGGTTCCAGTAATCCAGGTCCTTAGTCTGCTTGTCTTCAGCAAACTGTTTGCAAGCTTTCTTGTGCATCATCTTTTACAAGAGGCTTCCATCTGGGACGACAGCCATGCAGACCAATTTGATGCAGTGTGCAGCATAAGGTCTGAGCACTGACAGGTTGACCGCCCCACCCCTTCAACCTCTGCAGCAATGCTGGGAGCACTTATACATCTATTTCCCAAATACAACCTCAGGATATGACGCTGAGCATGTGCAATCAACATTTTTCAATCCTGGCGAGGCCTGTTCTGAGTGGAACCTGTCCTGTTAAACCGCTGTATGGTCTTGGCCACCGTGCTGCAGCCCAGTTTCAGTGTCTTGGCAATCTTCTTATAGCCTAGGCCAGGGCTCAAAATTTCAAGTCCCAAGCTACTAACCAGGCCATAAGAGTTACTCGCCACCAGTTGCTCCACCTAACCCCTACCCACCCCTTAACTCTGCCCCTAAACACACCCCCTTAAATTATCTTATGAAATTACACTGTTAAAGGTTTTATTTAGAATAACGTTACAAAACTAACATTAACCCCTTCCATGCGGAGGACGCACTCAGCGCATCTTGCCGCATGTACACTTCGCTGCGGAGGATGCGCTGAGCACGTCCTCCCTTTGCAGCGGCGATCAGCCAGGATTTCCACCCTGCACTGTGAATGTTTACATGTTCTGTTAAATAAAAACATATAATGTTTGTATTGTATTATTTTAAGCAGACTGTGTTTTTCAAATTGTTGTGATTTAGATGAAGATCAGAGCACATTTTATGACCAATTCATGCAAAACTCCACGTAATCCCAAAGGGTTCACATACTTTTTCTTGCCACTGTATATCTACAAGGGTTGTGGTGGAGGACTAAAAGTGAGATAAAAGGCCTCCAAACTATAATAAGTGTGTTTTTATTATTGCAGAAGCCACTTGCACATCATAGCAATTCAAAGAATTGCACCCCAGAGCTCCTGTGTCACATTCCCTATATGCAGCAAGGAATTCTGGCTAGGATATGCAAATTACCTCTTTCTCACTTTTATGCATCCTGGGTCTGTTATTACACAGAACCCTAAAATCCATGCTATGCCATACTGTGGCTTTCTAGCAGAGATAAGGTTTATGCAACTGGTCAAAGCCAATCCTAGGACAGCGCTGTTTCGGGTTTGTTGAACCCTCATCAGCTAGGAGGTAGGCATGACCAGTTGCAGTGGATGCTTGGACTGTACGGTTAATTAGCATCTACAAGGGTTGTGGTGGAGGACTAAAAGTGAGATAAAAAGCCTCCACACTATAATAAGTGTGTTTATTATTGCAGAAGCCACTCGTCACTTTATTAGGTACACCTATTCAATTGTTTGGCTGATTAGCAATTTGTGTTAACAATCATATGGTAGCAACTCAATCAATTTAGGCATCTAGAGGTGGTGAAGACGGCTTGTTGAAGTTCAAACCAAGCAGCAGAATGGGGTAGAAAGGGGGTTTCAGACGCGTTGAACGTTGTGGCATGGTTCTTGGTGCCAGCCAGAATGAGTATGTCAAAAAACTCCTGCTTTACTGGAATTATGCACAATCTTCTTTCGGGTCTACAGAGAATGGTTCGAAAAAGAGAAAATATCCAGTGAGCGGCAGTTTTGTGGAAGAAAATGCCTTGTTGACAGGGCTAGACTGGGAATATAAAGCAGCCCTGGAAAACATTTTTTTCAGACCATCGCTATATAATAGATGGACGTTTCGGCTTCAAGGTACAGAAATATATAGCATCATTTTGTATAGTGTTAATAAAAACAGCACTCACCTATCGTGTTCGTGTGGTCCACTGGTCCCAACAATGACAACTTTATCTCGGCATGCTACACGGACGAGTGATGTCACTTTGTAATCGTCGCTCCTATGGTGACAAACAAGACACTCAGACTTGGGCATATGAATATGGAACTGCTAAAAACGGACATTAGGCCCCAGATACATGTGTTCCCCAGGCATCAGGCCCCAGATACCTGTTTCCCCCAGACATCAGGCCCCAAATACATATGTTCCCCAGATACCTGTTGTGACAGATTAGATCTGTATATCTATCGCGATGTGTATATATATATATATCTCTATATATATATACTAGATGACTTTTTTTTTTTTTTAGCAGAGATCAGGTTTATGCAACTGGTCAACGCCACTCCTAGGACAGCGCTGTTTCGGCTTTATTTGACCCTCATCAGCTAGGAGCTAGGCATGACCAGTTGTAGTGGATGCTTGGACCCATAAGGCAAATCAGTACTTACAAGGGTTGTGGTGGAGGACAAAATGTGAGATAAGAAGCCTCCATGCTATAATTAGTTATGTTTATTATTGCAGAAGCCATTTGCACATCACAGCGATTCAAAGAACTGACAACTGATAGATATATATATATATTACACAAACGCACACGTATTAGCAATTTATAGGGATGCATTCTCAAGTTTTCCTCAGTTGTAAATTTTTCTTGATCGTGTTGTTTCTGGATCTTTGGACCTCAGATTCAGTATTGCATCCCCATTCATTTATGGTTTGTGAGTACTAGACTATTTGCAATTTGTGTTTAATTGTATATAATCTTGAAGCCATCACCCCCAAAACTCTGTTGCTTTTGTTACAGTAACTGCATTCCAAGAAATTATTACAGACAGTTAACAATATTATGTGATTTCCAGCTCGTCAATTCTTATTTCAGTCAAATAGGGTAAAAATCTAAAATTCCAGGAGCCAGGAGTATTTTGGAGATCCACAGATACATGTAAGGTTTGCTTCTTTACTTCTGTTTTCTTTGTCGCAAACAAACAATTCAAATGTTGTCAGTGTTGTCTGAGAGAGTGTTTGCTTTATGTACCCTTCTAGTTATTATCCATTATTTACAAATTGTGTTTGTAATAAGGACACCTGCTGCAGCTGATAGGGGGTGTATGCAGTTGGACAGAGACCAAAAGACACGTCAAATCTGTTTTATGGTTGGCAGCAGCACCACTTCTTGGAAAATCATTTTTACCTTGAGACATTTTGCAATCCAGCAAAAAAGATCATCCAGGGAAACATTATCACCCTCACCTATTCTTTCAAGTGGTTTCTACTAATGCTGGTCCCTTATTTCCAGTTAAGTGCTGACAGAAAGTGCCACTTACTCCAGATTACAAAGGAATTGGAAGCTACCCTGGTATGTGTTTTGGTCACTATATTATTACTAGCTTTTGCCCGCGGCTTCGCTCGTGTGGATTTTAGGATTTGTTAAAATTGTTTTTTAAAAGAAACTTGATGTTTTTTAGGTAGAACCCCCCTTTCCCCCCCACTTGGGATTTTTGGAAAATTGTAAAACACGTGTTTTTTTATTTTTCAAGAAGAACGTAAGTGCCAAATTTTACACCTGTAACATCTTTGGTTTTTGAAATATAGGTATACTGATAAAAGTATTCACATCCCTTTCCCCCACTCCCCTTAACTGGATTTTCGGAAAATGGTAAAACATGGGGGTTTTTTTGCACGAAGATTGTAAATATCGAATTTCACACCTGTAACATCATTGGTTTTTGAAATATAGGTATAATGATAAAGGTATTCATCCCCCTTTTTGCACCCCCACTGGATTTTTGGAAAATTGTAAAATAAGTGTTGTTTTGTTTCTCAAGACGAATCTAAATACCAATTTTCACGTATGTGACATCTTCTGTTTTTGAGATATAGGTATCCTGTTTAAAAGTATTCAGCCCCCCTTTTTAACATCCCCCCTTGGGATTTTTGGAAAATGGTAAAACACCTGTTTTTATTTTTCAAGAAGCTTGTAAATACCAAATTTCACGTCTGTAACATCTTTGGTTTTTTGAAATATAGGTATAATGATAAAAAATATTCAGACCCCTTTCCCCCGACCCCCCCCCAATTGGATTTATGGAAAATGGCATAAAACATGTTTGTTTTTTTTCACAAAGATTGTAAATACCAAATATAGGTTTACTGATAAAGGTATTCAACCCCCGTTTTTGCCCCCCCAAGGAATTTTCAGAACATGGTAAAATAAGTGTTGTTTTATTTTTCAAGACGATTCTAAATACCAATTTTCAGGACTGTAACATTGTCTGTTTTTGAGCTATAGTTATCCTGTTTAAAATATTCAACCCCCTTTTTCACCCCCTTATGGGTGGATTTTCCAAAAATTCTCCCTTAGTGGGTGCCTAAATCAAAAAAACAGTGCACCTTTAAAATTTCACATTCCTAGTTTCAACAGTTTCAGCTTGGCGTTGAGTCAGTCAGGACTTTCGCGTTTATATATATATAGATGTATTTAACCCCCCATTTTGGCCCCCCCCATGGAATTTTCAGAAAATGGTAAAATACGTGTTTTTTTTATTTTTCAAGACGAATCTAAATACAGATTTTCACGTCTGTAACATCTTCTGATTTTGAGCTATAGGTATCCTGTTTAAAATATTCAACCCCCTTTTTCACCCCCCTAGGGGCGGAGTTTCCAAAAATCCTTGCTTAGTGGGTGCCCACATCATAAAAACAGTGCACCTTCAAAATTTCACATTCCTTGGTTAATTGGTTTCAGCTTAGCATTGATGAGTGAGTCAGTCAGTCAGTCAGGACTTTCGCTTTTATGAAAAAAGTATTCAACCCCCCTTTATGCCCCCCCCTAAGGAATTTTCAGAAAATGGTGAAATATGTGTTTTTTTATTTGTCAAGATGAATCTAAATACCGATTTTCACGTCTATACCATCGTCTGTTTTTAAGATATAGGTATCCTGTTTAAAATATTCAACCCCCTATTTTCGCCCGTCCAGTTGAATTTTTGAAAAACGGTAAATTATGTGTTTTTTTATTTTTCAAGAAGAATCTAAATACCGATTTTCACATCTGTAACATCTTCTGTTTTTAAGATATAGGTATCTTGTTTAAAATATTTAAAATATTCAACCCCCTTTTTTCGCCCCCTTAGTGGCGGAGTGTCCAAAAATCCTTCCTTAGTGGGTGCCTACATCATAAAAACAGTGCACCTTCAAAATTTCACGTTCCTAGGTTAAACGGTTTCAGCTGGGCGTTGATGAGTCAGTCAGTCAGTCAATCAGTCAGTCAGTCAGGACTTTCGCGTTTATATATATATATAGATATAGTATTATATGTTATTAAACACTTAATGGATTAAAAAAAATTAAAAAGACTACTTTGCAAAGTGTGATGTATTCATATTAGTTTACAAACCAAGTATAAGAGATCACATTTTTATTTAGCACCTACAAAACACAACTAAGGGCTCTCTTCCATCCCTGGTGTAAACCTAACCAGAGCTGTTGTGAAATTAGCAATAGACTATAGACTTCAGTGGCTCTGGTAAGTTTACAGCAACTCTGGTTGTGTTTACACCAAAGTGGGACTATATCCCTTATTGTTTGTATAATTCCTACCAATATGCCCCCCCCACATCAATTACCTTACACTTTTTTATTATTTAAAATAATTTAACTGGGTTAAAGCACTTATGTGATAGAAGAGTGGAACTTAAATAAACACAAATACTAAATATTTGACTAGGTCTAAAAAAAAAAAACTGTTACGTTATGCATCCAAAATGTAGGAAAAAAATATGTATATTTTCAGTACAATAAAATGCGCCATTTGAAGCTGTGGGAAACCTCACACAGTGCTCTTAAGTTCAATAGATCTGCGTGTTAAATCTCTGATCCCAGGCTTCTGAATACCTGTTTTATATACTTTTATATAACTTTGAATATTTTACACAATTTCCCAAGCAAACACTGACAAGTGCAACTCGACTATTACAGCAAGGTTGAGTTGACTTTTAGGCTGGGGTCAGACCAGCGCACTTTTAACGTGCGTTCTGGCGCACTTAATCACGGCCGCACTAGCAGCAAATGACGGGCAATGACGGCCAATATACGAAGTACGGTCGCACGAAAGTGGAAAATGAACGCATTTTTTCGAACGCAGAACCGCTAGTACTGACGTACAGAGTGCGCTGCGCCCGATAGCGGTGTGTGTGTGTGTGTGTGTGATTTGGAGACGTCAGACCCTGCTCGTGTCCGGCCAACATAACGTCCAGACATCCAAAGTTTCCTGGTTTGGATCCGTAAAAAATCACGCACAAAAATGCGCATCGTATGACCGTTTTCGCGTATTCCGTGAAAAAATACGTCAATGCGTTCGGACGCACTTTTTTACGTTCGCGTGTAAAAATGCTTTCGTTTGACCCTAGCCTTAGTGAACAGGCCATGTGCTGAATCACGTAACATTCAGAAAAGGGATATACATGTCTTTCAGAATCTAGTTCTATGAGCTTGCTGCCACTTTGTGGATGATATGTTGTTACTTAAAAATGTTTCCGCTTCACTATGTAAGCTTTTCAACTGCCAGTCATCTCTTACAGGACAGAAACTGAACAAACTGTCCTGTTGGAAGATCCTTCATGTTCTACACTGGTCAGTAATCATTGTAGGTGAAATAATCTTGTGTATCAACAAAAAATATGCAAACAAAAATGAAAATATGCAGAGTATGATAAAGCGTCATGGCACTATATGTTTTTATTCAAATTTACTAATATCACTTGTTACGTTCTGTGAATGTACCCAACCCCACCTTTATTTATTTGTTTATGTATTTTCAAAATAAAATCACAGGAGGGATTATATGACATTCTAACTATGGTCTAGTTATTTGCACTTGGCTTTGACAATAAAAATTATGGCCTCTATTATAATCCCCGTGCTAAAACGGGGGCAGTAGGTAGAAAAAACTGCGCATGCAGTTTTCCCCCTACCGCCCCCGTTTTAATGGGGGATTACAATGCAGGCGCAAAATATGCTGCCTGCAGTGTTTGTGCCTGTTATGTCCCGGGATGCGCGCGGCAGCGCTAAGCACAGCTGCGCGCAGCCGCGCTCATCCTCTCAATGGAGTCCATAGGACTCCATTGAAGCAGACGCCGGCGGTCACATGACCAGCCGGATCTCACCTCGTGAGATCCGGCTGGTCGGCATAGGGATACGCAGGGAGAGACTGTGGGGTCTTTTTCCCCCAGTCTTTCCCTGCTCCCACCGGCCGGAGGAGGCAGACGGAGCCGCGATCCTCGCCGCGGGACAGAGGGTGAGTATAGGATACGTTTTATTATTTTTAAGTCTGGTGTTAACGGATTCTGCAGAAGCGGAATCCGTTAACACCAAGTCCTGGCTCTGGTTGACTTTTCGCTAACCAGAGCCAGACGTTAATCAGCGCTGGGACTTTGAAATACCAGCGCTGATTAACACTTTGCGCTCCCCATGTTAAGCATAGGGAGCGCAAAGTGCAGTAACCTCGCGCACAGAGGAACGCCAGGTACCAAACGCAAAAAATATGTATGTGTAAACAATTAAAAGAATAAATGGTCTTTTTAAATAAATAAAAGATTAAATTTTTTACATTGAAACCCATGGGATTTGCCTGTTTAAACCTGTTGAACTGAAACACTGAAATCATGGAATTTTGGTGCAATTTCAGTGGAATTTGGCATTCTGTGAAGACATAATAGTCTTCTATGGGACAAATTCAATGCCGCTGAATTGCACTGTGTTTTGCTGCCAGTTCGCCTGTACTTGGAGAATTGACAGCTTTGTGAATAGACGTATGACCCTAAACTGCATCTAGCGGTGAAAATCACTGTTTGGTGCAATTCGTGACAAATTCAGAGGTTAGTGAATAACCCCTTATGCCTTTTTCCTGTAAGAACACAAAGGTAAATAGTCCCTTCTAACAAAAGTTACTTTATTGTGATAGATCTGCCGTTCAATCCTGGAGCTCGCCGGGACGCTGGCTCAGTGAACTGTCAGTGCTACCGAGTTGGTGGGAAAACACTGGAGCCATTGTGGAGTGCTGGGACGTGGTGGACCCTCTGGACCTGGGTTGCATCTCTGCTTTTCGGAGCTGGTCCGTGTCTGCCAATACACTGGCCATCACTTCTGCCGCGGGGTTTGCTCCGTACAGGGCCAGCCACCACTGTACTTCTCGAGGCGGAGGCCTCTGAATTCTTGGAAGGTGCCGGGCTCACCCTGTCGTCCTCCATCAGTTCGATGATGAGCATTGTCTTGGGTTCCCACTGGCCACGTTCCCTCAAGCCTCTAGTAAGTCTTTTAGAGTGGTCTGCTTGAGCCTTTCGTAGTGGGCCATACGGTTAGGGCCGCTCTGTCTTGCAAACCTCCTTGAGGCTTCAGGGCTGCTGAGACCGGGGTCAAGCCAGCGGCTGTATCTCCCCCTGCTGGGCTGGTCTCAGGGCCGCTTCCAGATGTCCGGTAGCTCTAGGCATTCGGCATGCTGTGGCGTCCGAGACCGGGGTCAACCAGCAGCTGTATCTCTCCCTGCTGGGCTGGTCTCACCTATCCCACCGCTGCCACCAATGTGACAGATTGCCGCTACTTGCGCCGAGTAGATCTGCCTGTCCGCCGCTGCTGAAAATCAGTGCACCAGCAATTGCAAAACCTGTCGCAACCCTAATCAATGTATCACTGGCAACTGGATACATACCCAAACTCTGGAAGACTGCAAGGGTGGTACCTGTCCATAAAAGTGGAAACAATACTTTGGTATCCAACTACCGCCCAATATCACTGCTCCCTGTAATGTCAAAAATTCTGGAAAAATGTGTCTACACTCAATTACGTGATTATTATCAGTATCAGAACTATTTAACCCCAGATCAATCAGGCTTTCGTCCCAAACACTCAACTACAACCGCCCTTTTAAAAGTTCATAATGATATCTAAGTGGGCATGGAACAAGGAAACCTAACTGGAGCCATCTTCCTTGATTTTGCCACGGCCTTTGACACAGTAGACCATGGCATCCTATTACAAAAACTTAAAAACTCTGGTATTGGTGATAGGACGCTAACCTGGTTCCAATCATATGTGTCTGATCGGTCGCAATATGTGTCCATTTCTGACAGCACTTCCCTTCGCCTCCCAGTCACGTGCGGTGTACCCCAAGGCTCGATACTCGGACCCCTGCTATTCACAATATTCATAAATGATCTGCCCAATGTCTGCAAAGCCTCAACTGTACACATGTACGCAGACGACACTGTAATCTATACCAGCCAACCAAATCTCCCGCAGCTGGAGGCCGTGCTGCAAGACCAATTCACAGGGGTAGAAAAGTGGATCGCAGATAACAAACTTTTTCTAAATACTGACAAAACTGTTACAATGCTCTTTGGAACGGCACCTAAACTACACAAATTGCAAGCACCCCATACGTATATGTGTGGGGACAAGATCAAATAACACACTGACTACAGTCAATTCTCTCAAATATCTAGGTATGTGGTTAGACCCAAATCTATCTTTTGGCCCCCACATTGAAAAACTCTCATCTAAACTCTATCCCAAACTAGGTGTCCTGTACAGAAACAAATCCTGCCTGAGCCCCGCGGTAAGAAAGCAGATTGTACAACAAATGCTTATGCCAGCCATTGAATACGGAGATGTAGTGTATGCAGCTGCCCCTCAAACACACCTCCAGAAACTTACTACATTGTATAACTCCTTCTGCCGCTTTGTGCTACAATGTAACTACATGACCCACCATTGTGACATGTTAAAAGAACTAAACTGGCCGTCGCTGGAATCTAGACGCACCCTTCACCTTTCCAACCTGGTGTTTAAGAGCTTTTCTGGGAAGCTATTCACCCTACCTGAATATGCTGCTTCCCCCGGCAGTTCCCTCATCCTATAACCTCAGATCCAGGACCAGCACCTTGCTTGCAATACCGCAATACAGAAAGAAAGTGTCTCGATCCTCATTTTCCTACAGAGCCCCGCAAATATGGAATAACCTCCCAGACACCATCAAATCTTCCCCAGTCTAAAGTCCCTTAAGAGTTCCCTATTAACATACCTCAATATGGAATTCACCTGTTAACATGTAACATAATGACTTTATTTCCTACATATTTATTTTTCTGTTAATCTGTATATTTGGTTTTGTGTTTAATATCTTGCATTTTACTATTTTGTATTTCTGTAACATTTCAATGTTCTTGAACCCAGGACATACTTGAAAACGAGAGAAATCTCAATGTATCCTTCCTGGTAAAATCCTTTGTAAATAAATAAATAAATAAAATTACTGGAGCTCGCTGGGATGCTGGCTCGGTGAACTGTCAACACTGCCGTGTTGGTGGGAAAACACTCAGAAAAGCGCCGGCTATTCCCCCCACATACTAGTCGAGACTCAGTATTGGGTTAAACAGCAAGATTTGTTTAATATGACAACACATACAGGGTACTTTTATAGGGGACAGTTCCATTGTTCTCTCCCCAGCCCGCCCGCAGACATCCCGGTGCCATTTTGCCACTGCCTCCAGCCATAACCCTTTTGTATACTTAACATGAGCTGTCACTGCCTCTAGCCTGAGCCCAGTTCTTGGTGCCACACTGTCTGGCCCACCCTGGGCCGTTCCTTGTCCGGGAAACTCCACCCCCCGGAGCACGAGCTCTGGCGTGAGATACCCTCTGCTACTTTGAAGTCTGACCTAGTTTTGGTGGCTAATTGAGGGGTGATCCCGGTGGCGCTTCCTCTTGTACTTCACCCCACACCCGGCTACCATCCCTGGGGACCTGCTTTCTGAAAAGCACCATGGTGGGGGCAAAGGAGGCTCCAGGGCAGGTGGGTGAACCCGTGTTGGCTTTTGGCAGCTTGCCAGGAATTACGGCAGTGTGGGTGCGCAGGGCAGAGGAAACAGGGTTTCTGGGTGAGCTGGGTAAAAAACAGGGCAACAAAGGAGTGCAACAA
Organism: Leptobrachium leishanense; assembly: GCA_009667805.1. Classification (NCBI taxonomy): domain Eukaryota; kingdom Metazoa; phylum Chordata; class Amphibia; order Anura; family Megophryidae; genus Leptobrachium; species Leptobrachium leishanense. The sequence goes on along the minus strand of CM019063.1, from coordinate 338,184,541 downwards.
ACCTCGGGGACACATGGGCACAATTTGTACTAACGAAATATAACTTTGGACGAATGAAAATTGTTTAACTTATGTACTATTAAATCGTGAGGGGTTACAGGCATGGTTGGTGCAGGGAATTGCAAGGGAAAAACACAATTAGATCAGAAACTGGGAACCTTTTGTAGAAACTGTAACAGGGGAATTTGTTTACATAAATAAAGGGTAAACTAAATAACAAAATATAAACGAAATCAACCTAAATAAATATTGTGGCAGCCGATTCATCACATTTATCTTATGGACTCCTGAATGGATACCAATAGCAGTGATTATTGCCAGACTTGTAAAAGCTTCCCAGATTCCAGGTGTTTCACAAACGTTTCTCACAACCCTTGGTAAGTTTTAAGTCTGATTAAGCATGATGGACGATGCAGCTTGAAAACATTTAGCATCCGAGGATTAGCTATAACTCAGGGGTCAAACTGAGCAGTGACGTGTGGAAACTTAATGGTTATTCAGTAAGCCGCAAACTTGGCAACAAATTGCACCGAATGGTGAATTTCACCGCATGGTGCAATTTCGTGCCAGTTCATCTATTCACTAAACTGTCAATTCACCAAATACTGGTGCGTTGACAGCAAAATACAGTGCAGTTTGCTGTAGATCACCACAATTCGGTGATCTTTGGCGGCAGTAAAATTGCATCATTTAGATAGGACATAAATAATTTTAAAGACTCAGTCACCCTTCCAAATAGAACAATCATCTATATAGTGTCTGTAGAGCATAGTAGTAAGCTTCTGCGTCCAGCCATGTGTCTCGATTCCCCCTAGGATCTATAATGCTGGTCCCTGTACGCAAACAACTATCTACCCTTCCGATCCTTGAAGTCGGTAAAGTTACCTATTACCAACAACCATACAGATGTATACACACAGATTGTTAACAGCAACAATTTTCTTATGGTTGAGAGCAGGATACTCACAGACCAGACACATAGGGTTAAGAGTACTGACAATCAACAGGGGTAAATACCAGGATGGGACACCAGGACAGCGACGGTTGTATCACTAGGATAGATTATTAGCCGTATGCTTGGACTCGGTAGACAGAGTGAATGTCAGCCTTTGTCAGGGTCGTTACACAGAGAGATTGTCAGCCATTTGCTTGGGTCGGTCCACAGAGAGGTTAATAGAGAAATAAGGAATAGCACTGAGAAGATATGTAAACCACGCCAGGGCAATGAGTGATGTGAGATGCCAAGTTTTAAACCTGGCAGGCCCCACGTCATCACGCTGTGCCCACCAGCGTGCCTGTCCCATGACAGTGAGGACTCCTATTATTAGTTGACACCCGGCCAACGAGCAGCGACGAACATGCTGCCGGGTGGTGGCTGACTCCAATGGAGTGGGACGTGACACCATGCCCCTAACATACATGGGCATTCTCGCAGTGGGCCTTAAACAAGTTGGCATAGCTGGGCAAATGATTACTTTCGAAATCCGTAATTATTTCAAACAAGTCGCGGTAGAAACAAAACGAAACATAACAAATCGATTTTGATAAATTTCTTTGAAATGAATCACTTCGTTATATCATTTCAATGCACTCAAAAATGAAAAAACAAAAGCAAAACAACAATGCGGGGGAAAAAAACCCTATACCTGGTGATGGAATGGGGAGCACCAAGGAGAGTACCCGCCAACACAGAGGAAAGAAAAAAAATCCCCTCGCCCTGGTGCTGAAATAGCTTTCAGCACCAAGGACAGCACTGCAGAAGCAGCTGGAGTGGAGAGGAAAAAAAAAAAGACATGTTCGGGCAGAGAAAAAAATTGGGAGTCAAACGTTTTGCTTAAAATATACAAAAAAGTCAATAAAAAAGGCTTTTTGTTGCATATGAAAAGAATAAACGGTTGAATAAAAAAATAAATAAAACCAAAAATATTTTTACATTAATCCTATGGGATTCAACTGTCAAACTGAGTCACTTCTCTATGGGACAATATTCATATTTTTTTTCATGTAATTTCTACACCTTTTTTTCATGTAACTTGTATCAGATCGTCCGATTCCACCTGACAAATCCCTTCAAATTGTATCACCAATCTGATGTAGTTGCAAAAAATCAGACGATATCCGATGATTGCACCATCACACAAATACGGAATCAGTGGATGGCAAGTCATAGTTCGCACCACGTCCCTGTTAATTGACCGCGGTGCTGAATCCGCACCACAGGACAATAGGGTGCCGTTCTGCATTCTTCGGCGGTAGCGGAATTGTCTCATAGAGATCCAGTGAATGATTCTAAGACAAATCACTGAACACCACCGAACTGCACCAAATATAATGTGTCAGCACTGCAGAATATGTTTGTGCTATATAAAGTATAGCAATAAAATAAATAATAACTGCAATGTAATCCCTGTCAATTGGTCTCCTGTGGTGTTGAAATCGATTCAGCATCAACAGCACCACAGGAGGCCAGTTGACAGGGAAGAATACTGTGCAGCTGTTATTTTAATATTATTCTTAATATAACTCCAACATATTCTGCAGCGCTGAAACTTTCCGCAGCGCTGAGTTGCAGTTGCGCGACAGCAAAATTGCCCCATAGAGAACAATTGAATGATAACTCTATGGGACAAATAGATGAACTACTGAACTGCACCAAATATGTTTCAGCGCTGCAGAATAAGTTGGTGCTGTATAAAGTATAACAATAAATTAAATATCTGCAATGTATACCCTGTCAGTTTGGTCTCCTGTGGTGTTGAAATCGATTCAGCAGCACCACAGGAGGCCAACTGACAGGGAATAATACAGTGCGGTTATTTTATTATTTATTTTATTAATATTCTTTATATAGCACCAACATATTCTGCAGCGCTGAAACATATTTCTCAATGCTGAGGTGCAGTTCGGCGGTGTTCGGCAATTTGTCCCATAGTGCAATCATTCAATGGCTCTCTATGGGCCAATTTTGCTGCCGCCAAACTAAACCTTGCATTAAGGGGTTAAAAAATCTATCAAACAGTAGCCATAAAATAATTAGCATAGATAGATTTACAAATACACCAAATATTGGCACCATTAATAAATACAATAGATATATATATATATATTATATTGATGTCATACTCTCTCAGACCAATCACATTAGCGATTGGTCTCAGAGAGGCCGCGGTGGATCAGATCTGTGCCTGCGCGCAGCTCCGATCCATTGTTCTGTGGACTGCTACAGGACTGTTGCTGCTCAATTTTGCATTTCCTTCACTACGCAAGTAAAGCAGTAAGCAAAATAGCGCAAAAAAAACACCTCAGGGACTTTCGGGGTCGGGACTTTCGCATGCATGCGGCGAGGGAGAAAAGGAGATTAAATTGGGGAAAAATTTTATATATATAAAATAATAATTATGCAGAGGATGTCAGCAGCCTCTGCCCAATTATTTAAGGGCAAAAAGAGTAAACTACACTTATCTGTGGAGTGTTCCTTTCATACTCACCATTCTCGTCATCCCCTTGATTGAAGAGCCCACAGTCCTCAGCTTCATCCCAGGAAAATTGTCCTTCCATAAAAAGAGTCCAAGGATAAATTCAGGAGTGAAAGAAATCCACGAAAATGAGGATCAAGCCACTTTCTTTTTGTATTGTGGTATTGGAAGTAAAGTGCTGGTCCTGGATCGGAGGTTATAGGATGAGGAAACTGCTGGAGGAAGCAGTCTATTCAGGTAGGGTGGTAGCTTCTCAGAAAAGCTCTTAATCACAAAGCCAATGACCCTTAACGTTAGCCCAGGTAAAAGGGCCTTCCATAAGAAAAATCCAAGGATAAATCCAGATTTTTTAAAAATATTTTTATATGTATAGTATAATCTGTGTATTTTTAAATTTGTCTGTCTATTCGTATCTATCTATATCTATCTATGGGCGCTATTTGGCTGCCTGCAGCTAAAACAGGATCGCTAAGGGGAAAATTTAGAGTTTGCCATCTCCCCTTAGCATCCCCGTTTTACCTGTAGATTACGGGGCAGGTGCTGATGAGTCCAGCAGCCTGTCCTGTAGCGGCTGTTTAGTTTGGTTTGAACCTGGTTTTATTTTGGTTTGATTGCAGGCTTTGGGGACAAGGTGAATTCATTATATAACAAATCGATCTGAAACAATTTGTTATACAGTATATGGAATCAGGTTGTTTCAGAAAAACTCTCCAAGTCTGCATTATTTATTTCCAGATACCCAAAACAAAGAAAATCATGTAATAGGTGCCAAATGGACTGCAACTCAGCTCAAAGTCCTTGTACAGGGTAATATTAATATAAGAATATAAGGACTTTCTGTTCAATTCCGTTCCACTTGGTAACTATTATATAATCTTATTTTTTTTTTTATCTCTGGAGTGACAATATTAATTACATTATTAATGAAGCTAGAAATCCTGAGATTCTGGACATTCATCCAGAGGCAAGGTGACTGGGCAGCTCCTCAGGGTCTCACTCTGAAGGTGAATGGGCAGGTTCTCAGAGTCTCATTCCCGAGGTGAATCGGCAGGTTCTCAATGTGAATGGGAAGAATCTCAGGGACTCTAAACATTCATTCACCTTGCAATTTTTTCATGCAGTTTGACGATTTGTCCCAAAGAGATCATTCAATGTTTCTCTGTGGACCAATTTCGTTGGTGAACACCGTATGTCGCTGTCCAATAGCCTGTGGTGCTGGATCTATTGTTGAATCCAGTTGATGCTGGGTAGAAATGGATAATTAAAGGGATACTCTAGATCAGTGGTTCTCAACAGTGGTCCTCAAGTACCCCCCCAACAGGCCAGGTTTTCCAGATACCTGAAGCACAGCACAGGTGATATGATTTGCTGCTCACTGATTGCAAGATTCAGTCTTCATTTCTCTAAGGGAATCCTTAGTCTGGTCTGTTAGGGGTACTTGAGGACCGCAGTTGGGAACAAACCACTGCTTTAGTTAGTTTAACCCCTTCCCGACCGCTGACGTGCCATGTACGTCATGGCCACAGGTCTCCCTTAGACCCGCGGATGTACATGGTACATCAGCGGTCTCCTAACCTCCCTCCCGCCGATACTTACCTCCCTCGCCGGCTCCCACGGCGTGTCTGGCAGGCTGGAAGCCTGCCCTGCCATCTCCTGGGGGCCGGCAGGCACGATGACGTCATCACGCTGAGCGATGACGTCATCCCGCTGAGCGATGACGTCATCACGCTGCGTGATGACGTCATCGGCAGGTGTCTACCGGTAAAATCCAGGAAGGGGAGGGGGGGCTCCTTTTGTATAAGATAGAAAAACACAAATTGCATAATGGAAAGGGGAGAGTCTCCCCTTTTCAGTGGTCTATAGATTTAACAATTTCACTGACAGATCGTGATTCGGTGCCAAATCGCGATTCAGACCTGGAAGGTGGCTGATATCTTGGATTTGCTAAGACCCTGAATCAGCCTTCAGAGAGCCCCTTGACAGGGGATAGGGCAATTGGGTTACTCTCAACACTGAAAATTTAAACTGTGAAACTTCCACATAAGGCGACAATGCAGCTTATAAGGGGGATAAAGTTCAGGACCCCTCTCCTGCTGATTATTTTACTTCTGGGACTGTCTCCTGAGAAACCCCTAATGTCTTCCAGCCTTATGTTCAGGAGAACACACAAGCATATTTACGAATGGTGCTGCCCTAAGCAATCCAGGTTCTGTTGCCCTGCCAGGACACTGAGAAAGACCCAGGACACAGGAAGACCCCTACCAATTTGGGGGCCAATGCTGTCCGGTGAAACCTGGAGAGGTGGCAACTCTGCTTCATCTATTACTACATTAATTTGCTTTGTTTGGCTAATAACATTGCTAGGTGGAAGCCTGCTTTTTCAAAACAGAGATTTTGCTATTGGTATATACCTGTATGACAAAGACTGGTTGAGATTAAAGGGTTGGGCTGTCTTGTTTGTGTGTGTGGGGGGGTTTGTTTCTTTGAGCAAGGCTTACTAGGGTTTTGAAAACTGGACAACAGCTCTGCCCTTCGATATGTTGCCATTCAGGTCATATGTTGCCATAGAGTTTTAGAACAATGATGCCATTACGGAGAAAAATATACTGAATGCAGATCAGACTGCGCTTTCATCCAAGGAAATGCCAAGGATGTGCCCTCTGCATGAGAGATACAACAACCCCTACCAAATAATTTGGCCTTGTAAGGCCCCATCAGCATGGAATAGCTGATTCCCCTCTAGTCCAGTGTTTCTCAAGTAGTGGGTCACGACCAGGGGCGGACTGGGTCGCGGGGCAAGTGCCCCCAGACCTCTCTAATGTCTGGGACCCACTGATGCATCTTACCAGTAGGGATGAGCCGAACACCCCCGTGTTCGGTTCACATTCGAACTCGAACAATTTCGAAAGTTCGAGTTCAAACTCGAACACGAACCGAACTCAATGCAAGTGAATGGGACTCGCAAGTTCGGATTTTAGAGTGCCCTCCAAGAGGGCATATATGCAAGATATTTTCCATAAAAGGTGTATGGGGGTCCGGGTAGTGCCCTGGGGGACAGGAAACAAGGACAAAAAGTTTTAAAAAAAACGTTTTTAAAGGGACTGAGTTTTCCATGAAATAAGGGTTAAAAATAAAAACGAAAAATTCCTTCAAATATCGTGCCTAGGAGGTCCCCATAACCTGCCCGTGAAGTGGCGGATTTGTAGGATGTATAGAAACATTTAAAAACAAAAAAATGATGTTTCAAATGACGGTAAACTGTTTTCCTTTAATCTATTTATAAACAACTACATGGGGCGGCAGTCTGTATTAAAAGAGGAGACCTTTTAGGACACACAGAACAAGTTTAGTGATTTTTTTGGCTAAATTATGGTGAAACTTATGCAGGCTTTGGATGAAAGTAACAATAGGTGCTTTAAAATTGGGCCTTTAGTGTCGGCAACAGTGCCGTCACACCATAACCACTCTGTGGTATTGTGGAAGAGTGCAGGGTTGGACCCTGCGGTTCAAAAAATTAAAATGATATAAATCTGGTACAGGCATCAGTGCACCCAAATAAGCTGCCTTTCATGGCAGCAAGTACCTTCACACCGTAACCCTTTTGTGGTATTGTGGAAGAGTTCAGTGGTGGAGGATTTGTGAATGTAGAAGAGATCCCCGATCTATTCAGTTACATCAGCATCAGGGGAGTGATAGCTGCTGATCCAGGACTGATTCATTTTTATAAATGTCAGCCAGTCTACAGAGTCGGTGGACAGACGCACTCTTTTGTCTGTGACAAAACCTCCAGCGGCACTGAACATCCTTTCAGAAAGCACGCTGGATGAAAGTTAATCTAGTAGCTGCATAGCATATTGGCTAAGTTCTGGCTAGTGATCCAATCTCAACACCCAGTAAGCCAGTGGATCATCTGCTGGAAAGGTATCCAGGTCTGCCCTTGCCCCTAGGTAGTCCTGCACCATACGGTGAAGACGCTGGCAATGGGTGCCTACATTTGACGTCCCTGGGCGTCGTGGACTAAAAAAATTTAAAAAGTCATCAGTCAGGCGGCCCCTGCCTTCACCTCTATTCCTCTGATCATCCGCAGCCTCAGAAGCACCTGTGTCATCACTTGTTAACCTACCAGTGCCTGAAAAGGTGTTACACAAGTGTCGCTTTAGAGCGTCCTCAAGTTTTTTCATCCTGTCCTCCCACTGTGCGGGCAGGTTGAGCTCTGCTACTTTACCCTTGTATCGTGGATCAAGAAGGCTTGCCAACCAGTATTGATCTCTCTCGTTGATAGCACGAATCCTGGGGTACTTTACCAGGCTTTGCAGGATAAGGGAGCCCATGCAGCATAGGTTGGAGGTGGCATTAGCTACCGTGTCTTCCTGGTCAATGAGGAGGATGACCCCATCGTGCACTTCCTCCTCCCAGTCACGTACTAGTCCTTGGGTTTCTGGGCACACAAAACCCTCCCTTGAGGAATCCCCACCTTCAATGCCCCCACTACTTAAATATTCCTCCTCCTCATCCTCCTCCTGTCTGATCTGAGGAGGACCCGCTGGAATGCTGTCTGCGGAAAGACTGGGGCCTTCAGAGCTAGGGAAGTCCTCCTCTTCCTCCCGCTGCTCTGCCTCTAGAGCCACATCTATAATTCCCCTTTAGTGACATTAAAGGAATTGTGTCACTGATGCATGCACTGTCCCTGCTCACCATCCTCGTTGCCTCCTCAAATGGTGACAGTACAGTGCATTCATCCTTGATCATCAGCCACTGCAGGGGGTAAAAAAACCAAGTTGACCTGAACCTGTCCTTGTGCCATACTCACACAGGTACTCGTTGATGGCCCTCTGCTGCTTGTGCAGACGCTGCAGCATTGCTAATGTCGAGTTCCACCTGGTGGGCATGTCACAGATCAGACGGTTTGTGGGAAGGTGGAATTCTCTTTGAATTTCTGCCAGGCGAACACTTGCTGGGAATGACCGACTGAAGTGGCTGCAGACTTTCCTGGCCTGGCTGAGAAGCTCTGCCAGCCCTGGGTACCTGGTTAGGAAACGCTGTACCACCAGATTTAGGACATGTGCTAGGCATGGTACATGCGTCAACTTACCCAGGCGTAGGGCGGAGAGAAGGTCGCTGCCATTATCACAGACGACCATTCCCAGCTGAAGCTGGCGTGGTGTTAACCATCTCTGCACCTGCCCCTGCAGAGCTGACAGAATTTCTGGCCCGGTGTGGCTCCCGTCCCCTAAACAACCCAGCTCAAGCACAGTATGGCATCTTTTTGCTTGAGCCATTGCATAGCCCCTGCCACTTAAACTCGGTTTAACTGCCACTTCGCCAGAGACAGAGAAGGAGGAGGAGAAAGAGGGAGAGGTGGTGGTGGAGCAGACAGACCTCATACAAGCAGCTTTCTGTAGGCGTGGTGGATGAACAAGCTCCAGCACAGAGCCCCATCTTGGATCCCTCCCAGCTGCAATCAGAGTTACCCAGTGTGCCGTGAAGGAAATGTAACGGCCCTGTCCATGCTTGCTGGACCATGTGTCTAAAGTCACATGCACCTTGCTGCTGACTGACTTTCCCAATGACTCGATAACATTGTCCTCCACGTGCTGGTATAGTGCTGGAATGGCCTTCTGTGAAAAGTAATGGCATTTTGGAACATGCCACTGTGGTACAGCAAATTCAGAAAATTCATGGAAGAGAGCAGAGTCCACCAGCTGGAAAGGCAGCAGCTGTAATGCGAGTAATTTTGCTAAACTGGCATTTAGATGCTGTGCTTGGGGATGGTTGGGACTATGTTTTTCTTATGCTGCAGCAGCTGGGGCAACGTAATCTGACTGTGTAAATCTTCAGCTGATGGGATGCTGTCACATTGTGAGGAAGGACCTGGTACATCCATTACTGTAGCATCATCCCTGTCAGTGGAGGTTGGAGTCAATGACATGGCAGAACATATAGTGGGGGTAGAGACAGGTGAGGAGGAGGAGGACCTACGCAAAGTTTTGCGCCAACGGGATGTGTGGCAGGAGGTCATATGTCGCCTCAAGCACGTGGTACCCAAGCGTCCGGTGTCTTTCCCACGCTTGAGCCTCATCTGACATAGATTACAAATAGCAACGGTGGGGTCTGCTGTACATTTCTTAAAGAACTCCCAGACAGCAGAGTTCCTGGATGTGTGCTTTGAGACAACAGTGCTCTGCACCTGAGCAGCTCTGACATCTGATGCCTTGGACTGGCTAGTGCTACGGTTGGTCATAGAGGATGTTGTGCCTCGTGTTTGTTGTGCCTCCTCCTCACTTGACTCCTCTGTTCGATCAGGCACCCAGGTGGAGTCAGTGACCTCATCATCATTGTCATCACCCCCTATCTCCTCGTCACTGGAGCCAACTTGGCAGTATGCTGCAGCTGCTGGGGCAACATGAGTGCCAGTTATTTGTGTGTCACTGGCACCCCCTTCCTTTAGGTTGATTATATTACCTTCCTCAACCTCAGAGATTGAATCAGAGCACTGTAGTTGCTGCGCAGCCTCAAGCAGCATGTCACTGTCATTGTAGTCAAACAATTCAGCTGACTCCTCCGTGTGTGATAGTGAGGCTACGGCAGGAGTAGCTGTGGACATGGAGGCTGCATTAGATGCTTTGGCAGCTGAGGTGGACTGTAAAGCACTACAAGCCTGGCTGGCAGAGGACTCAGAGGATGAGGATGGCCTGGTTAGCCAAACCACCAAATCCTCTGTATGTTGCTGCTGCTTAAGACGGCCAGCACCAGTTAGAAAGCACAAGCGTGCCCCTGCAGAGGATGCACCACGTCCACGACGACCAGAGGCACAGCCTCCCGACACAGAGGCTGCTTGCCCTCTTATCTGTGCCTGGGAGCGCCTGCCTGTCCTTTTTAGTCTTTCTGACATGGTGAGTGATATATAGATTAAATATATACAGAATTCTGATTCAACTCTGTTATAAAAATTGGAGATATGCTGCAGAACTCTGATTCAACTCTGGTATAAAGATTTCCAGAACTCTGGTATAACTCAGTGAGACACCCTGATAGCTGGCAGCCAGTGACAAGACACAGATTACAATTCCCTGAAACCTCCTATAAATCAGTGAGACCCCCTGATGGGTGGCAGTGAGAACACACAGATTACCACAATTCCCAGATATTTTGTAGAAATGAGACCCCCCAAAATACTGGATGGCAGTGAGAACACACGGATTATAACAATTCCCAAATATTTTGTAGAAGTTACTGACCCCCGAAATACTTGGTGGCAGTGAGAAGACACGGATTGTTACAATTCCAAAATATTTTGTAGAATTTACTGACCCCCCAAAATACTTGGTGGCAGTGAGAACACACGGCTTATAACAATTTCCAAATATTTTGTAGAAATTACTGACCCCCCAAAATACTGGGTGGCAGTGAGAAGACACGGATTGTAACAATTCCAAAATATTTTGTAGAATTTACTGACCCCCCAAAATACTTGGTGGCAGTGAGAACACACGGATCATAACAATTCCCAAATATTTTGTAGAAATTACTGATCCCCCAAAATACTGGGTGGCCGTGAGAACACACAGATTAGAACAATTCCCAAATATTTTGTAGAAATTACTGACCCCCCAAAATACTGGGTGGCAGTGAGAACACACGGATTATAACAATTCCCAAATATTTTGTAGAAATTACTGACCCCCCAAAATACTGGGTGACAGTGAGAACACACAGATTAGAACAATTCCCAAATATTTTGTGGAAATTACTGACCCCAAAATACTTGGTGGCAGTGAGAACACACGGATTATAACAATTCCCAAATATTTTGTAGAATTTACTGACCCCCAAAATACTGGGTGGCAGTGAGAACACACGGATTAGAACAATTCCCAAATATTTTGTAGAAATTACTGACCCCCAAAATACTTGGTGGCAGTGAGAACACACGGATTATAACAATTCCCAAGTATTTTATAAAAATTACTGACCCCCCAAAAATACTGGGTGGCAGTGAGAACACACAGATTATAACAATTCCCAGAAATATTGTAGAAATGAGACCCCCCCCCAGTAGCTGGTGGCAGACTGGCAGTGAGAACACACACTAACACAAGAACAATCTCCTCTCAAACACGTGCTGAAGCGCTGTGTGAAGCCTTATATAGTGTGCTGCGGGACTTAGCTCTGTGAGCCCATGATTGGGCAAAATTCGCCAAATCAGGACTCTGAGCCGTGATTGGCATAGTCTTGAACCTGTCTTGCACCTGACCTGTGGTCAGGTGCAAGGCTGTAGCCAATTACAAGCTTCAGGCCAGTGGAAAAGTGCATTGTGGTCCATTGTGGGCGAACATGCGGCGAACAGGCGGAAATGTTCGTAGTTCGCGAACATGCGAACAGGCGATGTTCGAATCGAACTCCGAACCGATCGAACCGAACAGCTCATCCCTACTTACCAGCAGCAGCGGGTCCCAGGCGACGCGGCTACCTCTGCCTCCCTCACCAGCAATTGCATGCCGGAACTTCCCTGCTTGAAGGAAGTTCCGGCGCACAGTTGCTAGTGTGGGAAGCAGGTATAGTCCTGCCCCCTCAGCTACAGGTCCACCCGCCACACACCGCTTGAGACCAGCTGCATCCGGTAAGATACTCTGTAATGGCAAAGTGGGGGATCTGTAATGAGAAAGTGTGGGGTGGGACTCAGTGACTAGCAGCAGATCTGTACTCCCAACAGGGACTGACATGCGTCCAGAACATTCTACTACTGGCTGCCAGCACCAGGAGTCACTGTGCACATCTCAGTGAAGCAACAGGCTGTTGGCTAAGGGGGGGGGATCCCTATGTATATTTGATTGTTTTTTTCCCTTTCTGTTTGTCCTTATGTTAATCTGTCCTTTTACCTTTTTATGCATCCTTCTTTCTGAATATCTGTTATTCTCTGTCCATCTATATCTGTGTGTCCTTCTGTGTATTTTCCATCTGTCCTTGTATCTATGTCTTCCTCTCCATTTCTCCTCATCTCTCTCCTTTCTCCCTCTATCACTCTCTCCCTTTTATTCTATAAATCTCTCACTCCTCCTCCTTTGCTGCCTTCCTCCTGGTGTGATAATCCCTGCAGAAAACTAGAATGTGCACTGAGAATTCTCAGCAGAATCACACACTGCTTCCTGATCCCAGCCTCCCTGCGTACCAGGGACGTGCAGTGAGGTCAGTGGCTGGTGAGGCACTGGCTAGTATCAGAGCCAGATATACTCAGGTTTTGTAGGTTCAGGTTCAGTGCTCCCCAGGATCTGGCTGCTCTCAGTGCTCCCCAGGATCTGGCTGCTCTCAGTGCTCCCCAGGATCTGCATCGTCCACTCCAGGCAGCCAAGTGTCAGCCGCGCACTGTCCCCTCCACCTGCAGGGAGGAGGTGCTGCCACAGTGAACAGTCACACTAAGGCCACACCCTGAGCACAGCCCGTGCCCACTGACTGTGCGAGACGAGGACAGTCACATGACTGTCTTACGTCAATCAATATATGGGAGGCCAGCCTCCCATGGAGGAGTTTTTTCAATGGCTTGGACCAATGGTGCTTTCCCATTGGTCCAAGCTATTCCATTGCTCTCAGTGCCTCTCTGAGGCACTGAAGAGCGTAGGTTCAGGAAGTAGGCAGTGCCAGACACGCTTTGCAGACATATCTCTTGGCCAGCTTGAGCTTACGTGATTAACATAGCGTTCAGCTATGCAAATTACATAGGCTCAGGGAGGGCAGGCTGCCGCTGATGTTAAGAAATAATGTGCACATCGGCAGAGACAGACGGTGGGGGAGCGCAGTGCAGGTTAGTTTAAGTTTTTTATAATATTTTATTATTCATTCAGCAGTGATTTAAATTAGAGTTGCTTTGTCTACCATTACCCCAGACTTTGAGAAATTAAGAGCAAGAAGAATCCCCAGTTTTCCCATAAATTCTAATTAATTTCATAGGTTTCAATTACAGTTTATTTTATTGGGTTTTTGCCTCAACAGGACTTTCGTTTTCACTAGTGCACTATCTGCACTATCCATTTTGGAAAGAATCTCTGTTTGTTTACAAAATTGTTTAAAGTGCATACATTGCAGAATATTGTACACGTTGTTTTGTGGAATAAATTCTAATGTTTCAGAAATTCAATTATTTTTGGGTCGCGACCTAATGACCAAGGACAATTGCGGGTCCTGAGGGTCCACAGGTTGAGAACCACTGCTTTAGAAATCTCTAGCAAGGGGTCAATGTCTGGATTATATTTTACATACAGGGTTATTCAAAGAGATTCGAAAAGTCACCGCACGTTCGGTGACTTTTCGTTCTCTTCAATTCGGTTTGTTTTGTCGATCCCATTTCGGTGACCCTGCGGTGTATTCAGCAAGCACCACAGGGTCCCCGAATTGCAGGGAAAAGGTACCGCAAACCTGACGAAAACTAACCACAAAACCCAGCGAATGCACGCCACAAAACCCTCAAAAACATCTGGATTAGCCTGCCGAAAACCACAGAAAAAACCGAACAGGAGCCGATCGCAGCCTTCGACACAGCAGAAGAGGCAGTGAATAAATTAGGAAAACAGTTTGTATGAATGATTGAAAAGTGAAACACTGTTTGCAAAGAAACTACTGAGCGAAAATGTCTGAAATTTTACATATGAGGTCCAGGGAATGATAATAAAGAGGTTTGTTACAGAAAAAATAAGTAAACTTAAAAAAAAAAAAATCTTTAAAATGCTTAAAATATCCTAAAAAATCTATAAATAAAGAGACTCTTTACTGCAGAATTTTATAATGAACGGTTTATTAGATATTGAATTAAAACGGGAATATTTTTAACATTGAAGTCTATGGGATTCTCCTGAATAAATTTGCTGAATTAAACCACCGAATGGCAGGGCATTAGGGGAACCTTTCACTGCTGGTTTTTGTTCTCTGAATAGCCGAAGCAGTGCTTTTTCATGGGGTTTTCACTGCCCTCGAACAGGCACCGAACAGGCACCGTATAAAACCGTATAAAACCCACCATCTTTGCCTCTCCTTGGCTGAAAAGCAGCTGGAGGGGCTTGGAGCTGCTCAGTAGAGCGGCCTTTTGGTTACAATTGTTAGGTACCCACTCTAAAGAGGTGCCTTGAAGTGGCGAGTGGGCTTACGTTGCAATGGCCATTGAAACAAACAAAACCTTATTTTTGTTGTACATGGAACACATAGGAATGAGCGCAGATGACACTCTCCTTCCTTGTTATGTTTTATACATTTACTGGGCTGTTACTCCTGGCAGTTGCCGCCGCTCCAAAAATAAGTGAGTATGGGCGCGACGCCATTTTTTCTGTATTTATGTATATCATGCTTGTAACACCAGTCCGTCGTTTTGCAGCTGTTCCTCTTTCCATGTTTTTGTTTTTGATCCCAAATGGGAAGTGCTTGGTGCGTGTATAAATAAAACCCACCATCTTTGTCTCTCCTTGCTGAAAAGCAGCTGGAGGGGCTTGGAGCTGCTCAGTAGAGCGGCCTTTTGGTTACAATTGTTAGGTACCCACTCTAAAGAGGTGCCTTGAAGTGGCGAGTGGGCTTACGTTGCAATGGCCATTGAAACAAACAAAACCTCATTTTTGTTGTACATGGAACACATAGGAATGAGCGCAGATGACACTCTCCTTCCTTGTTATGTTTTATACATTTACTGGGCTGTTACTCCTGGCAGTTGCCGCCGCTCCAAAAATAAGTGAGATGGGCGCGACGCCATTTTTTCTGAACAGGCACCGTATGTTCAGGCAATTCGCCAGGATTTGGCGAATTGCCTGCTCTCTGGCTAGCCGAATGGCCAAGAAAGGTAACCGAACGCTGATTTTCAGCGTTCGGTTACCTTTCTCAAGCAATTCGGATCTCTTTGAATAACCCTGTTATATTTGGTTTTGCCAGCAGATCCATATGAGCATTCCTTCCATTAAGCACAGCATTGTTTTTTTATATGTGCGATTTTTATGTTATGCTTTATTTTCCTCTCTGCATGTGTGGCTATTGTTTAACTGGAGATCCCAGGACTCCCATCAATGAAGCGGCATGGAAGTTCTGGCAAGATCCACAGTCTTTGTGTATACCGTCAGCCAGCAAATGAGCTCTGGACTGTGTGAACAGGAAATTTTTAATCCCAATAAGGAACCTTATAAATTATGTAACAATCTGCACTATTATGTGTTGTTTTCTCCCTCCCGTGCATAGCACAATTACATTAAGTAAAGACTAATACTTCAATCATAATATACTTTCAAAAAAGACTTAAGCTCTTTGCTAGATGTGCTATTTTTAGAAGTTCAAAGGGATGTGGAAGAAAAAAAAAAATTTTTTTTTCATTGCTCCTGCAAAAATGGGAGTTGTTCCCAGCGGATGATGCCTTGTCCTTTGTGCGTGCGGTTAATAAACAGCCTGCTAGAGATACATATTTGCTCTGTATAGATCTTTGCAGTGTTATCATACCTTCAGTTGATTTTAAATGGCTTTTCTCTAACATTGACAAAATGTTTTTGCTAGTATTTTCAGCTCTTTATTTATTCAGTACATATTTATTTATTTGCAACGTATTTTACCAGGAAGGATACATTGAGATTTCTCTCGTTTTCAAGTATGTCCGGTGTTCAAGAACATTGAAATTTTACAGTCGTTACAGAAATACAACGTAATAAATGCAAGATATTAAAAACAAAACACGAATATACAGATTAACACAGAAAATAAATATGTAGGAAATATAGTCACTAGGTTACATGTTTACAGGTGCATTCTGTATTGAGGTATGTTAATAGAGAGCTCTTGAGTGACTTAAGACTGGAGGAAGATTTGATGGCATCTGGGAGGTTATTCCCAGGGGCAGACTGACCCATTGGGGACTCGGGCGCTGCCCGAGGGCCCGCAGGTCAGTAGGGCCTGGTTTTGTAAAGAAAGTTCCGCCATGGCGGCGCACTACCAAACCGCCTCGTCGGCGGTGCTGCAGCGTGCCTACCTGGGCCCCACGTTCTAAAATAGGAGTGCACGCTGCATTGATGCCGCCTCCTCACATGATGCACGCGCATCACGTGGGGGGCGGCGTCAATGCAGGGTGCACTACTCCTGTTTGAGAATGTGGGACCCAGGTAGGCACGCTGCAGCGCCGCCGACGAGGTGGTTTGGTAGTGCGCCGCCGTGGTCGAAACTTGCCTTACAAAACCGGGCCCCTGAGCTGCTGGGGTCAGTATATATCAATGTGTGAGCTACTGGGGTCAGTATATATCAATGTGTGAGCTACTGGGGGGCAATATATATCAATGTGTGAGCTACTGGGGGCAATATGTATCAATGTGTGAGCTACTGGGGGCAATATGTATGAATGTGTGAGCTACTGAGAGCAATATATATCCATGTGTGAGCTGTTGGGGTCAGTATATATCCATGTGTGAGCTGCTGGGGTCCGTGTATATCCATGTTTGAGCTGCTGGGGGCAGTATATATCCATGTGTCAGCTGCTGGGGTCAGTGTATATCCATGTGTGAGCTGCTGGGGGCAATATATAGCCATGTGTGAGCTGCTGGGGGCAATATATACCCATGTGTGAGCTGCTGGGGGCAATATATACCCATGTGTGAGCTGGGGGACAGTATATACCCATGTGTGAGCTGCTGGGGGCAATATATATCCATGTGTGAGCTGCTGGGGCAATATATATCCATGTGCGAGCTGCTGGGGGCAATATATATCCATGTGCGGTGTGTATGAGTGAGTTGTATTGTTCTGTGCCGCGGCCGTAGCTGCCACGAGTGTGTGACGGTTACCGCAGCAGAGCAGTGGCAGTTTGTAAGTCTGGAGGGGGCACAATGGATTCTCCAACTCGCTGGGGGCACTAGTGGATTTTATTAACTCGTTAAAATTAATAGTTGAAAATTGTGCGAAGAAATAAATTCTTTAAAGCAACAATGTGCATGTGGGTTGTGCGTTGTATGGGAGGGGTTTATGGGTGTGACCTACTGTGTAGGTGTGGCACAAGGGGCCCCACTAACTCCTATTACCTCGGGGCCCCATTACTTGTCAGTCCGCCCCTGGTTATTCCATAACTGTGGTGCTGTGTAGGAATATGATGATCGAGCCCATGGGCGTCCACAGGATGGGGCAAGGGGGGGCACTTGCCAACCCCTGGAACCAGGGCTGCCTGTCTGCTCTGCCCAGACAGCTGTGTGTGCAACCTGCTCGAGTGTTTGTTACTCGCAGCAGGCTGCACCAGGAGTTCCCGTATGTGTGGGGGATGGTCTGTGTGGATCTTGTGATGTCACCTCCTCACTCCTCCTCCAATCCACCACGTGCTCCCCCTCATTTTAGACGCTGGGAGAGGCTGCCTGGGCTGAGATGCAGAGAGGCTGCCTGGGCTGAGATGGGGCTGCTGCTGTGGCCACTGGAATGCTGGACACAGCAAAAAAAAGGTGATGATTGTCAAATCTTTAGTAGCCTGATGCCCCCTGGTCTGAGGACTAGATTGTCTGCCTGGGGAGGAGGAACACAATGATTAAAAGTAATCTGGTGGGGATGAGGGCTCTCCTACAGAGTTTACAATCTAACATGAGAGGGGACCCTGCTCCAGAATATACAATCTAGAAGAAGAGGGGACCCTGCTCCAGAGCTTACAATCTAAGAGGAGAGGGGACCCTGCCCCAGAGCTTACAATCTAAGAGGAGAGGGGGCCCTGCTCCAAAGTTTACAATCTAAGCAGAGAGGGGACCCTGCCCCAGAGCTTACAATCTAAGCAGAGAGGGGACCCTGTCCCAGAGCTTACAATCTAAGAGGAGAGGGGGCCCTGCTCCAGAGTTTACAATCTAAGCAGAGATGGGACCCTGCTCCAGAGCTTACAATCTAAGCAGAGAGGGGATCCTGCTCCAGAGCTTACAATCGAAGCAGAGAGGGGACCCTGCTCCAGAGTTTACAATCTAAGAGGAGAGAGGACCCTGCAGAAGAGTTTACAATCTAAGCAGAGATGGGGATACAGATTGTATATCTGTATACAGAGCCGACTCTGTCACTGTGTATACAGAGACGGAGGGAGGGGGTATATAAATATATATATATATATATATGTATGTGTGTAGGAAGGGGGCTGGTGTTTGTGTGTGTGCGTGTATGTATGTATATGTTTGGAGAGGGGGGCCTGATGCCATTAAAATTTTGCTCCCCCCCCTGGAAAAATTTCTGCGGACGCCCATGATCAAGCCACTTTCTTTTTGTAGTGTGGTACTGCAAGTAAGGTGCTAGTCCTGGATCGTAGGTTATAGGATGAGGGAACTGCTATTCAAGATAGGTTTTTAGCATAACCATTACCATAAATTTGCAGTGCCAGAATTTGTTTTGTCTTTCAAATAAATCCCTCTTCATATGCATAACAATACATTTTGTATATTTCTTTTCATACTTCTTTGTACATAATCACTATTTATAAGCAGGTACTGCAGTGCTATACAAGATTAAAAAAATAGAGGATACAGAAACCTGGCTATCTCCCTCTGACAATGGTTCCTTTGCTGCTTTCACACATGGTGGTCTTCACTTTAGCCATATCCCTAGACCGGATGTGAAACATGGTGGTGGTGTTGGAGTTTTGCTCTCTCCCTCCTGCACCTCCCTCCATCCCTCGCTCCTCCTCCATTGAAATACACTGCACCCGCCTGTTTTCTCATCTTGCACTCAGGGTGGCAATCATCAATTGCCCACCTGAACCAACCGCCCACTTCCTCAACAATTTTGCCACCTGGCTTTCTCACTTATCTACTTAAGTAAATGTGTACATAAGTAAATGCCCACAGATATCAATCAACTAAAGTTAACTTGTAAAGAGTGGGGCAAAATTCTAGACATGTGCACAGCACAAAATTTCGTTTTGAACTAATGCATTAGTACTAAAATGCAATTTATTTAGTTGCTAAAGAAATTCGTTTTCAGTTCTTTAGTATGAAAACTAATTTCATTCATCCGAAAACCAGTGGATAGAATTACTATTGTAGTGGCTCCTCAGAGGGCTGAGATCGCTGCTTGTTACAGTATCTCTCACTCTCAGCACAATGTGGGCCATATTATATAGCTGGTGCTAACATAACCAGAGCTGTTGTAAACTTCCCAGAGCTATTATAGCCTATGGAGGTTTTCAGTTACAACAGCTCTGGTTAAGTTAGCACCAACATTGCAATACTGCCCCGTGTCAGGCAAAGCTGTTACAGTAACTGACTGCTGCTCATCACAGCGCTCAGAGTTTCAGTAAAACTAGTAAATAATATTTTTATATATAAGACGTTAGAACAATATTATTTTCTTGTTTTACTGAAACTCTGAGCGCTGTGATGAGCAGCAGTCAGTTACTGTTAACAGCTGAGCCTGATACATTGTACTGAGAGATAATGTAACAAGCAGCCGATCTCCGCGCTCACAGCCACTGGATTTAAAGGGCTAAAAAAAAAAAGGCTCCTCTCTGTATAATGTTTAGAACATCCTCCTGCATTAATTAATACCCCTCTCTGTATAATGTATACAACATCCACCTGCATTAATTAATACCCCTCTCTGTATAATATATAGAACATCCTCCTGAATTAATGTCCCTCTCTGTATAGAACATCTTCCTGCATTGGCATGTGGAGGGTGCAGAACTTCGGATGTTGCGATGTTGCGCTCTTCATTGCTGGTCTCCTTCACTCATCAATATAATATCACAAAGAGGACTGAAACTAAAATGTAGTGCATTTTATTTTAGTTTCTTTCGTTTTTTGTACTGAGCAGTTTCGTTTCTCTTGAGTCCTACTAAAACTAAATTATCCCAAAATTCGGACTAAATCGCTTTAGTACTAAAACGAATGCACATGTCTACAAAATTCCTCCAACAAGCATATTAGAAACATAGAAACATAGAAACATAGAAAAATGTCGGCAGATAAGAACCTTTTGGCCCATCTAGTCTGCCCAATTACATGGACACTTTACCTGGATTTATCTTTTGTTTAGGATAGCCTTATGCCTATCCCATGCTTGCTTAAATTCAATTACTGTTTTGGCCTCTACCACTTCTACTGGAAGACTGTTCCATGTATCCACCACCCTCTCAGTAAAATAATGCTTCCTGATAGTCATACAGAAAATTATTACTTCAAGTAATTGCTGCTAAAGGTTTACTTTTCATACGACTTCTCCATTTCGGCTTATTTTTGTTAAATAATTGACACAATGTAATTTGTCATGTGTTGTTGTCCATCTTAGGTTGTATTTAGTTAACCCATTGCCGCCCCCGGACGTACTATGCCGTCCGGGCAGCGGGATGGGTTTGAAGATGCTGTCTGCAATGGAACGCTTTGGCCCCTCCCTGCTACCTGCATGCTCCGCACGTCATTGGCTGCACAGGGATGACCTGAACTCAGGCTGTCCCCCTGCAGCCAATAACGCGCGCCGTGAGTCAGCTGTAGGGCGGGCCGCAATCTGTGGCTTGTGACGGCACGACGTACCTGCCAGCCTCTCCCGCGTTAAGTCACCTCCGACGGGCAACACCCGCCCTTCGTTAAGGGGTTAATTTAACATCTGTTAATAAAAAATATCATCCGTTCCTTAAGTCCTGATAAGTAAAAGTATAGAATTCAAAGAGTTTGAAAGTTCTTTTTCACCTGTCTAACCATGTGGCTCATATCCAAATCCTCATTGTTATACCCAAGTTAGATGTCTTTATATCTTTAAAGTTAATTGGAGCTGTTCATTGTTTAGAATTTTTTTTATAGCCAAATATATTACTGGCACTATTATAAGTGACCCACTGTGTTAGTTGTTTGACATAATACTATGGAACAGCAAATTAGCAACAGTGGTACCACAACTGGAATTGTCACATGTTGTCACAGCCAAGCCAAAAGCACAGTGTACAGTTTAGCTGGATTAGCTACAGAACAGTCATGAATATCAAAGGTCCTATTCCACAGTTGACGTTCAGATAATTGCTGGATCTAGGAGGTGGGGTGGGATTGAGGGGGGACACCCCACTGTATCCTCTTACATGCTCTTTCATTCTCTTCCTCCTTTTCCCTCACACCCATCCTCTCGTCCCTTTCTCCATCTGTTTTCCCATTTATCTGTTTAACTATGCATCACTGTGTGCATCCATTTTTTGATATTTGAGTTGTAAACTGGCCCCCCTCAGTTTCTCTGCAACACTTGTTCCACACTGTGTGACATTGGAAAAGAATGGACTCTATGTGTCAGAAGTCCAGAAAACTGTCCTATTAACTTGCATGGTGTGGAATGTATGGAAAAGACATTACCAGGGGTAGATTAGAGTGTTTTAAGTCCACCGTCAGCTCTTATTCATCTGCCATCTCTTACCTTGCGTATAACACATTGTCATGTCTAAACAATTCACTTCTCCATTCCACTGCCTCTTCACTGCTGTCTTATCCTGTACCACAGCTGTAAAGTGAGACTTGCCCTAAGATTTTGGTGAAATGTTGAATCATGGGGAAAAAAACGATAAAATGGAAATGGGAAATAAACACCTAACTTTATTTGACTTTTTTTATATGCAATTCAAAGAAGACACAATAGTGTTTTATATTGTTTTTAGTAATGCAAAAGTAATCTAGTTACAGTTTATGTTGATGGTAGTGTCCCTTTAAGTTTGTACTGTTCAACTCTGAATCTATACAATGCTTAGTGTGTTGTAACACGTTCACTTTGATGATAAATTGTGGATACATAATCATTATTTATCTAGTTAATAGTTTTTAACTTATTTGCAACACAGTTGTGTTCAAAATTATTCAACCCCCACTGAAATTGAGTGTTTTGGCCAGTTTGACATTGATTTTGATCATTCAGTCATCTTGTTTACAATTAAATCAAAGAGGCACGTGTACGTCAGACAAATATAACATAACATTTATAATGAAATAACCACAAAAGTCTTTTCTGTGCTCACATCATTATCAGTTTTATTCAACCCCCAAGTGACATTCAATCTTAGTACTTAGTACAACATCCTTTTACAGTTATAACAGCTTTTAAACGTGAAGCATAGCTTGACACAAGTGTCTTGCAGCGATCTACGGGTATCTTCGCCCATTCGTCATGGGCAAAAGCCTCCAGTTCAGTCACATTCTTAGGCTTGCGCACTGCAACTGCTTTCTTTAAGTCCCACCAGAGGTTCTCAATCGGATTTAAGTCAGGTGACTGCGATGGCCACTCCAAAATGTTCCAGCCTTTAATCTGCAACCATGCTCTAGTGGACTTGGAGGTATGCTTGGGATCATTGTCCTGCTGAAAGGTCCAACGTCTCCCAAGCCTCAGGTTTGTGACGGACTGCATCACATTGTCATCCAATATCTCCTGGTACTGAAGAGAATTCATGGTACCTTGCACACGCTGAAGCTTCCCTGTACCTGCAGAAGCAAAACAGCCCCAAAGCATGATTGACCCCCCGCCATGCTTCACAATAGGCAAGGTGTTCTTTTCTTCATAGGCCTTGTTCTTCCTCCTCCAAACATAGCGTTGATCCATGGGCCCAAACAGTTCTAATTTTGTTTCATCAGTCCACAGAACACTATCCCAAAACTTCTGTGGTTTGTCCACATGACTTTTGGCATACTGCAGTCGACTCTTCTTATTCTTTGGAGACAGCAAGGGGGTGCGCCTGGGAGTTCTGGCATGGAGGCCTTCATTACGCAGTGTGCGCCGTATTGTCTGAGCTGAAACTTCAGTACCCACATCTGACAAATCTTTTCTCAGTTCCTCAGCAGTCACACGGGGACTTTTCTCCACTCTACGCTTCAGGTAGCGCACAGCAGTCGAAGTCAGCATCTTCTTTCTGCCATGACCAGGTAGCGTTTCAACAGTGCCCTTTGCCTTGAATTTGCGAATGATGCTTCCTATGGTCTCTCTTGGTATGTTTAACATCTTTGCAATCTTCTTATAGCCATTGCCCTTCCTGTGAAGAGTAATCACCTCTTCTCTTGTCTTCCTGGACCATTCTCTTGACTTCACCATGTTTGTAACCACACCAGTAAATGTCTAGAAGGAGCTGAGTATCACAGTCATTTTAAAGCTGCCTAATTGGTGCTTATTATGCTTTATTGCTGCTCCGTGACATCCACAGGTGTTTTCAATACCTGATTGAAAACACTTGAATGAACCTCTGGTCTTCAGAGTGGTAGTCTTTAAGGGGTTGAATAATTGTGTCAATGAAGAATTCACAAAAGAAACATTTACTAGACATGTGCACAGCACAAAATTTCGTTTTGAACTAATGGATTAGTCCTAAAATGCAATTTATTTAGTTACTAAAGAAATTCGTTTTCAGTTCTTTAGTATGAAAACTAATTTCATTCATCCGAAAACCAATGGATACAATTACTATTGTAGTGGCTCCTCAGAGGGCTGTGATCGCTGCTTGTTACAGTATCTCTCACTCTCAGCACAATGTGGGCCATATTACATCGTTGGTGCTAACTTAACCAGAGCTGTTGTAAACTTCCAGAGCCATTATAGCGTATGGAGGTTTTCAGTTTACAACAGCTCTGGTTAAGTTAGCACCAACATTGTAATACTGCCCCGTGTCAGGCAAAGCTGTTACAGTAACTGACTGCTGCTCATCACAGCGCTCAGAGTTTCAGTAAAACTAGTAAATAATATTTTTATATATAAGAGGTTAGAACAATATTATTTCCTTGTTTTACTGAAACTTTGAGCGCTGTTACAGTCAGTTACTGTAACAACTGAGCCTGATACATTGTACTGAGAGATAATGTAACAAGAAGCCGATCTCAGTGCTCACAGCCACTGGTTTTAAAGGCTGAAAAAAAAAGGATCCTCTCTGTATAATGTTTAGAACATCCTCCTGCATTAATTAATACCCCTCTCTGTATAATGTATACAACATTTGCCTGCATTAATTAATGCCCCTCTCTTTATAATATATAGAACATCCTCCTGAATTAATTAATGTCCCTCTCTGTATAGAATATCCTCCTCAATTTATACCTTTCTCTGTATAATGTATATAACATCCTCCTGCATTAATACCCCTCTCTGTATAATGTATAGAACATCCTCCTGTATTAATTAATGCCCCTCTCTGTATAGAACATCCTACTGCATTGGCATGTGGAGGGTGCAGAACTTCGGATGTTGCGACGTTGTGCTCTTCATTGCTGGTCTCCTTCACTCATCAATGTAATATCACAAAAAGGACTGAAACTAAAATGTAGTGCATTTTATTTTAGTTTCTTTCATTTTTTGTACTGAGCAGTTTCGTTTCTCTTGAGTCATACTAAAACTAAATTATCCCAAAATTCTGACTAAATCGTTTTAGTACTAAAACGAATGCACATGTCTAACATTTACTACTGTATTACAAAACCAATTGATGTCATTTTAGTTGCATATGGTTCTTTAAAAAGTCCTTGTAGGATTTCATTCTGAATACAATTACAAATGTACACTAAATTCCCTAAAACCCTTTACAGCATTGGGGGTTGAATAATTTTGAACACAACTGTATATGGCAATTGTATTAGATGACAGTTTATTTGAATTCATGTAATGCACAACACAATCAATACCCTATGCAATATGAGTATTTTTGAAATTTAAATGTTACTGGAGCTGTTATACATATGGACGCCGGGAGACATTAATTAAGCAGCTACACCAGAATAAAGTGGGAAAAAAAGGGAAACCGTAAGAAAAAATGCAAAAATCGACCTGCACCGATTATTTTCTTTCACAGTTTCTCTTTTACAGTGGCAAGAAAAAGTATGTGAACCCTTTGGGATTACGTGGAGTTTTGCATGAATTGGTCATAAAATGTGCTCTGATCTTCATCTAAGTCACAACAATTTGAAAAACACAGTCTGCTTAAAATAATACATTTAAAATAATTTGGAGATACTTTTGTAACCCTTTCCAGCTTCATGCAAGTCAACAATTCTTGATCGTAGGTCTTCTGAGAGCTCTTTTCTGCGAGGCATGGTTCACATCAGGCAGTGCTTCTTGAAACCAGTAAACCCAAAACTGGTGTGTGTTTTTAAAGGGCAGGACAGCTTTCAGCAACACATCCAATAATATCACACTGATTGGACTCAAGGTTGGCTCACTCCTGGCTCCAATTAGCTCTTGGAGAAGTCATTAGGCTAGGGGTTCACATACTTTTTCCACCCTGCACTGTGAATGTTTACATGTTCTGTTCAATAAAAACATGAAAACATTTAATGTTTGTGTTGTATTATTTTAAGCAGACTGTGTTTTTCAAATTGTTGTGACTTAGATGAAGATCAGAGCACATTTTATGACCAATTCATGCAAAACTCCACGTAATCCCAAAGGGTTCACATACTTTTTCTTGCCACTGTACCTGCACTGCGAAATAAGGTCCCGAGTAGGCAGTTATGCTGAAAGATTCACAGATTAACCATAGTAGTTGCAATAGAGTCTGTGTTGTATTAAGTCAGATTATATACACAGGGGCTGACAAAATTGTCACAAACTCTAATATTTTGTTGGCCCATCCTTTGCTTTGATTACGACACACATTTGCTGTGGAATCGTTTCGATAAGCTTATGCAATGTCACATTTATGTCCATAAAGAGTTCCATTAATTTGTCAACCTTACAGTAGACTGCTGCGTAAAGTCTTCACCAGCAAATCCCAAAGATTCTCAATGGGGGATAAGGTCTGGACTCTAGTGGCCAATCCATGTGTGAAAATTCTCAGGGATATTCAAAGAGAGCCAAACTGGCCCTGTTATTGCACCGAACAGTGAATTTCCCCATATAGTGCAATTTCCTGGCCATTCGGCTATTCAAATGCTGACAATTCGCCAAATATTGGCGACTCGCCAGCGAATTACGGGTGATCTTTGGCAGCAGTGAAATTCATAGAGAAGTAATGGTTAATCTTTTCAGAGAGCACTGAACAGCAGAGAAATGTCAGTGAAATGTCCTGATGTCCGGTGGTTTCAATCGGCAGTTTTAATCAGACGAATCCCATAGGTTTCAATGTAAAAAACATTCCAGTTTTTATTGAATATCTATGAAACCATTTATTCTTTTAATCTGCAGCAAATAGTCTATTTTTTGGGGGGGGTTCTGGCAAAATTTTTCCTTACAATTTTTTTTAAATAGCGTTTTTTTCTGTAACAGACCTCTTTATTATTATTCATAGGATGTTAATTCCAGAAATTTTTGTCCCACTAGTTCTTATGCAAACAGCATTTCAAATATTAAAAGATGCATTTTTTTTTGTTTTTTTACCCCGTTCATTGGCTTGTTTACTTTTTTCAGCGGCAGGTCGGCGCTCTGTTCGGCGGATCGTCTGCTTTTTTCAGATGTGTTCAGCAGGTTTGAGGCGGCATATCGGATCGGAATGTTTTCCAGCGGCTTCTTGGATCAGATACGATAATTTTGCCAGTTTTGCAGCAGTTTTTACTTTTCTATTCGGTGGGTATGCGGCAGATTTTTCTTTCACCGCACTTCGGGGACGTTGTGGTGCATGCTGAATTCACCGCAGAGTTGGGGAATTTGATTCCCACAAAGTGCAGGGAACGAAAGAGCACCAAAATTCCGATATAATTTCGGTGCTCTTTAAATAAACCCTTATGTCTCATGTTCCCTAAACCACTGTTGCACAATTTGAGCCGGTGAATCCTGGCATTGTTATCTTGGAATATGCTTGTGCCATCAGGGAAGAAAAAAATCCATTGATGGAAAAACCTGGTTATTCAGTATATTCAGCTGACCGCATTTTCTGCCAGTTTAAACATATTAATCACTACATTAATTACCTATTTGCTGTGTGAAATCCAGGAGGTAATTTTTTTTCTTTTGCCCGGCAGTGTATGAATATACATGTATGCAGATGCATATGTAGCATTTGGACACACATATTTAGCCTAGTGTGCTGTTTGTTGAATCCTTCAGCATTGTATCTACAGACAGGAGACGGATGGAAAGAAATTTAAAAGCGTGGAAATAAAATTCAAAAGGAAATAGCTGATGTGCAACATGAGGTCTCTGGGGTTAAAAGCTTTACTATTTTTTTTTTTTTTTTTGCAGAAGCGTAAATTATGTCCCATTTGTGCTCAACCCCATTCAGAGCCAGAACCTCAGATATGCACTGAGGGCAGCTGTGCTGAGCAGGATCAGCCTGCCCGAAAGCAAATCATTTATCCCATAAAATACATACAGCTCTAGGATCAAGAAATATTTAATTCACAAGAGATTATCAGATCCTGATCTGGATAGAAATAAAGAGATTTAGAAAACATCTGATTAATCTATATCACTGGGGTAGCAGGAATCAGTGCGTCCAGCCTCTTTTAAATCATGCTAATATTCTGGAACAGATTTATCATTTTGTCCCTCCACTATTCCATTATTTTAAGGTACTCGTCCCACCTTGTCGCTTATTACTATTCCACACACTACTCCCTGGATCAGCACTGTTCCATTTCCTAATGGGGTGGGCTGTATACCTTGAAGATTTATGCAGTACTGGACCCTATTAAAACAGTGATGCTATATAATAAATCCTACAGCATGCTCAGAAAGGATTGGGGCCACAGAAAATAAAACCTTCCCTGCTGACTGTACTATTGGAAATCTATGCCATATATAATCATTTTGTAACAAATAACTGAATTTGCTTTTTTCTTTCTTCAATTTTGCAACCATCTCTGAAAGGCTGAGAAATTCCTGCCACCCACCTATTTTAACCAATTTCCGTATCCCACGTTGCTTTCATTAACCATTTATTCTTATCAAATATAAATTTTATACATGTGTTTTAATTCATGTCTCTGCTGATTGGAATTAAACTCCTTATACTTGTGCTGGGAGTACGCCAAGGCTCCTGTCCTCTGAAACATGCCAAGATACCCACTCTCTTCTGCCTCTCTTCCTCTTCCCATCTTTCCATGCATCTGTTACATTGCTTTTAATTTCTTCCTATTACCCTCCAATACTTCCTATCTTGTACCATCTGATTGAACAGTAGGTGTGCTTAGTTGTACGATCGTATATTTTTTTTTTTTAGATGGTGACATCAAAACGTACTGTAGTTGAGCCACAACAATTATAATCCAAACATATTAACCGCATAACTGCTGAAGCATTTCACAGCTGTGTGCTGAGCTCATTTTTACCGCTTTTGCTCATCATGTTTAAATGCGATTTGAAGCCACATTTTATTATATGACCCAGACATATTATATATCGTTCTTTCCGGCAGACTCGGCCAATTCATAATATATCATTTTTATTTGTATACGTCAAGTCCTGCCTGTATATTATAACAAAAAATGCAATAAAATTTGAATTTTTAATCATCTACAGCGCGTAAAGTGTTGTTTTCACATTTTATCACATGAGCGTTTGCGGTTATATTTTCTGTGGGGTGCGCTTGTACAAAAATTACTAATGGGGACTCGTTAAATTTTTTGGGGGGAATTACGTGATTTTTAGCAAACGCACCCCATAGAAAAAAATCATTAGTGCAGCATCATTGTTCACATTATAACTATATATACAACTATAACTATTATTGTCCGCCCTATATAACATTTAAGACCAGCTCCACTGAGCCTTGGCTCTTGTGACATCCCCAAGTGGCATCCCTAAGTGGACGCTCAGAGTTGATTCCTGGAGTTGCGGGACTGGAGGAAGGAACTGCAAGGCCCAATTTTACTCTGGGTAAACACACGTCTATATCATGCTTTCTCTCACGCTTCTGCTCTTTACTTCTACCTTTCTCCTTAAATGGAACTCCTGCCCCTCTACCACCGACCCCTACACTATCTGCATCTCTCCCTCCCTCCTCTCGTCCCACATGATGGCCTCACATGAGCTCCTTTGTTTCCTCAGAACATGGTCTCCCTCTAACTCTCGTGCTGCCAATCACTCCCACAAATCCCATTCCCACCTTCTCTTTCTCACCCTCCTGCTGTTACTCTATTCAGGTGACATATCCCCTAACCCTGGCCCCACAACACATCCAATACTTCCCTCTCATCCTATCTCCATCGCACATAAATCACTTCCCTGCAAGCCCAGCAACCTCATTCCTATAATCCCTCAGCGCTTGTCCTCTTTCTCCTGCGCCCTCTGGAACGCTCGCTCTGTGTGCAACAAACTCACAGCAATCCATGACCTCTTCCTTTCAAACTCCTTCAACCTCCTAGCTTTAACTGAAACCTGGCTAACTCCCTCTGACACGGCCTCCGTTGCTGCTCTCTCACATGGCGGTCTACACTTGAGCCATACCCCCAGACCGGGTGAGAGAAATGGTGGCGGGGTTGGAATCCTGCTCTCTCCCACCTGCACCTACCAGCATCTCCCTCCACCCCATCCCCCTCCTTCTCCTCCTTCGAGACACACTGCATCCGCCTGTTCTCTCCTCTGGCTCTCAGGGTGGCAGTCATCTACCGCCCACCGGGACCAACCTCCCAGTTCTTTGACCACTTTGCTACCTGGCTTTCTCACTTCCTGTCTTCTAATCTTCCATGCCTAATTCTCGGGGACTTCAACATTCCCATTGATGATACTTCCGCCCCTGCTGCCTCCAAACTTCTTTCACTCACGTCCTCCCTTGGACTCACACAATCCTCCCTCCTCCCTACCCACCGCGATGGTCACGCTATTGACCTTGTCTTTTCCAACCTCTGCTCCATTTCTGAGTTCAACTGTCGCCCTTTCCCCATCTCTGACCACCACCTTCTCTCTTTCAACCTATCTGGACTTCCTAAACACCCTGCTCCCCCACCCCGCACACACACTCGCAGAAATCTACATGCTGTGGACCCTCATCAATTCTCCAACCTACTTCACCACCTCCCACATACCTCATCCTTCACCTGCCCTGATGCTGCCACTAATCACTACAACACTACTCTTATCTCTGCTCTAGACACTCTTGCTCCTCTTCGACTCTGTAAGGCCCCACGCCGCCAGCTTCAGCCCTGGCACACCCTCCAGACACGCTACCTGCAAAGATGCTCCCGCACTGCAGAGCGTGCCTGGAGGAAATCCCGCTCTGAAGCTGATTTTGTTCACTTCAAGTTTATTCTCCGGTCATACACCTCTGCCCTCCACTTGGCCAAACAACCCTTCTTCTCATCTCTTATATCTACGCTGTCCTCCAACCCTAAACGGCTCTGGTCCACCTTCAACACCCTCCTCTACCCACCTGCACCTCCCCCCACAGCTGCCTTCAGCGCTCAAGACCTGGCAGACTACTTCCTCAGTAAAACTTTAACTATCAGAAGCAACATCCCAACACAAGATAGTTATCTGCCACCTCCACTCCCAGAGGTCCCCTCTGCCACCCTCTGCCGCTTCCTCCCAGCCACTGAGGAGGAAGTCAATGTAATGCAGGGTTTGGATCCCCTGTGAAGTGTGTGTATGAAACCCAATGGCAAGCTATAGATAAGGAAATCAGGAGACGAAGGAGAGTTAAGTAATCTTTTAGTGAACCATGAATAGTAGCTGAAGTCCAGAAAATAATACAGTCAAAAGGTTGGAGTGGAATTCGTAAACAAAGTCCCAGAAAGAACAACGGATAATAACGAGGATGATGGCGTGGTCAATGGTACAATCCGGGTCGAAGGGTGTAGAAGGCGGCGTAATCGTTGGCACAGTCCGGGTCGAAAGGGTTGGAGAAGGCGAGGTAGTCGGTGGCACAATCCGGGTCGAAGGGTTTGAAGAAGGCGGCGTAGTCAGTGGCACAATCCGGGTCGAAGGTTGAAGAAGGCAGCGTAGTCGGTGGTACAATCCGGGTCGAAGGGTTGAAGAAAGCGGCGTAGTCGGTGGCACAATCCGGGTCGAAAGGTTGAAGAAGGCAGCGTAGTCGGTGCTACAATCCGGGTCGAAGGGTTGAAGAAGGTGGCGTAGTCGGTGGTACAATCCGGGTCGAAGGGTTGAAGAAGGCGGCGTAGTCGGTGGCACAATCCGGGTCGAAGGGTCAGAAGATACGTGATCAAGGAATACGAGGAGCACTAGGAAAACTGAGGTGGAAGGCACAGTAGAACCTGGATAATGTGCTGGGAAGGAAGGCGGTTTTAAATAGGGTTCATGGAATCATGAAAATACCTCTCACCTGGATATTGTGGGTGGAGTTGAGGTACCTGGATTTTTGGTAGGTCAATGGGAGGCATTCGAGGATCTCCAGAACAGGTGTCACGCAGTACCCTTAATCGGCCAGCCGAGGGCGCCAGAGTACCTGGTTTTACACTACATAGGAGGGTTTGTTCTCGCGCGTGCGCACTTTCCTTTTCAGAGTTCGGATTCAGCCGGCGGCGTGGGGCGTCTCCTGGCTCTTCCTCTCCGTCCTGCGGGCCCAGAACTTGGAGCGACGCGCCACGAGGGATCTCGGGTGAGTAGGGAACCTCTCCCAGCATGGCGGTGTGGACCGGGGCATGACAGTCAATTCCTTATTGTCCTCCTCACATCTCACCACGTGCCAGCTCGACCCCATTCCCTCACATCTAATTCCTCCCCTCTCCTCCTCCCTCACCCCTGCTCTCACACACATCTTCAACCTATCTCTCTCCACTGGCTCCTTTCCATCCGCCTTCAAACACGCGCTAGTTACCCCTTTACTAAAGAAACCATCCCTCGATCCCAACTCTCCATCCAACTACCGCCCTGTATCCCTGCTTCCCTTCACATCAAAGCTCTTAGAAAAACTAGTCTTCAACCGCCTCTCCCTCTTCCTGTCCTCCAATTCCCTACTTGACCCCCTGCAATCTGGCTTCCGTCCCCTTCACTCAACTGAAACTGCCCTCACCAAAGTCACCAACGACCTCCTAACTGCTAAAAAACACGGTCACTATTCTATTCTCATCCTGCTCGACCTCTCGGCTGCTTTTGACACTGTTGACCACCCCCTCCTTCTACAGACCCTCAACTCTCTGGGTCTCGGTGACACTGCACTCGCTTGGGTCGAATCCTATTTATCCAACAGGTCCTTCTGTGTGTCCTTTGCTGGTAACTCCTCCTCCTCATTGCCTCTATCTGTTGGTGTACCTCAAGGCTCTGTCCTTGGTCCTCTGCTCTTTTCCATCTACACCTCCTCCCTGGGCAAAATCATCAACAGCTTTGGCTTCAATTACCACCTCTACGCTGATGACACTCAGATCTACCTCTCTACCCCTGATCTCTCTCCCCCTGTCCTTTCAAAAGTCAGTGACTGTTTATCTGGCATCTCCTCCTGGATGGCCTCCCACCACCTAAAGATCAACATGTCAAAGACTGAACTCCTACTTATTCCTCCCTCCAATGCCTCCCCACCTCCTGACTTCTCTATCACGGTGGAGGGTATCACCATTTCCCCATCAAACCAAGTTCGCTGTCTTGGAGTTACACTTGACTCTGCTCTTTCCTTCATCCCCCACATCAAGTCTCTTTCCTCCTCCTGCCGATACCAACTGCGTAATATTTCCAGAATTCGGCCATTTCTTACCGCTGTCACCACAAAACAACTCATACACGCCCTGGTAATCTCCCGACTCGACTATTGCAATAATCTCTTATCTGGCCTCCCTCTGTCCCGCCTCTCCCCCTACAATCCATCCTGAACGCCTCCGCCAGGCTAATTCACCTCACCCGCCGCTCTGTCTCTGCCGCTCCCCTCTGCGAGTCCCTTCACTGGCTCCCCATCCACTGCAGAATTAAGGTCAAAATCCTTATCCTTACCTACAAAACCCTCACTAACTCAGCTCCCCACTACCTGTCCTCACTAATCACCAAATACACCCCGGCCCGCTCCCTAAGGTCAAACAGTGACCTGCGACTAGCTTCTCCCCGCATCACCTCTTCCCATGATAGACTGCAGGATTTCTCACGCGCAGCCCCCACTCTCTGGAACGCTCTCCCTCGTACTGTCAGACTTTCCCCTAACTTCTCTTCCTTCAAATGCTCCCTTAAAACGTTCCTATTTAGGGAAGCCTACCACCCAACTCGCTGACGCAACCATCAATCACTCTCACCTTACAGTCCTCTCCTCCTGTTTCCAACCCCAACCCTCCCAGATTGTGAGTTCCTACGGGAATAGGGCCCTCATCTCCTCCTGTACTGTTTGTCAAATGTTGTTCAATGTATTGTAACCCTGTCTATACTGTGCTTATTGTACAGCGCTGCGGAATATGCTGGCGCTTTATAAACAAAGAATAATAATAATAATAATTATAACTGAAATGTGAACAATATTGCTGCATTAATAAAACAAATCACAAAAAAAACATGTTTTTATTTTTTTAAATATTTATTTTTTAAAATATTTATTTTACTTTGACCATGGTCATGTTTGGCATCATTCGAAAGGCCATGCTCAGGCCTTTCAAATGACACCCTCCATAACCCCCTAGCTGTCACGGTTCTGGCACCCCTTATCTCCACTAGGGGATTTCCTTGAGAAATCCCCAGGCAGCTATCCAAGATGGCGGCCCCCACCGGAGCTAGATTGTGATGTGGTGCCGAACGGCGCTGCATCGCAATCTGGCATGTAAGGGGTTAAAAAAAGACACCACTTTAAAGGGCAGACACTGCCCTTCAAAGTGGTGCCTTTTTTCCCCTGTAAACCCTCCCGATCAGGAGGGAGAGGGATCCAACGTCATTGACGTCGGGAGGGGCTTAACTTCAGCGTCTGAAGTAAGAACGCCGCGGGACCCCGGACAGAGAGGTGAGTATCTCCAAGCGGATGATGTGTGGGGAACGTCCTCCGCATATAGCGGGAGTCAATGAGGACGTTCCCCACACGTCAAACACAGCCAAGGGGTTAAGCTCTGTAGAAGTACGGCGCAGCGAATTCACTTTGGTACTGAGAAGATGTATACAGACAGCATGTGGCAATATAAATAAGCACCAAGCTTTACTCTTAAAACAGAAAAGTTAATCTCTGAGGACAAACCTTGATGTTGGTTTGACAAGATTTTGTATGCAGGTTTAAAATAAAAATAACTGAGCGAGTCTGAATGAATTGGTCTGTGTGAGAATGCGTGTGTGTAAGAATATGAGTGTGTGAGTATGAGGGAGTTGGTGTGAGTAGGAATACGTGTGAGTGTGAGTGAGTATGTGGAAGTGTGACTAAATGTGACAATTACAGACCTTATTATTATTATTATTATTATTTATTAAGCGCCAACACATTCCGCAGCGTTGTACAAGGTGTAATGGGTAAAGACAGGACAATTCTACAATACATACAGGAGACAGGTCAGTATGCCTGCCAGCAGATACATGAGGATATGAGGACCCTATTCCCGTGGGAATTTACAATCTAGACGGTGAGGGGATTAGAAACCAGAGGGGGGGGGCTGCAGTGATGAGCTAATGCAGGGAGAGGTGAGGACTGTTTTTGGGTCGGTCGGATGTCTTCTTATGGAGTCGGGTGGTAGGCTTCCCTAAATAGAAGGGTCTTTAGGGAGCGTTTAAATGAAGCCAGATTTGGGGACAGTCTGATATTGCGAGGAAGCGCGTTCCATAGGGTCGGCGACGCACGAGAAAAGTCTTGCAATCTGGCATGTGAAGAGGTAATGATGGAGGATGCCAGGCGCAGGTCATTGTTGGATCGCAGGGGACGGGCTGGGGTGTATTTGGTGATTAGTGAGGACAGGTAGTGAGGGGCGGTGTTAGTGAGGATTTTGTAGGTCAGGGTGAGTAGTTTGAATTAGATTCTGCTGTGGATGGGGAGCCAATGCAGGGATTCACAGAGAGGAGCAGCAGAGACAGAGCGACGGGTGAGATGGATAAGCCGGGCTGCTGTGTTTAGGATGGACTGCAGGGGGGAGAGGCGGGAGATAGGAAGGCCAGTCAGGAGGTTGTTGCAGTAGTCCAGGCGGGAGATAACAAGCGAGTGGATAAGTTGTTTGATGGTGTTGGCAGTCAGAAATGGACGAATTTTGGCAATGTTACGGAGGTGATTGCGGCAAGATGATGAGAGTGATTGGATGTAGGGGCTGAAGGAAAGACTGGAGTCAAGTGTCACTCCGAGGCAACAGACTTGTGCAGAAGGAAGGATAGTGATACCGTCAACAATTATGGAGAAGTCAGAAATTGGAGTAGAGTTAGAGGGGGAATAAGAAGGAGCTCGGTCTTGGACATGTTGATCTTCAGGTAGTGAGAAGCCATCCAGGACGAGATCCCAGACAGACAATCACTGACCTTAGAGAGAACGGAGGGGGAGAGATCAGGAGTGGAGAGGTAGATCTGAGTGTCATCAGCGTATAGGTGGTACTTTAAGCCATAGCTGGTGATGAGTTTACCCAGTGAGGAGGTATAGATGGAGAAGAGCAGAGGACCTAGGACTGAGCCTTGAGGTACACTGACTGACAGAGGCATTGAAGAGGAGGAATTGCCAGCAAGGGATACTGAGAAGGATCTGTTGGAGAGGTACGATTTTAGCCAGGAGAGGGTGGTATCACAGAGACCAAGAGAGAAAAGGGTCTCTATGAGGAGGGGATGGTCGACTGTATCGAAGGCAGCTGAGAGGTCAAGTAGGATCAGTATGGAGTAGTGGCCATTGCATTTAGCAGAGAGGATGTCATTAGTAACCTTTGTGAGAGCAGTTTCTATTGAATGTTGGGCGCGAAAGCCAGATTGCAGTGGGTCAAGCAAGGAGTTACAGGATAGGAAGAGGGTTAAGTGGTCGTAGACTAGTCTTTATAGCAATTTTGATGCTAGTGGAAGTACTGAAACTGGACGGTAGTTTTCAGGAGAATGTGGGTCGAGGGAAGTTTTCTTGAGAATGGGTGTGATAGTGGCATGCTTGAAAGAAGAGGGGAATGAGCCAGAAGAAAGAGAGAGGTTGAAAATGTGTGTAAGAGCAGGAGTGATAGATGTGGACAGAGAAGATAGTAGGTGTGAAGGGATAGGGTGTAGTGGGCAGGTGGTAGGCGTGGAGAAGACAGTAGAAAATGGACCTCATCCTCTGTGGTTGGGGCAAAGAGGCTGAGAGTCGATGTGGGGTCGGCTGGGGGAGGAGAAGTGCTGTATGCTTGTGCTGGGATATTGTTACGGATTGTGAGTGTTTTCGTTATGAAGTAGTCAGCAAGATCTTGAGCGCTGAGGTCAGATGGGGGAGGTGGCGCAGGTGGGTAGAGGAGCGAGTTGAAGGTTGAGAACAATCTTTTGGGGTTGGAAGAAAGCGAAGATATAAGAGAGGAGAAGTAAGTTTGTTTGGCGAGGTGAAGGGCAGTTGTGTATGAGCAGAGAAGGAACTTATAGTTGATGAAGTCAGCTTCAGAGTGGGATTTCTTCCAAGCACGCTCCGCAGCGCGGGAGCATCTCTGCAAGTGGCGCGTCTGCTTAGAGTGCCAGGGCTGAAACTGGCAATGTGGAATTTTGTGCAGTTGTTTAGGAGCAAGAGAGTCTAGAGTAGAGGAGAGTGTGTTATTGTAGTGGGATGTCGCACGGTCGGGGCAGGTTATAGTGTTAGTGTGGGACAGGGGACTTTGTATGGGATTTGAGAATTGCAGAGGATCCAAGGCCTGGAGAT
The DNA here is from genome assembly GCA_009667805.1 of Leptobrachium leishanense. Taxonomy (NCBI): domain Eukaryota; kingdom Metazoa; phylum Chordata; class Amphibia; order Anura; family Megophryidae; genus Leptobrachium; species Leptobrachium leishanense. Next base: position 338,147,563 of record CM019063.1, on the reverse strand, counting down.
TCCTCTGGGTGCTGGGATGGGATGGAGGAGACGGAGTTGGTTTTGTTGATGGGTTGATATTAAAGGAGAGCAGATGGTGGTCAGAGATGGGGAATGGCTGATTGGTGAAGTCTGAAATGGTGCAGAGGTAGGAAAACACTAAGTCCATAGAGTGTCCATCACGGTGAGTAGCGGAAATGGTGGACTGTAAGAGGCCAAAGGAGGATGTTATAGAAAGAGGTTTAGCGGTAGCAGGGGCAGAAGGGTTATCGATGGGAATATTGAAGTCGCCTAGAATTAGTGTTGGTACATTAGAAGACAGGAAGTGACTGAAATGTCCAGGCTGCGAAATTGTCGAGGAACTGGGAGGTCGGTCCAGGCGGGCGATAGATAACAACAATTCTGAGAGAGAGGGGGGAGAACAGGTGAATACAATGAGCTTCAAAGGAGGAGAGGGGCAGAGAGGGGGTGGGGGCAGGTACTGATAGGTGCAGGTGGGAGAAAGCAGGATCCCAACACCACCTCCTAGCTTCTCACCCGGCCTAGGAGTGTGACTAAAGTGGAAACCGCCATGTGTGAGGGCAGCAATGGAGGCAGTGTCAGAGGAGGAGAGCCAGGTTTCAGTTACTGCTAGAAGATTGAAAGAGTTTGAGAGGAACATGTCATGGACAGTTGTGGGCTTATTGCAGACTGAATGGGTGTTCCAAAGGGCGCAGGAGAAAGGGATTGAGGGCTGTGGGTTAATAGAAATAAGATTATGCGAGCAATAAGATCTGGGAGTTATGCGAGGCCTAGAAGGTTTGGGGATTATTGTGGGGCCAGGATTAGGTTTGATGTCACCGGCGGCGAGCAGTAATATGAGTGTAAATTACGTAAGCATAGATGAGACTGGGATTTATAGGAGCGCGAGGAGCTTGGGAGACGAGAGTTAGATAGGTAAAGGTTCCTCAGGAATTGAAGCAGTTCATGGGAGGCCAGCATTGGGGATGAGAGGAGTGAGGGAGAGATAGAAATGGTGTGGGGGTTGTTCCTACATTTACTGTAGGAGTATGCTGAGAGTTTTAGGAAAAGGGCAGATAGGAAAAGCAGGAAAGACAAAGAGAAAATGGTGCAAAAGGGTGTATAGAGCAGGTTACCAGTTAAAGCGTCAGTTGAACTGGGCTGTAAAATATTTCCTCATCTCAATGAAAGTCTATGGGTAATTTTGGATGCTCTATAAGGAAAAAACGTAGGCCAGATTCCTTAGAAAAGATATAGCAGGTGAAGTCAGAACGTGCTGAAGGGGGGGGCATGTCTGGACGCCGAGGAGAGCAGACGCCATTCAGCTGAGCTCCAGGCCACAACACTAATTTTGGGGTGATTGTGGCTGTCCTGATGTACCAAAAATAAGCACACGCTCCTCGAACACCCTGCTGACAGTACCGGATCAGATTACCTGTACTGCGACACCGTGAATAAGAGGTTTTGCCTTCTCCTTGGCCTGCTACTGCCGGCGGCCTTTTTCAGGCCTGTGCTTTCCTACCCTGAACGCTGACCACAACGCTGCAGCGATCTTCTCATGGGGAAGAAATCCCAAAAACCGACCACCTCGGAGGAGTGTGGAATCCCGGACCTCAGGATCTCACTGGGAGTGAAGGGTGGTGGAGAAGAGGGCAGCCGTCGTGAGAGGACTCCGTCCCGCTCTGGCTCCTCTGAGAACTCTACTCGGCCTCCATACCGGGAGACACACGTGAGTGCCTCGCTTCCACAGGCCCAGCCGCTCACCCTCACTGACCTGCAGAAGGGGATGGACGAATTCAGAGGCCTCTGGTGCAGTGACCTGCGGGAACTGAGCTCGGCGGAATCCCTGCAGACTTGCATTGTTGATGTGGAGGTTCGTTCTCAGGAGACGGCAACGGCGTTAGCTGGCACGGATGCCAGAGTTGCTGATTTGCAGACGCAGGTCGCCCATCTTCACTCTGCGGTGCTGGCCCTGGAGTCCCGACATCGACGCTGGAACATCCGTCTCCGTGGTATCCCGGAGTCTGTTGACACGGGGCACCTCTTGGGTTACCTTCGTGGTTTAGTGACTCACCTTCTTCCACCTGCTGATCCCTCGCCGGCCACGGGACTGGTCTTGGCCCTGCGTATCCGGAAGGCGGCCACTGCGCCGGCAGGGGCACCTCGAGATGTCATCCTTGTCGTCGGGGATCTGGATCTTCGTAACCGGATCCTTGCTGCAGCTGGCCCTACGTATAAGGTTAACTACGCCTCTGCCTATATCACCCTCTATCGGGATTTACCATTTCTGGCCCTGGCGGCCGAAGAAGCATCCGGGATGTCACCTCCATACTCCGGGATTGCGGGGTCCGATACCGCTGGGGGGCCACGGGTTCCTTGATTGTGACTCATGAGGGTAAGACCTTCAAGGCGATGACAATGGAAGAGGCGCAGGCCATTGTCACTGCGCTGGGACTCACAGCTCCTCCTCGGGAATCGTCCGGTTCACCGCAGGATCCCGGTTGTCCTATTTTTTTCCCCTGGACAATGGCTGAGATGGATGGTACCGCTTTTGGATCCCTGGCTGATGACACCTTCCTCACAAGGCCTCTTTCCAAATCCCCTCCCAGATGTGTTTCACCCCTTATTGACAACCCCCTTTTCACCGGTAGCTGAGTGTTTACCCCCCCACCTGATGATATACCCTGCTTATATCCCCATCCCATAGCACTTGGGACTTTTCCTGTGGACGTTTTTGCCTTAGGATTCTCAGCTGAAGTTCTTGATTCCCCCCCTTACTTGCCTGTGTTCGTCCGAGTGAACATGTAGATTTACTTGCTAACATTTGGGATTTACCGATTGTCTGATGGAGCATCGGGACTGCTCTCCCTTCTCCCCCCCTTTTTTTTTGGGACATTGGCTAGTATCCTGGGCGAGCCGCTAGGGTGGCAACCTAGGCTCTGGCCATCCTCTTGGCCCCAGGTCTCCCGACCCTGTGGCCTCTTTCATGGCCCCCGGCCTTCTAAGGGATGTTGGGGCGAGCCGGGAATGCCACTTGTTAAATGGGTTGTCCTTTATCTTCTTTTATTGTATTTATTTATTTTATTTTTTGTTATCCTTTCTTCTCTTCCTTTTATTTTTTCCTGATGCCCTAATGTCGGACTACATTGTTTTATGTTTTTCAGAATTTACCCACCTGAGGTGTCCTGTTTCGCTCGCTCCTTTTTACCCTCTTTCCAATTTGAGGTATTTCTTTGTATTCGATTTTGTTCGGTCCTGCGTGGCCGTTGATGTCTTTATACTGCTGATATACATATATATAATAATGATTTTAAATACAAAAAAAAAGGGAACATGCTGAGGGTCCATGCCAAATTTGGTGGTCATAGCTTGAATGCTCTTGGACGAGTTACGTGGTGAGGTTTGGGTCTCAGAATAAAAGCTAGAAAAATTAAAGTTTGAGGACAAACTGTGATGTTGGCTTGACAAATTTTGGAAAAAAGTTTAAAAAGCAGTATGATTGTCTGAATGAATTAGTCTGAGTGTGTGTTTAAGAATGAGTGTAAGTATGATGGTGAATGTAGTGCGTATGATAGTGAGAGAGTATGAGTGGGTGGTTGTATGTAATTTGGAATGTGAATATGTGAGTGAATGTGATTGAGTTAGTGAGTATGAGTGAGTGAGTTTGAGTAACTGTGTATGAGTGAGTGACTGTGAGTGTAAATTACCAAGTGCGAGTAATTCTGAGTGAGTAAGCGAGTGTGAGTAAATGTGAGTGAGTGAGCCTGAGTGAGCAAACCTTAGTGAGGATGATTGATTGTGTCAGGCAAGCTCTTGTGTTTACAGATGAGTTTATCATTTTCCTCAGAGGATTGGAACACCTCACAGCTGCTAAACAGTTGGACACTCGGCCCCTCTGGTAGTACCTAGCCCCTGGTCCATTGAATGCCTGGGCGCGTGAATTGGTGATATCTTTAATTGTTTATTTGCTGTGTCATATTTTATATCTTCTATTATCATTAATTGCTGGTTAGTTTGATAACATTCTGCTCAATCACATGGGTCGGTGCCTTGCCCTACAGTTATTGTCCCTAGGCTACATCTTGATAGGATAATACCCCTGACGGTTGACCTTGGTTGCCTATCTGTCACTTGGGCGGGTTTCTGAGCCATGACCCCTTCTCTTCCCGAGGTTGAGTGTTCTTCCCTTTCCCCCGTTCCTTCCGGGTGAGCACCACCTTCGACTGCGGCTGCTGCCCTGGCGAATAGCTGGTTGCTCCCCCCACACTGATACCTCTTGCCTGTAAATAGTTGTTGTTGGTTTTCCCCTCTTCCCCTTGTGTGTACACACACTTCCTGACTCTCCCAGTCCTTTGCCCTTGACTCCCCCCCTTACAGAGCCTCCCTCATGGCACTCCAGCAGGCACCTTTGGTGTTCTTTTCTATTAACGCCAATGGTCTAAATATCCCTGAAAAACGCTCCACCGCTTTAACTGATTTTCGGAAACACAGGGCCTCAGTAGTGTTTGTACATGAGACCCACTTTCGCAGGGGGGCCAGACCCCGATTCACTGACTCCACCTACCGGACTGGAATGTTTATTGACCCCCTGGGATCTAAATCCAAGGGGACAGCCATCCTTTTTCATAAATCAGTCCCCTTTCAGGAGACCACTACTCTGACGGATGACGGTGGTAGATATGTATTTACGAAGGGAGGGATTGCTGGTCAGATGTTTACCTTTGCCAATGTCTATGTTCCCAATAAGGCGCAACATCGGTTTCTGACCAAATTGCTAGTGAAACTGCACGCCTTCTCAGAAGGTACCCTGATTCTGGGGGGCGACTTTAATGTTTCTCTACATCCGTCGGTTGACACGTCATCAGTAGGGATGAGCTGTTCGGTTCGATCTGTTCGGAGTTCGCATCGAACATTGGCCGTTCGACAGTTTGCGAACTTCGAACTTTTTGGGACGTTCGCCAAAAGTTCATATTTTTTTTTTGTAAAAAAAAAAGTATAAAAAATGCTTAAAAAATACAAAAAAATCTAGAAATAAAGAGACTCTTTACTGCAGAATATTATAAGCAACGATTTATTAGATATTGAATTAAAACGGGAATATTTTTCCCATATAAAGTTTTTATTGAGGTTCATACGTAAATAACAAATGCCAGAAATTAAATCACAAATATTGAAAGAGAAAGGGATCATGCAGGATCCTATAAGTAACAAGCCTAGCAACAACATATGGTGGGCAACGTAAGCAGTCGGGTGAACCACTTTTTTTTCATTCTAAACTAGTACACAATAAATTTTGTAACACATTAAAACATAACAGAACAACAAAGAAAAGAAAAACCACACAACTTATAAAATTACTCAAAAATAATGAAAGGGAAAAACTGGAGAGAAATTAATAGAAACCAAAGAAAAAGAAAAAAAAAAGAGAGAGAGAGAGATGCTCAGTCAGGTCCAGAAACGGTAGCACTAATGTCCTATCCCCATCGATTATATCAAGTCCCCAGAAGCCAGAAAAATTTCCCAACCTTCCCATATACTTTGAAACATGACCAGAGAGTTAGCGGCCCTATGGTACATTCCCTCATAATGATAAACATTCTCTAGGGATAACATGACTTCTCTCATAGAGGGACTGACTTGAGAAAGCCAGTGACGAGCTATAGTTGATTTAGCTACGCTAAGTATAATCGTTATGATGCCTCTGTGGCGTCATTGTACATTAATCGGTAGCATATTCAATAGGTATTGTTTAGGGCATAAGGACATAGACAAGCCTGTACAGTGAGAGATCAGTCTGCAAACTTTCCCCCAGAAGGTGGCAAGGAGCGGACAGTGCCAGAAAATATGAAGAATAGATCCAACACCGGTGCCACAGCGCCAACACATACCAGACTGTCCAGGTATATAAGCTAAACGATTCGGGGTCAGATACCATCTATATAAAAGTTTAAGATGTGATTCCCGCAAATTAGTGCTCCTAGTGTATTTATATACCGTTTCAGTGGCATAGAACCAGTCCTCTTCAGATGAATTGAGCGACAAGTCTTTGTCCCATCTGATCATATAAGGCAGTTTCTTGTTAGGGTTCACATTTAACAATCTGTCATAACACAAAGACAAAGGTTTTTTCATAACTTTTTTACCTAAGCACAGTCTGTGGAAGGCCGTAATATCCGTCGTTGCAAAGGAGGAAATACCTCATTGAGTCAGTGCATGTTTTACCCTAAGGTACGTGAAGCAGTCGCTAGCGGGGAGGGCAAACTCACGTGTCAAGTCCGGGAAGGGTTTGATTGCGGTGGCCGTAAAGAGCTGGTTAATATGTGTAAGACCTAATTGGAACCATCGGTCAAGATTCAGGTCCTGGATCGTGCGGGATAGAAAGCGCAATGGAGGTAAGCTGAGCAGTGGAAGGGTCGTAAAAGATTTCTACCCCATAAGTGCCATGACATAAGTGAGAGGGAAGTGGATGGTAAGATACCTTCCAACCTTTGGTGTGGGAGCGTCGCAAACCACATCAGGTCATGAACTCGGAAGGGGGCTGTATAAGCATTTTCCATCCGTAGCCATAAGGGGGTTTCACGCTGGGACATAGAGGACAGCAACTGAGCCAGTAAGGCCGCCCTATAATACGCTGTAACAATTATAAAGCCCAGGCCCCCCTGCGTCTAGTAGCGTTGATTGTGGAGACTGAAATGCGCGGGGGTCTTCCCTTCCATATGTGTGCCTGCAGCATTTTTTGCATGCGAAGCAACATATGGGCCGGGATGAAAGCTGGAATATTCCTAAAAAAATAGAGAATCTGGGGTAGAATACACATTTTCAAAGCTGCCATGCGTCCCATCCAAGAGACCTCCAGGGCCTGCCAGGAGGTCAATTGGGAGGAGATAGAAGTCATTAGGGGGTTGTAATTGAGTTTAAGGATAGAGCCCCGGAATTTGGTGAGAGAGATACCTAAGTATTTTAAAGAGGTTGTTCTCCAGTAAAATGGGTACAGGCCCCGTAAGGTGGAGAGTAAGAGATCATCAACATGTAGGGGTAGTGCCTGCGTCTTGCTCACATTATTTTTATAGTAGGAGACCAGGCCATAGGAGGTAAGCTGGCGCATCAGAGACGGCAGAGAAGTTTCAGGGGAGGTAAGGAAAATCAAAATATCATTAGCAAACATAGCTAATTTATGGACTCCATCTGGAGTGGAGATGCCAGGGATAGAAGAGTCTCGCCTAATCCACGCAGCCAACGGCTCCAATGCCAAAACAAAGATAAGTGGGGAGAGGGGGCATCCCTGTCTGGTACCGTTGGTAATGGAGAATGAGGAGGAAAGAAACCCAGATGCCAGAACTTTAGCTGTCGGGAAGGAATATAGGCTCATGATACTATTAATAAATAGTGCAGCAAAACCAAAGGATTCTAATGCCTTACGCATATAGCCCCAATGTAGGCGGTCAAATGCCTTCTCGGCATTCAATGCCAAGAGGAGACCAGTCGTATTGGTTCTATAGGCAATGTCAATTATATTATAAAATCGTCGGTATTGTCACATGTTTGTCTGCCCGGTACAAATCCGGTCTGCTCCGCTGAAATCAGGAGGGGAAGAAAAGGTGCTATTCTAGACGCCAACAGCTTGGCGTACAGTTTAGCATCCACATTTAATAATGAGATAGGACGGAAATTCGCACAGCTCGTCGGGGGTTTGCCAGGTTTAGGTAACGTTACGATAGTAGCTCGAAGCATTTCTGGGGGCACTACACCTGTGGTTTTGATGTGATTGAAGACTCTCATAAGAGTCGGTATTAGAATATCTGTGAAGGTCTGATAATATAAATTAGAGAAACCATCCGGTCCAGGGGCTTTGTTCTTCGGGAGAGCCTTAACGGCCTTATGCACCTCTTCCTCTGTGAACGGAACCAGCAGGTCTGCCGCTTGCGAACGGGATAAGGAAGGGAGGTTTGCATCCTGAAGAAATCGAGTTATCTCATCTGGGTCCGGGTCGTGGGTTGTCGGGTCCGATTTTAAATTATATAAAGAGGCGTAAAAGTCAGCAAATTCCTCTGAGATTTTAAGCGGGTTATAAATCCTGTCCCCCCCCTTATCAAATAGGTAAGATATTTTGTTTTGAAGTCTTTTAGATTTTAATTTAGATGCCAATACCGGGCCAGCTTTGTTGCCTTGGGTATAATGATTGTAATTTAAGCGTCGTATGGCCCGTTCAGAGGACTGCAACGTCAGGTGAATTAAGTCCCGTCGGAGGGTCGCTAATCGAGACAAAAGGTCAGGTGTGGGACTTGTTTTATGTTGGGATTCCAAGTCAGATATTTGCCGCTGTAAGGAGGTCGTCTGGGCATTCAATGCCTTTTTCCGTGCAGCCCCTCTCTGAATCAAATGTCCTCTCACCACCGCTTTATGTGCCAACCAAGCGGACGAAATAGCCACTTCGTCCGTCACATTCACTGCGAAATATTCCCGTAACACCGCCGATGTATCAGAGACATCAGCACCCCTTACTATAAGTGAGTCATTTAGTCGCCAGGTCCCCATCCCCCTAGCAGGGTAGTCAGCCTCAAAATCCAACATTATGGGAGCATGGTCGGACCACGTTATAGAGCCAATACAGGCGGCGAGGAGTCGAGGGACTGTAGAGCCATGTATCAGACATAAGTCAATGCGACTGTAGGATGAGTGAACTGGTGAAAAAAAGGTGAAATCCCTAGTCGAGGGGTTAATAATTCTCCATGCGTCATATAAGTCAGAGGAGCGTAAAAAATCATTTAGCTGGCGGCTAGAGGGGGGCTGTTTACGAGGATGTGTGCGGGTCTGGCCCGGCCGTGTGTCCACAACCGAGTCAGGCACACAGTTAAAATCTCCACATAGGAAAAGAGTTCCCTCCATCACATTCTTAATTTTACCATAAGCTTTTTTCAGAAAACATACCGGGTTGGCATTAGGCAAATACACATTAGCAACAGTTATGGGGAGTTCATTCATAGTGCCCACCAAGATCAAAAGGCGACCCAATGGGTCTGCATATCGGTTTGAGCATTTAAAGACCCAATCTTTATGAAAAAGGACTGAGACACTCCTAGACTTCGTCTGGGCAGTAGAATGATAAGAAACAGGGTACATGGCAGATTGAAAATGTGGGGTGCGCATAACACTAAAATGCGTCTCCTGCACGCAGACTATCGCCGGTTTATGTTTATGTAAATCACGAAACAGAGCATGTCTTTTAAACGGAACATTCAGCCCCCTGACATTCATTGAGAAAATCCGAAACTGAGGCTTACTCATGATTAATTAACCACAACAATATAACATGCATGGTAGTGTAGCGCTGTGTTTAAATCCTTGTCGTGGCAGTACCTATTTTTGGCCACCGGAGGGAGACAAGCGTGATGAGAGACACTGAACTTTGCATTGAGACTACATTTCCCGGCATGCTTTGCGGGCGGACACAGGAAGTGGGTGGGACACACAGAGTTACATCCTGAACCTCGTGGAGATAGCTGGCAGAGCGCGCCAGGGAGTGAGTGAGACAAGACGCAGTGCTGCAGAACGCAAGAGTGACTAGGCCGGAGCGCAGGTGCGGCCTATCAGAGTTCCAGATTAGGTTGTTCAGCCTTAGAAGAGGGAGACCCAGCGATCCACCATTTTACCCAAGCTGCTATTAAGGAAGCCGGAGGACCCCGAGTTAGGTGTACCGCAGGTCTATCGGATTGGGAGAGCAGGCGGTAAGCTGGACAAGTCACGGCCGGAGCAGAGAGAGCCAGACAACGGATCCAGTAGCCGGCACCCCAGTCAAAATCCAGCGGAGAGACGTCCTGGGTCAGCGGAGCCTTAAGAATCTGGCGGATGGGTGAGAGGCCTCCAAGGCCGTTTGTGATTAACGAAAGCATGCTGCTGTTGTTTCTAAAACCCACAGGGCCCCAACTTGACTAGTCGAAGACACCTTTTAAGCAATTCACTGGCCAGTTGAATAGTACCCGGGTACCATAATACACACACACATTTACATTCCGGGACTTAACCTGTGCGGGACTCACTTCCTAATCTCCGAAAGGGATTAAAGATTCGTTCTTATTTATTTTTCCGATACGCGTTTCTCGAATTACGAAGCATTGTATTTTTCTGTTTCCGCTGCGCGTCTCTCGAATTTCGAAGCATTATATGTTCTGCTCCGATGCGCGTTTTCCCGAAATACGAAGCCTCGTATTTCTTTTCCGCTGCGCGTTTCCCGAAATACGAAATACTGTAAATATATCTACGAACACCGTGTTATCTATTATATGCCATTCATTCTAGTAAACTACATAATTTATAAAATCCACAACGGTGCCGGAGTATATTTATTCCCTAGTGCGGGGAGACTGACCCGTAGTTCAATTTCAGCGGCTCCTCCGGGAGTGAGCGCTACACGTGGGGGCTCGTTTCCGGGATCCAGTCTCTGGAAAAACCGCATCTAAAGGGTTAAATATGGATCCAGACACTGTTGCCGAATGGTGTGAGGAGCACAGTAGTCAGTTAGAATGTTGTATAGTCATGGATATTCCGCAGACACTTGGGCCGAAGATCAGATTCGCCATGCCGTGGCCGCGCTGACACCAGATCATCGGGGTTAATCCTGGACATTAAAAAGAACACAGATACCTCTCACACGTATGTTCTTTTTGAATGGAGAAAGGGTGTTCCAGTGTGTTTTCAGGGCGCGAGCGTGAAGCTGACCGATGAGGTGGAAGTCCAACTGATGCAGCCAAGTGCGCCACGTGGCGAATCCGCAAGTGTTTCTGCGCCCAGTCCGTTGGCCATGATCGGGCTGAATTCATAGTGGCTATTGGAGATTTGCTGGCTAAGTGTCAGAGAACAAGCCCTCCGCACACTAACTTCGGTTATCGACGGTTGAGAAATTTTACAGGAAACGTACCAACTCCGGCGGGAGAAGAAACCTTTGAAGAATGGGTGGAACAGGCGATGCAGGCTCTGGATGAGTGGGACGTCCCTGAAGCCCAGAAAAAGCAAAGGATCACCGAGAGTTTAAAGGGACCTGCGTCAGAAGCGGTGAGAAACCTAAAACTGAGTAGGAAAGACTGTACTGCTTTAGATTATTTAAACGTTCTTTAGGAAGTTTTTGGGCGAACAGAAAAGGCTGCAGAGCTTGTATATCAGTATGAACACACCTACCAGCGGAGAGGTGAGAGAATGACCGAATACATGAGGTGCCTAGATAAGATTCTGCACCAGATACTCCTCAAGAAAGGGGCCGAACCGGCCGAAGTGGATAAGATTCGATTAAAACAGATCCTGAGGGGCTCTCAACCTCTAGATCCAGTGATGCTGCAGCTGAGAAGCAGAGCAGGTAATCAAGAACTGAAGTACCTGGAGCTGATCCGAGCTGTCAGAGAGGAGGAGGCTTTGCTGGAAGAAAAATCCTTCAGGCGAGGGGAAAGAGCTTACGCACAACCTGTGAGGCATAACGACGGTTTACAGCCTGAAAGCGACTCGCTGGATACTTACGGATCCGACGGGGACGAGCAAGAGCATCTGATTACTTTTAAATCCACAGAGAGGGCTGCCAAAGAATTGAACCTCTCTGAACGTGGTGAGTTGCACAAAACTGTTAGGAAAGTACAAGAAGCTCAAGCTGAATTGCAACAGGCGCACGCGGAACTGTGCCGAGTATTGATGAAGGTGACAGAGATGCAGGCAGAGATGCAGAAGTTCCTAACAGGCCTGCAGACAACCGGAGTTGCTGTGGCGTCTAGCCAAGGTCCTTTAACCGAATCACAGCAGGCGACTGCGTCTCCACTCTCTAAGAAGAGATGTTTCGGTTGTGGAGAAATGGCCACTTCCGCGCACAATGCAAAGGCCGAAAACCTGAAGGGATAGAGTTTGGAGCTGTTAAAAGCCTTAGAAGGATTGTTATCTACCTCACCGGCGGGAAACGCCAGAGGGCACAAGTGAAGGAGCAACCTAGGTGCCCGAAGGTTGAAACCCGCTCCAAAAATCAAGCCATGACTAAGAGGGCGAGAGGGCCCAAAGTGGGACAACTGCTGAACCTGCCAGGACTGAAAGAGTCACTCCCTTAGCATCCGGACCTACGTCATGGGGAAGCAATGCACACCCAAAGCCTACACGGGCCAAGAAAAAGGCCAGGGTACAGCAAACTGGGTCTAAGTGTCCGGATACCACCACCAAGTTTCCTGACCAACTGATAGGTCCTTCTCCTATTGTGCCAATCCAAGTGGAGGGAGTCTACACTAAAGCCCTGTTGGATTCAGGGGCTCAGGCGACATTGATCTACCGAGACTTCTACGAGAAACACTTGAAGCACATTCCTCTACAGAAATTGAAGGATCTGGAAATCTGGGGTATCGGAACTGAGAAACTCCCTTATGACGGGTATCTACAGGTGAAGTTGGAGATCGGATCCGAAGTCATCGGACAGTCCGGAGGCTGTGATGCATTGGCCATTGTGTGTCCTCGACCCTCAGGTGCCAACAGAAGTTCCATGATAGTGGGAACGAATACTGATTTGGTGCGGCGTCTCCTGACACCTATCGTATTGGAAGAAGGTTCTACTCAAGGAGTACACCCAATGTTACGTCCAGTCTATCAGAGGATGGTTGAAGAACAGAAGGCACCTGCCGAAGTGGGGCGCCTATGGAGATTAGAAGGAACAGAGAAGGTTCTGCAAGCTGGAGAAGTGGCGAGCTTCCGGGCTTCAGTCAAGTTGTACGGATCGCAACCAGGCCCCTATGTGGTGCTGGAAACCGATTTTAATCATGGGAGTGAAACCGGAGTCGAAGTAATCCCTGAAATAATCTCCACTAAAGCTCTGAAAAGAACACGAGGAAGAGTCTCAGTCAGCGTGTGCAATGTGTCTGATTCTCCAGTAGTCCTTAAAGCACGAATGCCTATCGGGCAAGTAGCGTCCGCTACGCCCCTCTCTCCTACCGATTTAGGAGGGGGAGTGGATAAAGAGATTCCAGATGAAAGATTCCACCCCAAGGACGCTCCCATTTCATCCGAGTGGAAGAAACGTCTTCAGTCTCAAGTTCTAAAGTGGAGAGAATTGTTCTCGAAAGATGAGTTCGACGTAGGCCTAGCTAAAAGTACTGAGCACCGCATTCGATTACAAGAAGACAAGCCGTTTCGTGAAAGGTCAAGGTGAGTTCCTCTGGGAGACTTGGATGATCTGCGAGAACAGCTGAATGAATTGCAAAGAACCAAGGTGATTCAAGAGTCCAGGAGTCCATACGCATCTCCAATAGTGATGGTCCGGAAGAAGAATGGTTCTGTCCGCCTATGCATAGACTACCGCAGGCTGAATTGGAGAACCATCCCAGACCAATATGCTACTCCTCGGATAGAAGATGCCTTACAGTGTTTGTCTGGAGCAAAATGGTTTAGTGTACTAGACCTGCGAAGCGGGTATCACCAGAAACCAATGCATCCCGAAGACAAAGAGAAAACTGCGTTCATCTGTCCACTGGGGTTCTTTGAATTCAACCGAATGCCTCAAGGCCTTACGGGGGCTCCAGCCACGTTCCAACGGTTAATGGAGAAGACAGTCGGGGATATGAATCTGATCGAAGTGTTAGTGTACCTGGATGACATAATAGTGTTCGGGAAGACTCTTGAAGAACACGAGAAACGTTTGGAGAAGGTTTTGAAGAGGCTCCATGAAGAGGGATTGAAACTGTCTCTGGAGAAATGCCAATTCTGTCTGCCATCCGTTACATATCTGGGACATGTGGTCTCAGCAGAAGGTGTTTCGACAGATCCTCGGAAGTTGGAGGCCGTACCTTCCTGGCCTAGACCTCGAAACGTCACTGAACTTAGATCTTTCTTGGGGTTCTGTTCATATTATCGAAGATTTGTAGGAGGATTCGCGAAAATAGCTCAACCACTGAACAAACTCCTACAGAAGGAAAGTACCGAAGAAGGCTGCAAGGCCTCTGACCGAAACCCGTCCGCTCCAGGACCAAGAAAAGCTCGAGAGTCCATACAGGGCGAATGGACTAGTCAATGTGAAGGTGCCTTCTTGAAGCTGAAAGAGAGTCTAACTCAAGCTCCTGTCTTGGCCCACGCGGACCCTCACAAGCCGTATGAGTTACATGTGGATGCCAGCAGAGAAGGTTTAGGAGGAGTCCTGTATCAGGAGTATGGTGGACTACTGAGGCCTGTAGTGTACGTGAGCCGGGGGCTTACGCCTTCAGAGAAGAACTATCCTACCCACAAGTTGGAGTTCCTAGCCTTAAAGTGGGCAGTGGTAGACAAGTTAAAGTACTATCTGTATGGAGCTGAGTTTGTGATAAAGACGGATAACAATTCTCTTACCTACATCCTTACTACTGCGAAACTGGACGCAACGGGACACCGGTGGTTGGCCGCTCTGTCAGGGTTTCGGTTCAGCCTGAAGTATCGCCCTGGGGTGAATAATCGAGATGCTGATGCTTTATCGAGAAGACCCTACACTACAGAATGGACTCAGTTGACTCCAGACGGGGTGCAAGCTTTGTGTCAGGGTGCAGAGCGCCGGGTCAAGGGAGGGATTGAAGCAGAGGCCATAGGAGTCATGGCTGCGGCTGTTCCTGAGTTCTACTGCAACCCTACGCAATTGAGGGATGAAAGTCTACCTACCTTTTCCAAACAGGACCTGAAAGCGGATCAGGCCAGAGACCCTTTAATTGCATTGACCATAAAGGCCCTAACTGCGAACCAGCAGGAAATTCTGCTGACAAATTCCCCAGATGGAGCCAGATTGGTCTACAAAGAGTGGGAACGGTTGAAGATGTTGGATGGGGTGGTCTACCGAAGGGGCCCCTCAACTAACGCTGAAGAGACCCAACAGTTGTTCCTTCCCACTAAGCATAGAGAGAGTGTGCTGCGATCACTACACGATGAGCATGGACATTTGGGTGCTGAAAGAACTTTTAAGCTGGTGCGAGAAGGTTCTATTGGCCTTGCATGAGAGCTGAAGTGGAAAGTTATTGTCATTCATGTCTGAGGTGTATTCAGAGGAAGACCCTACCGACCCGAACTGCTCCAATGAGCCATCTGCAGAGTCAGGGACCCATGGATTTGGTGTGCATTGACTTCCTGTGCTTAGAGCCGGATGCTAGTGGGCAAGGGAATATTCTAATAGTGACTGATCACTTCACACGTTACGCCCAAGCTTTTTCCACAAGAGACCAACGCGCTCCGACAGTGGCCAAGGTTCTGATGGAGAAGTTCTTTGTTCACTACGGCCTACCAAGGAGAATACACTCTGATCAGGGTAGAGATTTTGAAAGCCGACTTGTTGGACAATTGTTGGAACTATTGGGAATCCAAAAGACCTGAACTACACCATATCACCCTCAAGGTGATGCTCAGCCTGAAAGGTTTAATCGCACGCTGCTAAATATGCTGGGGACATTGTCAAACATAGAGAAGCAGAGTTGGAGTCGCCATATAGCTACTCTGGTGCATGCATATAACAGTACGGAGAGTGATGCTACTGGATACTCACCGTACCGTCTTATGTTCGGAAGAGAAGCTCGACTGCTGGTTGATTTGGCATTTGGGTTATCTCTAGACCAGACATCGGTAGCTTCCCATAGAAATTACGTGGATCGACTTCGAAAGAACCTGGCCTCTGCGTTTGAACAGGCCCGTTTGACCTCAGGAAACAGGGAGCAGAGGAACAAAAGGAACTATGACTTAAAAGTTCGGATACAAGATCTGCAACCCGGTGATAGGGTTTTGTTGAAGAACTTGGGTGCCGCTGCGAGGCAAAAGTTGGTGGATAGATGGAGTTCTCAAGTATACATTGTCTGCAAGCAACTGCCGGGTCTGCCGGTGTATCAAATCCGGCCGGATGGAAAGGCTGGGCCTCTTAAGAACTGGCACCGGAATCATTTGTTACCTTTGAGAGAGGCTGTGAACTTTCTCTGCCGAATCCGCCTGCTCCACGTTTGCCTCCTGTTACTCGGTCTCAGCAGACCCGGGTTGTCGAAGAGAGAGAAAAGGACAGTGAGGAAGAGAGTTTTTGTCTGGACTGGATGCGTTCACCGGAGCCTGAAGAGGTTGTCTCAGTTCCTGAACGGTGGGAAAGTAATTTGAGGCCTGAAGCTCCTGAATTTCAGTTAGAAATCCCTGAGACTGTTGGAATCCCTATAGCTCCTGAAGCCGAATCTTATGACTACAGTTCTATGCCTTCACTGGAGGGATCATACTCCGAAGAGATGTCTGCTCCAGTGGCAGAAAGAAGGACTGAGCCAGCACCTATAGTGCTTCCACCTGAAGAGGAACTGATTGATCCAGAACCAAAACGCTCTGTTCGACAGCCCCAGCGACTCACCTACGACTCACCAGGACATAGCACTGAAGAGGCCGTCACCACAGTGCGAAGGTTGCCCGAAGTGTCTGCTATGTTAGCTGAGGTAGCCCAAAGCATGAGTCAACTTGAAGAAGTGTATCTAACCCACTGTATGGTTGCTGCTGAACCTGTATATGTTATCTAAACTGTGTTGAAATGTAATGCAACTGTTGTACCTCCTTGGAGAGACCCAAGAGTTCTAGGAGGGGGAGAGTGTAGCGCTGTGTTTAAATCCTTGTCGTGGCAGTACCTGTTTTTGGCCACCGGAGGGAGACAAGCGTGATGAGAGACACTGAACTTTGCATTGAGACTACATTTCCCGGCATGCTTTGCGGGCGGACACAGGAAGTGGGTGGGACACACAGAGTTACATCCTGAGCCTCATGGAGATAGCTGGCAGAGCGCGCCAGGGAGTGAGTGAGACAAGACGCAGTGCTGCAGAACGCAAGAGTGACTAGGCCGGAGCGCAGGTGCGGCCTATCAGAGTTCCAGATCGGGTTGTTCAGCCTTAGAAGAGGGAGACCCAGCGATCCACCATCTTACCCAAGCTGCTATTAAGGAAGCCGGAGGACCCCAAGTTAGGCGTACCGCAGGTCTATCGGATTGGGAGAGCAGGCGGTAAGCTGGACAAGTCACGGCCGGAGCAGAGAGAGCCAGACAACGGATCCAGTAGCCGGCACCCCAGTCAAATCCAGCAGAGAGACGTCCTGGGTCAGCGGAGCCTTAAGAATCTGGCGGATGGGTGAGAGGCCTCCAAGGCCGTTTGTGATTAACGAAAGCACGCTGCTGTTGTTTCTAAAACCCACAGGGCCCCAACTTGACTAGTCGAAGACACCTTTTAAGCAATTCACTGGCCAGTTGAATAGTACCCGGGTACCATAATACACACACACATTTACATTCCGGGATTTAACCTGTGCGGGACTCACTTCCTAATCTCCGAAAGGGATTAAAGATTCGTTCTTATTTCTTTTTCCGATACGTGTTTCTTGAATTACGAAGCATTGTATTTTTCTGTTTCCGCTGCGCATCTCTCTAATTTCGAAGCATTATATGTTCTGTTCCGATGCGCGTTTTCCCGAAATACGAAGCCTCGTATTTCTTTTCCGCTGCGCGTTTCCCGAAATACGAAATACTGTAAATATATCTACGAACACCGTGTTATCTATTATATGCCATTCATTCTAGTAAACTACATAATTTATAAAATCCACAACGGTGCCGGAGTATATTTATTCCCTAGTGCGGGGAGACTGACTCTTGGTTCAATTTCAGCGGCTCCTCCGGGAGTGAGTGCTACAGTAGGATTAGAAATGACAGAGGAGAGGCATGGGGAGTATGAAGGCCAGGACCATAAGTGCATATTGACAGACAAAAAAAAAAGACTGAAAGGAAAAACACAAAACAAATAGCGCTGCACCATAAAAATACAGCAAAAATTAGTCATTACAAGTGGCAATAAAAAAAACCCAGTAAAAATATCAGCTAAAGGAGACTCAAACGGGGGGACGAGGGGACGTTCGCTACACAGAGCTCAATGCAAGGACCAAGCACTGAACCAATAAACATAGGGTCCCGAGGCGAACATAAAGAGGAACCACTCCCGCCATAAAGGTAACTGTCCAGGAATCTGAACAGTTGAAAAGCGACACAGGGAAGGAGACACCCATCATTTAGGCCGGACTCTATGCCATTCTGGGTAGACTTTGATCGGTGATGAGGAAGGCTCACGTGGAGGTGAGAAATCAGCCAGAATATTCCACTCTTTCAAAAATTGTAATCCAGTGGTGACATCAGGAACAACATGCAAGGTACCATCCTTCCATATCAGGAGCTTCGTAGGGAACCCCCACCTGTACGCCAACTTATGATTACGGAGAATCTTGGTGAGAGAGGAAAACTCACGGCGTTTGGACATGGTCGAGGCCGACAAATCAGCGAAGAACGAAATCTCAGCATAAGGAGCAGATAAAGGCATGGACTTCCTTGACGCCGACATCAGAGCCTCCTTAATGTGAAAAAAGTGCACCCGGATAATGACATCCCAGGCCACCGATCTAGGCAGGTTTTTAGCTCGTGGGAGACGATGCGCTCGATCCAGAAGAAGGTCATGTGGCGTAGCCTCAGGTAGCAAAGTTTGGAACAATTCCAGAAGGTATGGATTTAAGTCCGCTAGGGTGACTGCTTCTGAAATTCCCCTGATTCTAATATTATTACGCCGTGATCGATCTTCGATGTCAGCCATTTTAAGGACCAGAGATTCATGGGCCGCTTGCAAAGCCTGATGTCGGTCCACCAGATCGTTGTGGGCCAAGCATAAGTCATCCGCCTTGGTTTCCAGCGCATCTGTTCGCTCACCCAAATCCAGAACGTCTCGGCTCAGTTCCTGCAGCGCTCCCTTGATGTCGGCCTGTATGGTTGAACGCAGTTCCTGCAACATGGCATGTAACCTGCTCTCTGAGGGTGGTGACGATTCAGAGAGGCCTAGCGGAGCCGAGGGCGACGTGTCTGGGTCATGGGCCAACGCAGGCTGCGGGGATCCGCCATTTGGGCCTCCTTACTGCGGTCCTTCCGAGCCGATTTTGGGGCCTCCAGAACTCGCTGTGCCTTGGGAGGTGCCATCTAGGGCGCAGAGTGAGTTCCCCACCTGTGGTTGAAAAGGGTTTGCCTCAGGTACCCCTTAAATGCCGTTAGATTGATAAAGATTCAGCGCTGGTCGCATGTCCTACATAGCCATACGATCAGGCGCTTATGCTAGCTGGACAGCTGAAAGTCCGCCGATAGGGAACCCGGCGACGTCGGACCGAGCCTCCGAACAGTACTCCAGTATGTGTCCGCTGTAGGTGAGGTCGAGGGTTTGGCGTTCCCGCCGCACAAAGAATCCGAGGGGAGCCCTAGCTGAAGGCCGCTGCACGAGGTGTCAGCTGTGCGTGTCACCTGATGTCAAGGGGAGAACGCCGTGCTGTGCAGGGGGAAGCGACAGGCCGCCGCACTATACCTCACTCCGGATGGTCGGATGCGGCAAGAGGTCCTCAGTGCAGCCGCGAGTACCGGCAGCCTTATCCCGTAGTGGAGAGCAACTGATAGTGGGGATGGCGATAGGCAGCCCAGGCCCCTCTCTTGCTGCAGGCCCACACCGCTCCGACAGCTCCTCCACAACACCCGAGGCCCCCAAACCGCACCCAGCGCCTCCTCCGGGACGTAGGCAACAGTGGCAGGTAATCGGCTCCGCAGCTGTGGGGAAGTCGCAGGGGACCCGATATTAGGGGTAAAATTGTGGGTGCTACTCCTTGGCGCGGTTGGTCTCAGTCCTCCCACTCATTTAGGAACGGGACGAAAGAAGATGGACCCGGCGCGTAAGATCACAAGAGGCTGCAAGATGGCCGCCGGCTCACATCAACCTACACCGCAAACACTGCCTATATTGTAATTGCGGGTCCGGGGTGAGGACAGACCAGGCTCCGGAGTGCAGCATCCGACGACTGGTGTCAGGGGTACAGAAGGGGGAGTCCTTGCCATCTGAAAACTCAAAAAGTCACTGTTTAGAAGAGAGAAGACACGGAGCTCTGCAAAGGCACGTCTGTTCCCCTCCACATTCGGGCACGCCCCAAACGGGAATATTTTTAACATTGAAGCCTATGGGATAAAACATTCTTGTTACTAAAACATCAGGCAGACACAGCCCTCTAATCAGGCACTGTAGAGGGCAGCCTGCAGGGGCCTCCCAAGGATCCCCTTGAGGAGCATGCGGCTGCTGGATGACAGAGCTTCGACTGTGCGGGCTAGCCGCCCGGGTGCAAGTGGCAGAGACAGGCAGCGCAGGGAGGGAGCCACTGCACCTGCGGCCACGGCAGACCCCCCCCCACAACCAGGATCCAGGGAGCCCCTACTGACCACTAGGCTAAGGTAAGGCGACACATTTCTAAAAAAAATAAAATCCGAGGACATTTTTAAATGTTCCCGGGAACATAAAATAAAACATTTTTTTTTCTTTCTCTACCTGGCTGAATGTATTTAATTATATATATTAGATACATTCAGCCAGGTAGAGGGGGGTGGCATGTGGGCTGCGCAGGGTCTCAGGCAGTGGTTTGTTTTTTGTGTGTGTATATTTTTAGCAAATTTATAGGGGAAGGTAAGGGCAGGTATGATATATATATATAAGATATATATCAATATTCTTATAAATATATATATATATATATATATATATATAAATATATATATACAGAATTGTATTACACACACATTTTGGAAACTAATTTCCCCCTCCCCCATTTGGCTGATCCCTCCAGAAGAAATGTTGAACCCGATAGAGCAGAGAATAATATATATACTCTCTGCTCTGTCAGGTTCAACATTTATTCTGGAGGGATCAGCCACATTAGGGGGGGGGCATTTAGTTGAGATTGTCCACATGTCACCCCCCCATGTGCGTATGTGTATATATGGTCTGAGGTCTGTGTGTGGGTGTATATATACAGTTGTGTTCAAAATTATTCAACCCCCACTGAAATTGAGTGTTTTGGCCAGTTTGACATTGATTTTGATCTTTCAGTCATCTTGCTTACAATTAAATCAAAGAGGCACGTGTAGGTCAGACAAATATAACATAACATTTATAATGAAATAACCACAAATGTCTTTTCTGTGCTCACATCATTATCAGTTTTATTCAACCCCCAAGTGACATTCAATCTTAGTACTTAGTACAACATCCTTTTACAGTTATAACAGCTTTTAAACGTGAAGCATAGCTTGACACAAGTGTCTTGCAGCGATCTACGGGTATCTTCGCCCATTCGTCATGGGCAAAAGCCTCCAGTTCAGTCACATTCTTAGGCTTGCGCACTGCAACTGCTTTCTTTAAGTCCCACCAGAGGTTCTCAATCGGATTTAAGTCAGGTGACTGCGATGGCCACTTCAAAATGTTCCAGCCTTTAATCTGCAACCATGCTCTAGTGGACTTGGAGGTATGCTTGGGATCATTGTCCTGTTGAAAGGTCCAACGTCTCCCAAGCCTCAGGTTTGTGACGGACTGCATCACATTGTCATCCAATATCTCCTGGTACTGAAGAGAATTCATGGTACCTTGCACACGCTGAAGCTTTCCTGTACCTGCAGAAGCAAAACAGTCCCAAAGCATGATTGACCCCCCGCCATGCTTCACAGTAGGCAAGGTGTTCTTTTCTTCATAGGCCTTGTTCTTCCTCCTCCAAACATAGCGTTGATCCATGGGCCCAAACAGTTCTAATTTTGTTTCATCAGTCCACAGAACACTATCCCAAAACCTCTGTGGTTTGTCCACATGACTTTTGGCATACTGCAGTCGACTCTTCTTATTCTTTGGAGACAGCAAGGGGGTGCGCCTGGGAGTTCTGGCATGGAGGCCTTCATTACGCAGTGTGCGCCGTATTGTCTGAGCTGAAACTTCAGTACCCACATCTGACAAATCTTTTCTCAGTTCCTCAGCAGTCAGACGGGGACTTTTCTCTACTCTACGCTTCAGGTAGCGCACAGCAGTCAAAGTCAGCATCTTCTTTCTGCCACGACCAGGTAGCGTTTCAACAGTGCCCTTTGCCTTGAATTTGCGAATGATGCTTCCTATGGTCTCTCTTGGTATGTTTAACATCTTTGCAATCTTCTTATAGCCATTGCCCTTCCTGTGAAGAGTAATCACCTTTTCTCTTGTCTTCCTGGACCATTCTCTTGACTTCACCATGTTTGTAACCACACCAGTAAATGTCTAGAAGGAGCTGAGTATCACAGTCATTTTAAAGCTGCCTAATTGGTGCTTATTATGCTTTATTGCTGCTCCGTGACATCCACAGGTGTTTTCAATACCTGATTGAAAACACTTGAATGAACCTCTGTTCTTCAGAGTGGTAGTCTTTAAGGGGTTGAATAATTGTGTCAATGAAGAATTCACAAAAGAAACATTTACTACTGTATTACAAAACCAATTGATGTCATTTTAGTTGCATATGGTTCTTTAAAAAGTCCTTGTAGGATTTCATTCTGAATACAATTACAAATGTACACTAAATTCCCTAAAACCCTTTACAGCATTGGGGGTTGAATAATTTTGAACACAACTGTATATCTGCGTGTTGATATATACGTATATATAGGTCTGCGTGTTGATATATACGTATATGTCTGTGTAACACACTTACGGAATGGATAGCGGCAGTAGCCGCTATTCGAGACATGGAGGAGATGTCCTTCTCCATGGATAACAATTATGAAAAATATTTCAATACGTGGTATTGGTGGACTGATTATATGTCCAAAAGAACACAATAGCAATTTTATAGTGTTGACGGGGAACAGCCCTCTATGTCACATTTGAAATTCCATACAAATCTTACTTATGTCCTAGCTTATTGACCTGACCTAGTAACCTTGATACATATAAACAATTTGGAACACCCTTTTTTTGTTGCATTTATTCCAATATTATTTAAAGTATTAGGAGACACATGCCTTAACGCTTATATTATATGTTTTTGGATTATAAATGTTGCTACTCAGTTTGACAATATTTTCAGTATTCTCACTTTGACTGCATGTATCACTTGTATTATTCTCCAATTGTGATTGTTCTGAAATGTCATTTTATACAGTGATGTATTTACTTGTGAAAATCAATAAAAACATATTATTTAAAAGAAAAAATCACGGGGGAAGCTGCTCTTCTTTCCTCCCTGACGGACTTGCGTCGTTCCTTATCTGATATAATGCATACCAGACATCACAGAGCGCTGCTTCGTTCCCAGGCATTTTTCCACGTCCATGGCAATAAAAGCGGGCACCTACTGGCCAAACAATTGGCTAAGAGGCGATCCGCTACCTACATTCCTAGCATTAGGAATAAGAATGGTGACCTGCAACACCTTCCACAACACATTATGCAGTCCATAACAGAATATTATAAGTCCCTATATGCAGTTCCTGGCTCCCCTTCGGAGACCGAGCGAGCCAAACTCCACCTGGATATTGACCGCTACCTCACCCGCTTTCTTAAACGGAGGGTCTCCTCGGCTGCTGCGGAGCTCTTAGACGAGCCCCTCACTGCAGCGGAGCTGGCCCTCGCTATTAAATCGATCCAGTCAGGTAAATGCCCAGGCCCTCTTTGTCGATGTCCTTCCCCCCCCACTTCCTTCGGGCCTTTAATTGCCTTTCAGAATCAAAATCGTTGCCCCCCCAGTTATTGATGGCCAACATAGTCCTGATTCCTAAGGAAGGGAGAAATAAGGAATACTGTGCTAGCTATAGACCAATATCCCTCCTTAATTGTGATGTTAAGTTGTTCGCCAAAATTCTTGCAACCCGCTTGAATTCGTACATCCCATCGCTGATACACCTGGATCAGGTGGGATTTGTACCGCATAGGGAAGCCAGGGACAATACGATAAGTGCTTTACAAATAATGCATGCCGCTCCTAGGGTCCCTGGCGGCCTTTTTCTCCTTTCCACAGATGCGGAGAAGGCGTTCAACAGGGTGGGATGGGATTTTCTTTTTGCCACGCTCCGCCACCTCGGTTTGGGCCCCTCCCTCTGCTCCTGGATTCAAGCGCTGTATAATGGTACCTCGGCCAGGGTATGTGTCAATGGCGCCTTCACAGATAGTTTTCCCATTTGTAACGGTACTAGACTGGGCTGCCCTCTATCTCCCTTGCTCTTTGTTCTGTCTCTCGAACCCTTCTTGGAGGCAGTCCGACAGCACCCGGACATTTCTGGAGTTTCGGCAGGGAGTGACTCTCATAAAGTGGCTGCGTATGCAGATGACCTCCTTTTTTTTGTCTCCAATCCTCTGATATCTCTGCCTAATATTCCAGGGGCATTTGAAGAATACCCTAAGTTGGCGAACCTTAAGATTAATTTCTCAAAGTCTTCGATACTAAATGTCTCAGTCCCCTCCCATAGGGTGATTTCTATGCGCCCTACCCTTCCCTTCCTCTGGGCAAGTTCCCGGCTGAAATATTTTGGAGTTTGGTTGACGATGGATAGCACCTGCCTATATGACTCAAATTTCTCACCAATGCTGTCCGTCATCCGCCGAGACCTAAAGGCCTGGGACTTCCCACACATATCCTGGCTAGGGAGGACCTCTGTTATTAAAATGAACATTCTTCCCTGCCTCCTCTATTTGTTTCAGATGCTTCCTATCGCTGTTCCTCGCTCCTTCTTTACTTCTCTCCGTTCTCTACTGTCCTCTTACATCTGGTGACGTAGGAGACCGCGCCTTCGGTTTGACATTTTGACACGTTCCAGGACCATGGGGGGATTGGTTGTCCCTGACTTCTTCCGATATTATCTTTCCTGCCACCTACAAGGACAAGGGAGGGGATTGTGAAGAGATGGAAATCGGTAGAACAAGCAATGCTGGAGGTTCCACAAGAGGTTCTGCCCTGGCTGCCTCGTCCGCTGGGCCTTTGTCTGGCTCAATTGTCTCCGTATACTCGGGTTACCCTACAGTGTTGGCACAGGGGGGCTACCCATTCTGACCTCACGTCCCACCCCTCCCCGATGACGCCAATTACGTACTGTGAAGGGTTTCTGTCGCATATGGGCCCGAGGGCGTTGGTATCATTAATCACCACTCCTGTACCTAAGGTTCATCACTTTCTCACCAGTGCGGGTCTGGTACCCCTCGACACCATACTGGGAGAAAGGCAACCAACCTTTTTACATCACTTCAAATACCGCCAGGTCACTGAGTGCCTTAGGACCGCGTTGCGACCACACATGCTCTCTCGCCCACTTACCCAACTCGAACGCCGGTGTGAATCACCCGCCCCCTTGACCAACGGAGTTTCATTCATGTACTCTCTTCTCAGAGATTCAGCCTCTGTGGTCCCGCCCCCATTCATAGGTAGATGGGAAATGATGCTGAACTGCACCTTCACAGATGAGCAATGGTTAGACATATGTGACTTGACGCACCGCTGCTCCGTGGCCAGTAGAACTCAGGAGACGGCGTATAAGTTGCTAACACTGTGGTATTACACTCCTCTCCGCCTTCACACCTTCTCTCCTGACAATTCTCCAGATTGCTGGCGCTGTCTTGGTGCCCCCGGTTCTGTCCTCCACTTGTGGTGGGAGTGTCCTCTGATTCGCCAATACTGGAAGAGCCTTCACTTAATAGCTAGTGAACTCCTGGGTTTCCCTCCTCCCCTCACCCCTGCTGCCATGCTGTTACATCACACAGATATGTCGGTGTCGACTTATAAGAAATCTATTCTGCCACATATACTTAACGTTGCTAAGGGTCTAATTCCCCTATACTGGAGACAGACTACCCCACCCTCTTTGCAGGGGTGGTTCAGACGGATGGAAGACCTTAGAAAGGTAGAGCGTCTTTACATGTCATCCACTGACCAGCTATCCCGCTACATGTCAATCTGTGTAAGGGCAGGGGCTGTGACCCCTGTAAAATGTTGTGCGTATGGAACCCAATGGCAAGCCGTCGAAGAAAGAGACCAGGAGGTGTATATATAAGCAATTGAATATTTACTGAGATGAAATGAATTATAAGTCCAGTACAAAAGACTATCAGGGTAATTCAAAGAGATTCGAAAAAGTCACCGCACGTTCGGTGACTTTTCGTTCTCTTCAATTCGGTTCCTTTTGCCGATCCCATTTCGGTGACCCTGCGGTGTATTCAGCAAGCACCACAGGGCCCCCGAATTGCAGGGAAAAGCTGCCGCAAACCTGACGAAAACTAACCGCAAAACCCGGCGAATGGACGCCGAAAACCCGCAAAAACATCTGGATTAACCTGCCGAAAAACCACAGAAAAACCCGAGCAGGAGATGATCGCAGCCTCCGGAAAAAGCCGAGACCGCAGAAGAGGCATTGAATAAATTAGCAAAACAGTTTGCATGAATGTTTGAAAAGTGAAACGCTGTTTGCAAAGAAACTACTGAGCGAAAATGTCTGAAATTTACATATGAGGTCCAGGGAATGATAATAAAATGGGCTGTTACAGAAAAAAAAGTAAACTTAAAAAAAAAAAAAAATGCTTAAAATATCCTAAAAAAATCTATAAATTGACTCTTTACTGCAGAATTTTATAATGAATGGATTATTAGATATTTAATTAAAACGGGAATATTTTTAACATTGAAGCCTATGGGATTCTCCTGAATAAACTTGCCAAATTAAACCACCGAATGGCAGGGCATTTCGGGAATCTTTCACTGCTGGTTTGTGTTCTCTGAATAGCCAAAGCAGTGCTTTTTTATGGGGATTTCATTGCCCTCGAACAGGCACCGAACAGGCACCGAACAGGCACCGTATGTGCAGGCAATTCGCCAGGATTTGGCGAATTGCCTGCTCTCTGGATAGCCGAATGGCCAAGAAAGGTTGCCGAACGCTGATTTTCAGCGTTCGGTTACCTTTCTCAAGCAATTCGGATCTCTTTGAATTACCCTGTATTAGTCAAAAGGTATTCTTGGTTAGTATAAAGTCCAGAACGGAGGATTGCGAGTAAGGGTCTTCAGGATTAGAAGAGATACAACCAAAGTCCAGAACGAAGGGTTGTAGAAGAGGATAACGTGGGCTGTGGCCTTTGAGACAAGCTCGGGTTGAGGATCTGGAGCTGGTACTGTGGTCGTAGAAACAAGCCTGGATATAGGAGCAGGAGCTGGTACCATCGTAGCAGGCCTGGATGCAGGATCTGGAGCTGGTACCGTGGTCGTGGAAGCAAGCCTGGATATAGGAGCTGGAGCTGGTGCCGTGGTAGCGGAAGCAAGCCTGGATATAGGAGCTGGAGTTGGTACCATGGTAGCAAGCTTTGGATGCAGGATCTGGAGCTGGTACCGTGGTAGCGGAAGCAAGCCTGGAAAGCCTTGGATGCAGGATCTCGAGCTGGTACCGTGGTAGCGGAAGCAAGCCTGGATATAGGAGCCGGAGCTGGTACCGTGGTAGCAAGCATTGGATGCAGGATATGGAGCTGGTACCATGGTAGCGAAAGCAAGCCTGGAAAGCCTTGGATGCAGGATCTGGAGCTGGTACCTTGGTAGCGGAAGCAAGCCTGGATATAGGAGCTGGAGCTGGAACTGTGGTAGCAAGCCTTGGATGCAGGATCTGGAGCTGGTACCATGGTAGCGGAAGCAAGCCTGGAACTAGAGCTGGAGCTGGTACCGTGGTAGCAAGCCTGGATGCAGGATCTGGAGCTCAGGATTCACTTGGAACAGGAACGAAGAGGGAACACTGGATAACTGAAGCGGTGAAACACCAGTATACCCTGGTTAATGAACTGAGAAAGGCGGCAGGTTTAAATAGGGTTCAGAGGATCATAGGAACACCATTCACCTGGGACTCGTAGGTGGAGTTGAGATACCTGAGTACTTGATAGGTTAATGGGAGGCAAACGAGGATCTCCAGTGCAAGTGTCATACAGTACCCGTAATCTACCAGCAGAGGGACCAGCAGAGTACCAAGCTCTTCGTTTCTTAAGGAGGTATGCGATCGCGCATGCGCGCTTCATTTCTCGGCATTCTCCTCCTGTCGGCGGCGTGGGGCGGACCTCGAGCTCTCTTCTGCTTGCGGGCTGAGAGCGTGGAGCGGCGTGCCACGAGAGACCTCGGGTAAGTAGTGCAGGCGTCCCAACATGGTGGCCGGGGCCGAGAGCGGGGCATGACAATCTGGTCCCAATGGGATATGGTATCATCATCACCTGCCTTCCTCATTCGCATTGGTAATGTTCCGCTGGTGTCTGACCCCCCCATACACAGGACGGTCAGGGAAATGTGTGCTCCGGTTCAGTTTGTAGGACTTAGGAGTCCTTTAGGTGTTAGGCTTTTTTCTTTTCTGGTCCTTTATTTTTTATGTAATTATAAGCATGTGTAACCCTTCATTGTCATTACCTGATCCTCTTTATGTGGGACCTGCGTGTCCACACATTTCTTCGATTGTTTCTTTTGAAAATGTAATGAAACGATATTTACAAAAAATAAAAGTATGAGGACAAGCTTTACTCTTAAACAGAAAGGTTAAAATCTGAGGACAAACTTTGATGTTGGCTTAACAAATTTTGTATAAAAGTTTAAAAAATAGTGAGTGGGAGTGTGTAAGAATATGGGTGTGAGTATGAGTGAGTGGGGGGGTGTAGCATGGGTATCCATGTGTATAAAGCTCCCCTTGCCGCCAGTATCCAGATGGAGTTCTGATTCTGGCCCAAACCCTCTTAGTCAATAGCCGGAGCTCATTGCTGGGTGAAAACAAAACTAGGAATGACTTTATTCAGGGTTTTCAATTGGAAAAACACAAACAGGGGAATGTACCAAATACAAAGTTAAAACACGCCCCTGCATTTCCATACTGTGAATAGCCTCTCAATAGCTCCCCCCTCCCACACACATGACCTGGTATAAAAAAGTCAGAGAAAATGGCAGAGAGATTTGATCTAAGCCAGATTCCGGGGTGTTGGATGCAAGAATAGAGAAACCAAGAAACATTTGCGTACAGATAACACATATAGAAAACAGTAGATTATATACCACACAACACTCTACAATAAATACATCAGGGAATAAAAATCTAACACAGACATCAACGGGATAGGGTACAGAAAACACAAACACCCTGTACTCTTAATTCCAAATGACTGCCATCACGTAACACAAAACTTGGTTAACCAGAGTTTTTAACTAGTTCACTGCAGCCTAGGGTCCATGACATGGGTGGTGGGTGTATAATGGGTTTGTCATTTTCCCTGTGTAACTTGGGGTCCCGTACCTACTTGCAGAATGCTCCCCTCGCTGTCACTATCCTGAAGGTATACCGATTCTGGCCCAAAACCCAGTCAATAACCGGAGCTCCTTGCAGGTTGAAAACCAAATTGGGAATGACTTTATTTACAGGGTTTAAAGTTACAAACACAAGGGGCGTGGTTTGCTGCTCAGCTAAAATGGCTGCTTAGTAGACATGTGCATTCGTTTTAGTACTAAAATTATTTAGTCAGAATTTTGGGATAATTTAGTTTTAGTATGACTCAAGAGATACGAAACTGCTCAGTACAAAAAACAAAAGAAACTAAAATAAAATGCACTACATTTTAGTTTCAGTCCTTTTTGTGATATTACAATTGATGAGTGAAGGAGACCAGCAATGAAGAGCGCAACAACGCAAAGCTACAGAAAAGGTTTGTATGCGTAATCCTTCCCGACCCCTACCCAAAACTCAGACAGTGATAGAGCTCCAGAATACTCACTCGCAGCACAGACAGCCAGCACAGGAGAGGAAACCTTTACTTAACCCTTGCATGTCTATGAGGCAGACAAGATGATAAAAGCAGCTAGAGAAGGAAAACGTTCAAATAAATCACACTGAAAGATAATGACAGAGGAGGGCTGGATAGTAAAAACCCCTTTATAACAAGCAGCGCTGGGAGAAAAGAGGGACTTTATAAAACATGTGTTCTCTCCCCTCACCGCTCTGCATAATAGGGGTTTAGGTCTGATGCATTTTATATTATCCAGGAGCACTATCCCCCTTTCCTCATCTATAATACACGTTTTATTTAAAGTCCCTCTCCCAGTACTGCTTGTTATAAAGGTTTTTTTTTACATCTGATACAATTAGTATCCAGCTTACTCATAGTTACTCTGTCATTATGAGCCTTCAGTGTGATTTATTTGAATGTTTTCCCTGGATTTAAAGTGCTTTATTTTATTATAAAAATTAATTTGCACCAGTCATCTCTTCTCTGAGTTTTCAGACTGATTTACGTTAATATTTTCCCTCTCCCCTGCTTTTATATTCCTGTGTCTCCCCCACAGAGATACAAAGTTTATGTAAACGTTCTCACTCCTGTGCTGGATAAGCATTGCATTCCGAAGTTCTGCACCCTCCACATGCCAATGCAGTAGGATGTTCTATACAGAGAGGGGCATTAATTAATGCAGGAGGATGTTCTATATATTATACAGAGAGGGGTATTAATGCAGGAGGATGTTCTATATATTATACAGAGAAAGGTATAACTTGAGGAGGATGTTCTATACAGAGAGGGACATTAATTAATTCAGGAGGATGTTATTGTTATATTATCTCTCAGTACAATGTATCAGGCTCAGCTGTTATAGTAACTGACTGTAACAGCGCTCAGAGTTTCAGTAAAACAAGGAAATAATATTGTTCTAACCTCCTATATATAAAAATATTGTTTACTAGTTTTACGGAAACTCTGAGCGCTGTGATGAGCAGCAGTCAGTTACTGTAACAGCTTTGCCTGACACATTGTGCTGAGAGTGAGAGATACTGTAACAAGCAGCAATCTCAGCCCTCTGAGGAGCCACTACAATAGTAATTGTATCCATTGGTTTTCGGATGAATGAAATTAGTTTTCATACTAAAGAAATGAAAACAAAATTCTTTAGCAACTAAATAAATTGCATTTTAGGACTAATCCATTAGTTCAAAACGAAATTTTGTGCTGTGCACATGTCTACTGCTTAGTGCCTGAGCTCCTCACAATCCCACAACTACAGAGCACTGTTCATGAGACAACCCCCATTATGGACTGCAATAAACGGCTTCCAGTGGCTGACCCTCAATCAAAGACCCACCACAGACCATCTTCGGGATATTTGGATTCCTTTTTTGGGCCTCAGACACCGGCTACGCAGAGTGGCGGCGGATCTCCTAACATGGCTTCCTCGGCCTCCTCTCCGGAGTATATGCTCCCTGTACTCTGCACAACCTACCAGAGGATTGAGCGGCTCCTCGCCGATATGCCGACGCGGGCAGACATTCATACGCTGGTTACCGAGGTGAGGGAAGCACTACAGCGAGACATTGAAAACGTGAAGGTGGAAGTGTCGATGATGGAAGCATGGATAACCCTTCTGGAGCAAGCTGCAATCACCTCCGCAGGTGATGTCGCGGGATGTGATTTTCAGCAAGCTGAGGTCTGGCGGCAACTTGATGACCTGGATAATAGGTCCGGACGGCAGAACCTATGTATTCGTGGTGTACCTGAAGAGGTCTCTGACGCCCATACATACCTGACGGGCCTTTTTAATTATCGTCTGGGTTCCGAACGGGTGACGGCACAGACCTCCCCGAGCACACGAGTGCTGAGGCCAATTCCTCCATCTTCTGCGGCACCTCCGTGGCAGGGGACTTCGCTCTGAAGCAGGCAGTCTACCGTAAGGCCCTCGCCCACTGCTCCTGGTCCTACGAGGGAGGTAACATCGAGGTTTTTAATGATCTTTCCCCCACTACACTGCAGGCCAGACGTCTGTTATGGCCCATCACACAGGCCCTGAAGGTGGCGCAGGTCCCATATAGATAGGGCTATCCTGTCTCCCTATCGGCCCGCATTAACAACATCGTTCATCAGATACACACCCCCTCCGATGTGCCTAATTTCACAGCTGCTCTGGGTATTCTGGACCTGGTGGTGTCCGATTGGGAGCTGTACCCTCTCCCTGGTCAGGGTTGAGTGTTGGTTCCGCAACCATGAAGATCCAGAAGCTGCCGTGGCTGCGGGGTAGCCCCTACTCTTCCTGATGGTGAGGTGCCGTGAGCTGACTTGGGCTGCTGGCCTACCGGGCCAATGTATTTTTTCTGCACTCACACCGAGGACGCCGCATTTGTTCATCGATTCTGGACCTGTTTTGTAGCTTCAGTGACCTGTCTTTTCCCCAGCACCCTATTCATATGCCGAGATTGTGAAGTTTTATTTCTTATTGCTTGTTTTCTCACTCCATTACGCTGCTCGCCTGGTAGACTTTCCTTCTCATTGCTGCCTGACCCCGCTGTTGCAATTTTATCCCGCTTGGAGTCGGGACTCTCTTGGACACTGGTTATACCCAGCCTCCGGTGACTTATCTGACAGCATCACCCCTGCTTTACTACTCGGTGCTTGGGGACATCCGTTACGATGCTGACCAATATATGGGGAAGTGACTGATGTGGTTATTCTGTTCTACACGTCACTCTGCCTATCGCACTATCCTTCTCTGGGTCTTTGGTTTTAGGCCTGTCATGCCCCTGGATGATGCAAGACTCTACACAAGACTCTACACATGCTGATTCGCATTATGTTACCTGATTCACGTACTCTTCAGTTGCCCGTATGATTTGGGTGGTTGGTGGAGGGGGGGTGGCATGGGGAGGATTCAAACTGGGGATATGTGATTTTTAAGGTTGTGGGTGGGGTGGGTTTGGATGACATAAGTTTTATGGTGGGGTTAGCAGGAGGGGAAGGTTGGTGGGGGGGTTGTGGGGGGTGGGACGATAACATAAAATATGATAAAAGGGAAAAAGCGGAAAAATGAAAAAAGAAGGGGGGAATAAAAAAAATATATGTATATCTAACAATAAACAGACAATAAAAGAGTGGGGGGAACTAAGGGGGAAAAGGAAAGACACATCAGAGGAGTGATAGGGTCTCTGTGAAATAGGGAGAGGGGGTTGATGCAAACTACACGAGCTGGATCCCGGGGGTTTGGCCTCTCTTTCGAGAGGACATTGGAGTTGCATTTTTTCACCATCTTGCTTGGCTAAGGGTCAAGAACTGGATCCAAAAGGAGCAGACGAGGAGGCAGGAGGATATTTCAAAGAAGAAAAAAGGGGACGACGTTAAAATCTGTGGGTATCTTTAATTTAAGTGGTGTCACCCTGCAAGATAGCGAAATTAAAGTCCTAGAAAAAGGTTTAAAATTTGCTCCGAGTCAGAATCTTAATAAGTTTAACACCTATGTGGATTTGCAAAAATTCAAACGAAAATTATGTTTGAAAAAGTTCTTCAGTAAGACCCCTTTAGAGAGAACAACAGATATGGGGAGATACACTTCATTAAAAAATGCATCAACCTTTTATCCTAAACATATGTTATCGGACCCAATTAAGGCCTTTGAACGTGTGGTCCTATCAGAGATTGATCAAATATCAGTAGAACATTATTATTATTATTATTATTTATTTATAAAGCGCCAGCATATTCCGCAGCGCTGTACAATAAGCACAGTATAGACAGGGTTACAATACATTGAACAACATTTGACAAACAGTACAGGAGGAGAAGAGGGCCCTATTCCCGTAGGAACTCACAATCTGGGAGGGTTGGGGTTGGAAACAGGAGGAGAGGACTGTAAGGTGAGAGTGATTGATGGTTGCGTCAGTGAGTTGGGTGGTAGGCTTCCCTAAATAGGAATGTTTTCAGGGAGCGTTTGAAGGAAGAGAAGTTAGGGGAAAGTCTGACAGTACGAGGGAGAGCGTTCCAGAGAGTGGGGGCTGCGCGTGAGAAATCCTGCAGTCTATCATGGGAAGAGGTGATGCGGGGAGAAGCTAGGCGCAGGTCACTGTTTGACCTTAGGGAGCGGGCTGGGGTGTATTTGGTGATTAGTGAGGACAGGTAGTGGGGAGCTGAGTTAGTGAGGCTTTTGTAGGTAAGGATAAGGATTTTGAACTTAATTCTGCAGTGGATGGGGAGCCAGTGAAGGGACTCGCAGAGGGGAGCGGCAGAGACAGAGCGGCGGGTGAGGTGAATTAGCCTGGCGGAGGCGTTCAGGATGGATTGTAGGGGGGAGAGGTGGGACAGAGGGAGGCCAGATAAGAGATTATTGCAATAGTCGAGTCGGGAGATTACCAGGGCGTGTATGAGTTGTTTTGTGGCGACAGCGGTAAGAAATGGCCGAATTCTGTAAATATTACGCAGTTGGTATCGGCAGGAGGAGGAAAGAGACTTGATGTGGGGGATGAAGGAAAGAGCAGAGTCAAGTGTAACTCCAAGACAGCGAACTTGGTTTGATGGGGAGATGGTGATACCCTCCACCGTGATCGAGAAGTCAGGAGGTGGGGCGGCATTAGAGGGAGGAATAAGTAGGAGCTCAGTCTTTGACATGTTGATCTTTAGGTGGTGGGAGGCCATCCAGGAGGAGATGCCAGATAAACAGTCACTGACTTTGGAAAGGACAGGGGGAGAGAGATCAGGGGTAGAGAGGTAGATCTGAGTGTCATCAGCGTAGAGGTGGTAATTAAAGCCAAAGCTGTTGATGATTTTGCCCAGGGAGGAGGTGTAGATGGAAAAGAGCAGAGGACCAAGGACAGAGCCTTGAGGTACACCAACAGATAGAGGCAATGAAGAGGAGGAGTTACCAGCAAAGGACACACAGAAGGACCTGTTGGATAAATAGGAGTCAATCCAAGCAAGTGCAGTGTCACCGAGACCCAGAGAGTTGAGGGTCTGTAGAAGGAGGGGGTGGTCAACAGTGTCAAAAGCAGCCGAGAGGTCAAGCAGGATGAGAATAGAATAGTGGCCGTGTTTTTTAGCAGTTAGGAGGTCGTTGGTGACTTTGGTGAGGGCAGTTTCAGTTGAGTGTAGGGGACGGAAGCCAGATTGCAGGGGGTCAAGTAGGGAATTGGAGGACAGGAAGATGGAGAGGCGGTTGAAGACTAGTTTTTCTAAGAGCTTAGAGGTAAAGGGAAGCAGGGATACAGGACGGTAGTTGGATGGAGAGTTGGGATCTAGGGATGGTTTCTTTAGTAAAGGGGTAACTAGCGCGTGTTTGAAGGCGGATGGAAAGGAGCCAGTGGAGAGAGATAGGTTGAAGATGTGTGTGAGAGCAGGGGTGAGGGAGGAGGAGAGGGGAGGAATTAGATGTGAGGGAATGGGGTCGAGCGGGCACGTGGTGAGATGTGAGGAGGACAATAAGGAATTGACTTCCTCCTCAGTGGCTGGGAGGAAGCGGCAGAGGGTGGCAGATGGGACCTGTGGGAGTGGAGGTGGCAGATAACTATCTTGTGTTGGGATGTTGCTTCTGATAGTTAAAGTTTTACTGAGGAAGTAGTCTGCCAGCTCTTGAGCGCTGAAGGCAGCTGAGGGGGGAGGTGCAGGTGGGTAGAGGAGGGTGTTGAAGGTGGACCAGAGCCGTTTAGGGTTGGAGGACAGCGTAGATATAAGAGATGAGAAGAAGGATTGTTTGGCCAAGTGGAGGGCAGAGGTGTATGACCGGAGAATAAACTTGAAGTGAACAAAATCAGCTTCAGAGCGGGATTTCCTCCAGGCACGCTCTGCGGTGCGGGAGCATCTTTGCAGGTAGCGAGTCTGGAGGGTGTGCCAGGGCTGAAGCTGGCGGCGTGGGGCCTTACAGAGTCGAAGAGGAGCAAGAGTGTCTAGAGCAGAGATAAGCGTAGTGTTGTAGTGATTAGTGGCAGCATCAGGGCAGGTGAAGGATGAGGTATGAGGGAGGTGGTGAAGTAGGTTGGAGAATTGATGGGGGTCCACAGCCTGTAGATTTCTGCGAGTGTGTGTGCGGGGTGGGGGAGCAGGGTGTTTAGGAAGTCCAGATAGGTTGAAAGAGAGAAGGTGGTGGTCAGAGATGGGGAAAGGGTGACAGTTGAACTCAGAAATGGAGCAGAGGTTGGAAAAGACAAGGTCAATAGCGTGACCATCGCGGTGGGTAGGGAGGAGGGAGGATTGTGTGAGTCCAAGGGAGGACGTGAGTGAAAGAAGTTTGGAGGCAGCAGCATGGTAGGCAAAATCTTACTAAAAAAGAAAGAGATGCGCTTATTACATTAAGCGAAAATTACAAAATTGTTATTAAGCCAGCCGACAAGGGGGGGGGGTAGTTATTCTATCTGCAGCCAACTATCATCAAGAAGCTATGAGAATTCTATCAGATACAGATACATATAAATCCATTAACTATGATCCCACCCAGAAAGTACAAGATGAGATCAAATCTTTATTGGAAAATGGATTAGCATCTGAAGTAATCAATGAGAAAGAAAACCACTATATTTTTGTCACTTTTCCCATGACCCCTGTATTTTATTGGTTACCTAAACTACATAAAAACCCAGACAACCCTCCTGGTCGTCCTATTATAGCAGGCATTGAGTCAGTCACTAGTCATTTGTCTAGGTATATAGATACCATTCTACAACCCATGGTAAAGGTCCTACCATCATACCTTAAGGACAGTATCAACGTCCTTCAGGTATTACAGGAGATCACATGGGAGGAAGGCTTTATTATGGCCACATGTGATGTACAATCTCTGTATAGTGTGATACCTCATATTAAAGGGTGTGGAGCAGTCCGGAAATTTTTGGATAATGACCCTACTGTGACAAAGGAACATGCAGATTTTGTCTTAAGAGGTATTGAACTTATTCTCAATCAAATTTTTT
Organism: Leptobrachium leishanense; assembly: GCA_009667805.1. Taxonomy (NCBI): domain Eukaryota; kingdom Metazoa; phylum Chordata; class Amphibia; order Anura; family Megophryidae; genus Leptobrachium; species Leptobrachium leishanense. The sequence continues at coordinate 338,111,076 of CM019063.1, read as the reverse complement.
TTAGATTTGGAGATCAATATTACCTCCAGGTAAAGGGTACTAATATGGGAACCAGGTTTGCGCCCAGCTACGCAAACCTTTTTTATGGCAGACTGGGAAAACCAGTTTGTCTGTGGGGACCGTGGCTGGGCGCAGAACCTGGTCCTCTATAAAAGATACATTGATGACATTCTTGTCATATGGAGGGGAAATGAAGAATCTTTGACCCTTTTCTTTCAACACCTTAATCAAAATGATTGGGGAATAATTCTTGACTGTAATATTAGTACCACATCTATTAATTTCCTCGATCTTAACATCTATATTGAAAATAACTCCATAAAAACTAGGACTTATTTTAAACAAATTGACGTTAATAGTTATATCGAACAAACAAGCTGCCATGCCAAACATTGGCTAAAGGGCGTCCCCAAAGGACAGTTTAAACGATTGAGACGGAATTGCACGGAAATGGATCAATTCACCCTGCAGGCCAATAAATTAAAATTGGACTTTATTGAAAAGGGTTATAAGGAAGAATCCCTCGATACGACTATTGGGGAAATTGGTATTCTGGATAGAAAGGACATCTTGAAATATAAATCAAATGAAAGCTTATATGATAATGATGTCATGTTTATTACTGATTTCAACATACATACTAAAACCATGCATCACATCATTAGAAAAAATTGGTATTTACTCAAACGAGATCCAATCTTAAAAGACCTTATTGGAGACAAGCCCAAACTAGTCAATAGGGGAGCAAACAACATTAAAAAAATTCTGGTTAAAAGTCATAAAAATCCAGGGATTAAAACTAACAATTTTTTCAATCTTAAAGAGGGTTTTTATCGATGTGGGCTCTGCCCGGCATGTGTTAATTTGAAATTAAAAAAGTTAACTGTATCTCAGTTTACCAATAACTCTCGACAATATAATATCAAGGGAGTTCTTACATGTAAAATCAAAAATGTCATATATAGAATTACATGTCCCTGTGGATTACATTACATAGGACATACTACAAAATTGTTGTCCATCAGAATTAGAGAGCACATATACAATATATCAAAAGGTTTAGAAACACATTCAGTATCAGCACATTTCAAGAACGCCCACGGTCAATCTCCAGAAGGAATGGAATTCATTGCAATACAAAAAGTAGAACGTCATTGGAGAGGTGGTGATTTTAATAAAAAGATTCACCAGGCAGAAATGAAATGGATCTATACTCTTAACACACTAATCCCTTCTGGACTAAATTCAGATTTTGAGTTATGTCATTTTTTATAGTTTGTTCTCCTTTTTCTCCTGCATGAGATTCATACTTATTTCCGATGCGGTTCCATATATATGATTGGGTGATTCTGGCTAATTACTTTTGTTCCGCCATTTATCTATGGGTCTATGTATATTAATTTATCATCTGAGAGTTTAACTTATTCCATCCCAAATATCTCTTTAATATATTGTCAAGCTATGTACATAGGAGTAGGTCTTTACTGATTATCATGTAAATAATTTGGAGATTCAATGTCTTTACGGACAAGGGCGGATTATAATATGCTTTAGGTCTTTTATATGGGACCTTCTGTCCATATATTCGGATTTTTGAATTCCGACACTAGCGCATTTGCGCGGGTTTTTCGGTTTGTTTTTTAACCGAAATATGATCCGTTTAGTTGATTGTATTTCGTACGCAATTCGTACGTATGTATGGGGCTTTATTATTCTATTATTTTGGTATGGAACCTCCGAGCGATGGTGCGCATGTACGAGGTTTCGTTTTTCCATCGACCGGATTGGTTACTCATAACGAAAGTAAAAATCCTATTGGACGTATTCATTTCCCGCCAAAAGTATGATTAGCCCTATACACTGAAAGTTACGTTTTTGTTGACTGTAACTCAATTTGGATTACAGAGTTCTCGATGCCAGCGCATATGTGCGGGTTTCTCGTCCTATCTTTTCAAACGATCCGTTTTTTCGTTGGACGCGATCTTCGTTTTTTGCGCATATATGTGGGTTTTATTATTATTTCGTAAAACCTCCGAACGCCGGCGCGCATGCGCGAGGTTTCGTTTTTCCAACGGTCGGATTGGTTATACGAAACGAAAGTTAAAATTTAATTGGGTGTATTTATTTCCCGCCAAAATTCATGACTAAGATTGGCCATGCATACTGAGAGTAAGTTCCCATTGGCAGCCCCAATCTCTTGCCAAATTAGATGGCTGTGATTGGATAGCAGTCAATGGAAATAAGTATATAAGCCATAATATGGTCATTTCAAATCAGCCAGCTGAGGAAGCCTTATGATACTTTAATGTATTGGTGAAACGCGTTCTGGTTTATTTGCTTATTTGTTTTTAATTTATTGTATTACATTTTTTATTCTGTTTTTTGGAGTCTCTTATTATTTGAGAATCTCCTACTATCAGCTACCTACACGGAGCTTTATCTGATTACAACCACCTGTCATCAGCTACTCACACGGAACTTCATTTGATTCTTATCGTGTATTGCTGAAGTGAGTTCAACTTCCATCCTTGGAAATCTGATGGGGATCCTATGATTCGTCCTTGAAAAGGTTTTTGGGAAGCCAACAATATCCCTAAAGTGAACATACCTAGAACCAGGAGGGTTCTAATTCATGTGAGTGCTACCACCTTGATCACATATATATGATACTTTATACAGGTTGCACTATGATCTATTCTCTGTGTTTTCTATGAGGGACATCACAAGAAAAGAACTTGGAGAAAAAGATTACAAACGGGACATTGTTTTCTGTGAAGGACATTGATATCGCTACACCATTTCTTATTTTTTGTGGTGGCAACTGTTGTTCCTGTCTGGACATTCTGTAGTACCCTGTGGGGCCTCTAATATTGATGTCGGGAGGAGAGGTTTTTTTTCTCTTTCTTTCACATTGCTCGAGGGTCTTTGCTATTATTGCTGGGGTTTCCTTGTGATACTGTTGTTCATATATTTTGGGTTGGGTTTGTGGGGATGTTCTGAAGAGGTTTTGTGTCAACGGTCTGCAGTTGTGGACCTCTTTATTGGTCTCACCGTACCCCCCGCGAGGATCGGTCTATCACTCCCTAGAAGACGCTTTGGGGTGGTGTTTCTCACCTCCCCAACCTCTATTGTCTAGGTTCACCACTTTCCTCAAATCCCTACCTCTCACTTTTCCTTGTCTGGTGCTGTCATTTCCTTGTCTGGTGCTCCATCTCTTTGTGAGTCCTGTCAGTTGTTGTTCGTGCGTTGAGTGTCCACCTTTTTTTTTCTCTTTTCTCTCTCTTTTCACACTCTTCCCTCTTGACCTTTTTTTAGTCATGGCTGCCTACAGGGACAAATCGCTCTGTTTGCTCTCTTATAATATAAAGGGTTTGAATTAGGGATAGACCGATATATCGGTTTTGCAGATTATCGGCTGCCGATATTCAGAAATTTACTGATATTGGTATCGGCATTTTATTTGCCAATATTGCCGATATTTGGACAAGTTGGCTCACTGCAGCTGCAACACGCAAGATCCAACAGAACTGTGCGAATCCGGGGCTTCTCCCACATCAGGCTGTAAGCCTTCACTGCAGAACGACCCCTGCTCACTGACCGTATTGTGCATGAGCGTGATGACAACAGAAATGGGGCTTCCATCCCATCTGGCAGGGAATTCCCTATACAGGAGATGCAGGGTCTATTTCCTACAGCAGGGGTCGGCAACCTGGGCTCTCCAGATGTTTTGGAAAGTGCATTTCCCATTAGGCTCCAATAACCTAATAAGAAGCTGAGCATCATGGCAGATGTAATTCTATAACATGTGGGGCAAAATTACAAAGTCAGCGGTAACTTATCTTAACCAGAGCTGTTGTAAACTTACCAGAGCCATTATAGTCTATGGGGTTGGTAAGTTTACAATAGCTCTGGTTAAGGTAGCACCAACTTTGTAATATAACCCTTGGAGGGCCAAGGTTGCTGAACCTCTTCCATACAAGGTCATATGAGGGATCTTTAAGAAAGCCAAAGACACGGTCTTATGGTTTGTAAAAATAAAAGCTTAAATAAAATAAAAGTTCTTATTAAATTGAATAAATGAAGTGGACGTGGTGCAATGTTTACATGTTAAACACAATGAGTTCATGGCATAATGTCAGATTTGTGCTGTTTTTTTCACAACTTTAAATTTACAGAGTATCGACACTCTGAAAGTGTGGTCCTATCAGAGATTGATCAAATATCAGTAGAACATGGTAGGCAAAATCTTACTAAAAAAGAAAGAGATGCGCTTATTACATTAAGCGAAAATGACAAAATTGTTATTAAGCCAGCTGACAAGGGGGGGGGTAGTTATTCTATCTGCAGCCAACTATCATCAAGAAGCTATGAGAATTCTATCAGATACAGATACATATAAATCCATTAACTATGATCCCACCCAGAAAGTACAAGATGAGATCAAATCTTTATTGGAAAATGGATTAGCATCTGAAGTAATCAATGAGAAAGAAAACCACTATATTTTTGTCAATTTTCCCATGACCCCTGTATTTTATTGGTTACCTAAACTACATAAAAACCCAGACAACCCTCCTGGTCGTCCTATTATAGCAGGCATTGAGTCAGTCACTAGTCATTTGTCTAGGTATATAGATACCATTCTACAACCCATGGTAAAGGTCCTACCATCATACCTTAAGGACAGTATCAACGTCCTTCAGGTATTACAGGAGATCACATGGGAGGAAGGCTTTATTATGGCCACATGTGATGTACAATCTCTGTATAGTGTGATACCTCATATTAAAGGGTGTGGAGCAGTCCGGAAATTTTTGGATAATGACCCTACTGTGACAAAGGAACATGCAGATTTTGTCTTAAGAGGTATTGAACTTATTCTCAATCAAATTTTTTTTAGATTTGGAGATCAATATTACCTCCAGGTAAAGGGTACTAATATGGGGACCAGGTTCGCGCCCAGCTACGCAAACCTTTTTTATGGCAGACTGGGAAAACCAGTTTGTCTGTGGGGACCGTGGCTGGGCGCAGAACCTGGTCCTCTATAAAAGATACATTGATGACATTCTTGTCATATGGAGGGGAAATGAAGAATCTTTGACCCTTTTCTTTCAACACCTTAATCAAAATGATTGGGGAATAATTCTTGACTGTAATATTAGTACCACATCTATTAATTTCCTCGATCTTAACATCTATATTGAAAATAACTCCATAAAAACTAGGACTTATTTTAAACAAATTGACGTTAATAGTTATATCGAACAAACAAGCTGCCATGCCAAACATTGGCTAAAGGGCGTCCCCAAAGGACAGTTTAAACGATTGAGACGGAATTGCACGGAAATGGATCAATTCACCCTGCAGGCCAATAAATTAAAATTGGACTTTATTGAAAAGGGTTATAAGGAAGAATCCCTCGATACGACTATTGAGGAAATTGGTATTCTGGATAGAAAGGACATCTTGAAATATAAATCAAATGAAAGTTTATATGATAATGATGTCATGTTTATTACTGATTTCAACATACATACTAAAACCATACATCACATCATTAGAAAAAATTGGTATTTACTCAAACGAGATCCAATCTTAAAAGACCTTATTGGAGACAAGCCCAAACTAGTCAATAGGGGAGCAAACAACATTAAAAAAATTCTGGTTAAAAGTCATAAAAATCCAGGGATTAAAACTAACAATTTTTTCAATCTTAAAGAGGGTTTTTATCGATGTGGGCTCTGCCCGGCATGTGTTAATTTGAAATTAAAAAAGTTAACTGTATCTCAGTTTACCAATAACTCTCGACAATATAATATCAAGGGAGTTCTTACATGTAAAACCAAAAATGTCATATATAGAATTACATGTCCCTGTGGATTACATTACATAGGACATACTACAAAATTGTTGTCCATCAGAATTAGAGAGCACATATACAATATATCAAAAGGTTTAGAAACACATTCAGTATCAGCACATTTCAAGAACGGCCTTCAATATTTCAATATCGGCTTTCGACCAGAAAAGCTGCCGATAATCGGTATCGGTATCGGCCCTGAAAAAATTATATCGGTCTATCCCTAGCTTGAATGCCCCTGAGAAAAGACGTCAGATCCTAAAAAGAACTTAAAGCCGTCCGAACCTTGGTAGTATTCCTTCAGGAAACTAATTTCCGTGGGGATTCCACCCTGTCCCTTACTGATTGTAATTTCCCTTTGGGATTTTGAAATATGAAGAAATTAATCTCACCCAATAAAGGGATAAGTAACCTAATCGTGAGCAATTGCCAGGTGCTTCACATACATGGTGTAATTACCATATGTCGCGAAACTAGCATGTCCAGTGCCCTTTATACAGTATTCAGCAAGATAATTCAATGCTCTAGTAAATGTAGCGTATCCACTATATTGGATTATACCAATCAAATTTGCCAAATGAATGTTGTCAACCGCAGTAAAATTTACAAAATAAATGGTATCAATCACAGTCAGTATTGGTGTTTATAAGCAACCAACACTGTATTCCACATAAATGGCTACGCCCTCATTGATAGGGGCAAAGACTCGAGTTAACGGCAGGTGACCAATCAAACCAACAACTGTTAAAATGCCTTGCTTCTCAACATGTTTCACCGCCTAAGCAATTGCGTCTTTTTCTTTGACCCTGCTAGCTGCCAACAGTCGGGAGATATCGGGGTTCAAAGGAACCCCCCATCTCCACCCATATCTTTTCTTAGGAGTCAATGAGGACGTTCCCCACATGTCCTCAGCAGTGAAAGGGTTAAAGAAACTAGGCTTTTTTTCCCATAGGCTTCAATGTAAAAAAATATTTGTGTTTTTATTAAACCGTTAATTTCTTTCACTTGCAGCAATAAGCCATTTTGTTCAATTTTTTTTAGGATTTTTGAGTGAAAGTTTAGGTTTCTTAACTTATTTAAAAAAAAAACAAGGATTTTTTTCCCCATTTTTTTCAAGTAAAAAAAAAAACATGATTACTTTCAGGACCATGGTTAACTACAATAGATTCCCAAGTTCCGGATACATTGTTGTAGACCAGCAGTTCAGCACTATGGACAACTATATTGTAACATTGATTATGATAAACGAATAAATAAATAATGAAAAAATAGTTTTTTTACTTTTATTTTTTATATATCTTTATGAATTTTCATAAGATGAAGTGGGGTGGCTTTATTTTTTATTTATCTACACCGGTGCCGCATGTGTCCTGTCTGCCGTTTCTGGGTCATGAACCAATTAGACCTCAGCTTCAGAGGGGGGGCAGAGTCCTGTCCCATGTTTTCATTCCCCTCTCCAGTTGTCTCACCAGTATCCAAAGCAGCAAATCCAAAATTGGCTGCTGGGAGTGTCTAATAATGCAATACTACAAATCACGTGGTGGATTCTCTGCACATTTGTTACTTTGGGGGTTGCTCACCCATCCGGCCGCGTCTCTCACTGGATTATTGCCGGTTCTTGGGTGCGGAGGAGTGAAGCGGTATGCTGGCCAGGTGCACTGCTTTGTGACGTGGACCAATCAGCATCACCCGCTGGTTTAAAATGCCAGATTCCCCTTGCCAAGATTCCCTGTAGTCAGGGCCGGTGCTAGACTATTTTGCGCCCTAGGCAAGACCAGCTGCTTGCACCCCCCCAAAAAAAAAGAAACCTCACATGGGTATATTTGCCCCCAGCTCTCACAAGGGTATATTTTCCCCCAGCTCACACATGGATATATTGCCCCAGCTCTTACATGGGTATATTTGCCCCAGCTCTCACATGGGTATATTTGCCCCCAGCTCTCACATGGGTATATTTGCCTCGCCTCTTCCTTCCTGCACCACAGCAGTGACTGACATCGCTGGCGCGAGCGGCCTGCCCCAACCACGCCAAGAAATGGTACTGAGCTGCAGGACTTCAACTTCGTGCTGAGAGCATCCTCTGAATACAAACATGAAACCAGAGGATGCACCCAGCACGTTGTCAGCAGCAGGTTGAAGGAAAAAAATGGGTAGAATTTGAGTGCCACTTTAACCTCTTGCTGCCCCGCACCAAGATTTAGTCGCCTACCTGTACCTCATGGTGCTGCCAAGACGCCTGCTGTCATTCTTACTTTGTGCACTGCAGGCAGCAGATATTGTGGCGATTCTAGGAGCAATACCATCCTTTTGGGTGCAGGGCAAGGGGGCAACACCCGTCTGCGACAAGGACACAGGCACAAAGGTTTATGCACAGGAGCTTGTTTAAAGACAAACCCCGGGGGTACTTAGCAATAAAACTCACGTTTATACACGCTGCACTATACTGTATCACAGAGCTCCACAGCACTAAAACTTATAGTAATGTGTATGGATTGGGCACTGAACATCAGAGCGTTATAGATGAGAGGCCACGGGGCCTCTCTGGTGCCGCTGGGGTACACCTGGTGCCTCTCTGGTGCCCCCAAAGTGTCCCTGGTGCCTCTCTGGGGTACCACAGTGCCCCCCAGATATCAAACCCCAAAATCATCAGACCCCCACGACATCAGATCCCAGAACAGATCCCCAGGATATCAGACCACCCCGGATCAGATCCCCAGGATATCAGACACCCACAGATATCAGACTCCTCCCAGATAATCAGACCCCCAGATCAGATCCCCAGGATATCAGACACCCCACAGATATCAGACTCCTCCAGAAGACCACTCCACCAGATATCAGGACCACCCCCCCGATATCAGGACCTCCCCCCATATCAGACCCCAGAAATGCCTCACTCACCTAGCACCGACCTCCCCATACCCATAAATACCGGGTTAAGAGGGAGGCCGCGTTGGGGTATGGCTGGTTCCGGGGGTGGCTTCTCCCGCTTGTCCTGGGCATTTCCCTGGAGGGGAAAATGGGGTTGGGTCGGCCGGCTCCTGCTCTCTCTCCAGAGCCCAGTTCAATACCTCAGCAGCTGCTGAATTGCTGCAGCGCAGCAATTCAGTTTGCTGCAGCAGTGTCATTGAACGCTTTGGATGCGAATTTCGAAGTACAATGGCTGACAGATTTCTGAATGAAAGATTCAGATTGTTTTTCATATGACTCTGAGGTATATATGATAAAGAAAAGCAGTCAGCACAATTCTGTTTTGTATGCACACACCACAAATGATAGTTTTTATTGAATAAACGTTATGTTTACTTCTGAAACAAAATGTAATTGAGCTGTAATATATGTCTATGTGCAGGGGTAAATAATAAATAAATATTTTTTGCTTTGGTGAACAAAAAATTCAAAATTAACATTGCCGTACGGAGTTGTTACTTGCTTCATGGCGGCAGCCATCTTTAATACATCACACTCAGCTACTCGCAGCATCTCCTTGGGTCGCTGCAAGTGCTAAGTTAGCAGTACTGAGCGCTGAGCGGCAGAACGCCGTTCAATGGCAAGTTGCTAACTTAGCACTTGCAGCGGCTGAGGTATTGAACGCGCCTCAGGTCTGGTGTTCTGGCACATGTGGGAACCGCCCATATCTGGCGGCCGGCGCACTTCCAGTGACGTCAAGATATGCGATTGAGTGGTTCCCACTTCCACATGTGCCAGAACGCTGGCATTCAATTTTTGCAGGTGAGGGAGGTTGCAGCCCCGGCGCTCCCTCTGACATCAGAGGGGCCACCAGGCGCGCCCTCCGACGTCATCAGATGGGGACGGTGGCCATCTTGGATCCTCCGGCGGCTGGGCCTATGTAGGCCGCAATGACTCCTCCGAGTCCTGCGGCCTTTCCAAAAAAACTGTTGCCGCAGGAGTGATCGATTAGGCGCCCGCGAAATTAGAGAGCCGCCACTGGGGTTGGGCCCGGCTGCTCCCTAAGCGGGTACTGCGCTCTAGGCGGCCGCCTAGCTCGCCTAGCGGCAGCGCCGGCCCATACCATATGGCTATGACCATATGTCTTATGAGCGATAATCCTAGTACCAATACGTTCTCCTCCGGTTACATTGTATGATTATATGTATGGTACATTTTATATGTTCCTTGATTTCTTTTGCATGGACACTTATATGGGGTCATGCACCAGGGTGGATTACATTATCACCCCCTTAATACTGCGCATGCGCATGATAATGACGCGGGCGCATTATCATGTGGTCGGAGGCCGGTGCTCCGCTAGGATTGACCTCCAGTGCGTGTGTAGCTTATGGAGTCGGACCACGATGCCTGCGCACTACAATGACATAGGCAGCATCACGTGTCCAGAAGCCGGCACACAGGAAATTTGTAGCGATGGAATCTCAAAGCACTCCTGGGACATGGCCAACGTGATCGGAACCAGGAAGGGGGTATGTGCCAACGTGGCCGGAATCCAGACAAACAGTACAGCGGCAACACAGTATGAGAGAAGATGCACTGAAGCAGAGGAAATTTATTTACACTTTTGATTTTATAATTGACATGCTTTTTTTTGTATTCAAAATTTTTTATTAAGGGAAAATGATACATGCATAACATTTTATAATTCGGTACAATGCAGTTGCACAGGATTTCACACTGGATAAGCAACACAATTAAACAGTGAAAAAACAGAAACTAATGCCCATGAACGTAAACTGCAACTAGCCCAGAGAGACATAATCCAGTATCCGCTAAACTACATACCAAAATCATGTGCTGGGGTGGGGTAAGTATATGATGCAAAATAAGGCGGCACTGAAAGGGCTAGTAGCTAAAAGAGTGAGCGAGGGCAGAGGAGAAAGAGACAGATAGCCATAGGCTGAAAGGGTAGAGAGAGTAGAGAAAAAGTATAGGAAGGGGTGCGGGAGGGTATGGGGGAAGAAGAGAGAGGAGAAAGAAAAAGATAAGAAAAAAAAAGGGGGGGAGACAAAGGAAAAAACACAGCTGACACTAGGGAGGCCAACTCACCACACTCGCCGTCACTGCATCGCCATTCCGCCATAGAGGGGAGGAGTACCAGTATCCATCCCAAGGTGACATGCGCGCAAGCGTCCAAGGCCACCGCAGCCACAGGAGACCCACCTCCGAAAGAAGAGACATAAGGAGCCAGGCCCCGGGAAGAACATCCTACACCCCGACCGTCGCCTCCTGGGAATCATACTTCCCACCATCCAAAACTGTCATTGGGGCCAGTTCAAGTTCAACTCGGTGGCGAAGTGAGATCGAAGAGACAAACTGCGTCCAATAAAACCAAGTGTGATATAGCACCGGGAGGGATTCCTCACGGGCGGCAATCCGCTCCTCAACCCGGAACATCTCGTCCACCTGAGATATCCATTTACAGAGCAAAGGAACCGATCAACGTCGCCAGTGTCTCGGAATCAGGAGACGGAATGCCACTGACTTCTTAAAGGAAGCCGTCGATTGGCCCGTAAGCAGTAGCAAGAAAGTCTGAGGTGTATGGTCCAGTGATAGATCAGTCACCACTCTGATCCCATCCCCCACCCATTTTCAGTACGCTTCCAGCGGTGGGCATGACCACCAAACGTGGAGATAGGAGCCTAGATTCTTGCCACATCTCCAGCAGGTAGGATCCACCGTCCCCGTAGGTTGAAACAGACGGAGCGGTGTGCAATACCAACAAGTCAGTATCTTGTAGGACGTTTCATGATATCTGACTGCCTGCGTGCCGTGATGCGTCAAAAACAGGATCGGTTTCCACTCCGAATCCGATATCGTCAGGTTTAGTTCAGCTTCCAAGTGACCCATAAAGGGAGGTGATTCCGAGTCTCTAGATTGGAGAAGTGAGTATAGGGTGGAAATGCCATGGGTCAAAGAAAGCCCGAGGGAGCAAAAGCATTCAAATGGGGAAAGTGCACGTGTCAATTTGTGCCCTTCCGGAAGGGAGCCTAGATAATGACGGATTTGTCCGAAGTTAAACCTGTCTAGAAAGGATCCGGACGTGATGCGAGGGCCTCTGGCTTAGGGATGTGTGCCACGTGTAGTGCGAGGAGCCTATTGCCCTCCGCAAGATGGCGATGGAGTGTCTTCCTAACCCCAGGTGCGAAAAGTGGATTTGACATCAAGGGCAAAAGGGGCGAGGGGCTAGAGGAGAACGCGTGTGAAAATTTCAGGCGGTCCAATAGACGCAAAGTGGTTCCTATCAAAGGATGGTGGAATGACAAATAAACCCTTTCTCCAGGTTCTCCTGAATATACCATCTTAGCACTTTCAATTCGGGTTCCGACAGCGGATCTATTCAGCCATAGTGAATGGGCGCTCCTGGTAAGAGATCAATAGGGAAATCATAAGACCTTCGTGGGGGTAAGGTCTCTGCTCCTCTTTCGTTGAATACGTCTGAAAAAGAGGCATAGGCTGATGGTAATACTGTGTTGTATTGAGGTGTCTGCATCCAATATGGTACAAAGAGTGTGCTGTTTTTCTTTGAGGCACTATTGCATACAATGTGGAGAAGCAAAGGTTAGCCTCCCTGTTGCCCAGGAAATAAAGGGATCATGTAACCGGAGCCAGGGGAGTCCCAATATCACAGGAAACACAGGCAAGGTTACCACATCAAACACCGTACTCTCCGTATGTTTGGGACCGATAGACACCCATATGGGCATGGTTTCTTGGAGGACAGGACCTGACGGCAATGAAGACCCATCAACAACCTAAATATGCAAAGGAAAGGGTTTATTTTGCAACGGAACACCAACTGCCTCTATGACAGATTGATCAAGAAAGCTGCTACTGGCTCCTGAATCAACTAGCGCGGGCCGGGAACACGTCTTCTCTCCCCACTGCAAGATAAAAGTAATGGATAAATGAGGACTGCTGATGTTGGAGGAGGAAACATGTAATATACGAAGGAGGGAAGTAGTATTACCTGCCCTTCCTCTGTTCTTCTCTCGGCATTGATGAGCTGTGTGGTTGGGCTGTCCGCAATATAGGCAGAGATTGTTGACCCTACGCCAATGTAGTTCTTCAGGAGGCAGCCGCCCTTGGACCAGACCTAGCTGCATGGGCTCTTCAGGAGCTGTAGAGCTAGTTGAGCACCAGGTGGAGGAGACGGGGCAGGAAAACGATGATGCACAAAGGGTGCTGTGGAACGTTCTCTTGCTCGCTCAAGTAGTCTTCTGTCTATGTGTATAGCCAGCTGGATAAGGGCCTCTAGAGACGACGGTGTTCCAACCCGGGCAATCTCGTCTTTAAGAGATTCGGATAGTCCATGACGGAATTGACCAATAAGAGCAGCATCAATCCAGCCTGTCTCACAGGCATAATGACGAAATTCCGTAACATATGTCTCAACTGGGCGTCGCCCTTGCCGTAGGGTTCAGAGAACAGACTCAGCAGTACTGGCATGAAGGGGGTCATCGAACATGTCACACATCGCAGACTGGAATGATGTCCAGGTCTCCAGGACAGGGTTCTGGGTTCTTAGTAGGTTGTGTGCCCACGTTTGTGCCTCGCAAGTAAGAAGAGAGATAATGGTTCGTACCTTTTACATAGTCGCTGTAGTACGTTCTTGGGTTTAGTGAAAATAACATAACACATGACGTGATGAAAGCTTGATAGTGGTCTCGTCGACCGGTATACCGTTCTGGCATCGGTACCCGAGGCTCTGGCACATGATTTGGTTCAGGAACATTACTGACCGAGGTAGTCTGGAACGGATTTGATCCTGTAAGTGTCGATGTCCATTTTGCAAATCCCTTATGGAGCAGGAGAGGGAGGACACTTGCTGGGATAAAGTGTCCAAGGCACCAGCGAGTTCAATGGCTCCAGTATTCTGTCAGGATTAATATCCCTTTGGTAATGGTAAACAACTCAAGGGAAGTCGTTGTGAGCGAAGGTACAAAAGGGTTAAGTAGGAATCAGCGGTCGTGGTCACAATCTGGGTCATTCACAAATTATCCATAAGGCAGGAAAAGACAGAGCTAGGAAAAGTAGAACTGCTTCAATACTGGAGCGAAGATGGAATGGCATTCTGACCTTTTAAACCCTGAGGTTCCCTTTTCTTCAATAGGAGGCCTGTGATGTCATCAGTGCACACCACGCCCCGGGCACCATCTTGTTGGAGCCCAGTCGCGCACGCACCTGACCAGAGGTCTAGGCAAGGCCCGAAGCCTAGCACTGCAACGGAGGCCGCCAACCAGCTGCAGCGACGCCGCCTGCGAGGGAGCAGGCACCTGAACCCCCCCAGGACCCCGGGACACCACTAGGAGGTGAAACCCTGACCCCGGCCCGCAAGTCATCACCGGATGCCCGCGCAGGCCGCCTCGCTGAGACCCGAACGGAGAAACCGGTCGCGCCAGGTGCCGATGAGCCAGCGGCCATGACAGTCATGTTGGAAGAGGAAGGGGCCAGCTCCAAACTGTTCCCACAAAGTTGGGAGCATGGAATTGTCCAAATTGTATTGGTATGCTGAAGCATTCAGAGTTCCTTTCACTGGAACTAAGAGGCCAAGCCCAGCTCCTGAAAAACAACCCCACACCATAATCCCCCCTCCACCAAACTTTACACTTAGCACAATGCAGTCAGACAAATACCGTTCTCCTGGCAACCTCCAAACCCAGACTCGTCCATCAGATTGCCAGATGGAGTAGCGTGATTTGTCACTCCAGAGAATGCGTCTCCACTGCTCTAGAGTCCAGTGGCGGCGTGCTTTACACCACTGCATCCGACGCTTTGCATTGCACTTGGTGATGTATGGCTTGGATGCAGCTGCTCGGCCATGGAAACCCATTCCATTAAGCTCTCTGCACACTGTTCTTGAGCTAATCTGAAGGCCACATGAAGTTTGGAGGTCTGTAGCGATTGACTCTGCAGAAAGTTGCCGACCTCTTCGCACTATGCGCCTCAGCATCCGCTGACCCGCTCCGTCAATTTACGTGGCCTACCACTTCGTGGCTGAGTTGCTGTCGTTCCCAAACACTTCCACGTTCTTATAATACAGCTGACAGTTGACTGTGGAATATTTAGGAGTGAGGAAATTTCACGACTGGATTTGTTTCACAGGTGGCATCCTATCACAGTTCCACGCTGGAATTCACTGAGCTCCTGAGAGCGACCCTTTCTTTCACAAATGTTTGTAAAAACAGTCTGCATGCCTACGTGCTTGATTTTATATAACTGTGGCCATGGAAGTGATTAGAACACCTGATTCTGATTATTTGGATGGGTGAGAGAATACTTTTGGCAATGTAGTGTATCACAGCAGCGGCGGCACAGCAGGCAGAAAAAGTGTCCCCAGCCGGGGAACATCGAACGAAATCTCCGCCAAATGAAAAACAGAGTCCTCAGCGTAGAAAAATCAGGGGGAGGGGGGAACATCCCCGGATGGGGGGTCTCATCAAAAAAAGGAGAAGTCTCGGTATGGAGGGGAGGGGGAGCAAAAGCAATACACATCAAACAGGAGCACAGCAGTATAAAAAAGACTATGAATGAAAAATAAAAAAAATTATTAAAAAAAGGCAAAAACTCACTAGAGCCATAATCTCAAAACGGGGGATGCCGGGTCAGAAATCAGTACATCAGCATGCCAAGATAACTCTCCTCAGCCCGTGTCTAACAGGAAAACAGGGATGAAGGCCACCCCACACCCGCACTTGTGTCACAGCGGACAATCATCTTCCTGACACCCACAGGCACTGCTCCGGCCCCATCCAAAGACCAAGGTTCGTCCCGCCTCCCCTCAGGGCCGGAATCCTCAGCCTCGGTCGACACCGCCAGTGAAGGGTTCACAGAGATGGCCACGGAAGACGATTCAGCAGGACTCCTGCAGACAGATTTCCCTGCACAGTCGCATGGTCCGAGGGCCTCCCCCAAACCCATGGAAGGCAGACGCGGCATCAGAATCTGGACTCCCAATCCAGCTCTCAGCAGGTCGGCAGCGTATCTCGGACGTCCGCCTGGCGAGTCATCTACTGTTTCCACTGCTACCGGGTCCTCATTCCCCCGATCGGTTCCCATCACAGCCATCAGCCTCCGCCACATGCCTCGGGTAAGTAGGCCATCCTCCTCACCAGGTATCTCATCCAAGCAGGCCTCGAGGGCAAAAATTTCCTCCAATCCTCGGGTGGGGGCGGGATGCACCAAGCAATGCTGCTCCACTTTCCCCATTGACAGCTTCTCCATGGGGACAGTAATCCAGGCAGAAAAGTCTCCTCCACTGCAAAAACACCTAGAGCTCTGACTAGGCACGTCTGCTTCCCTACACAGCTGGACACGCCCCCTTGTGAATGTTTTTTTAATGGATGGCCCATTTCCCCAGGCTGAAGTTGAGGAGCATCTTGGCTTCAATCAACTCCAGGCGGAGAAACAGCAGCGCCGCCCTGGATATAATCTACTGGATTTGTTTGGATATAATCCACTGGATATAATCCACTGGATATATTTTATGGAAGGGCAGTATATCCAGCCTGAAGCTAAAGACTGTGGTTCTCTTTCAATCAAGGCGATGACGAGAATGGTGAGTATGAAAGAACACTCCACTGAAAAGTGGAGTTCTCTCATTTTTCCTTTCAGAATTGGGCAGATGGTGCTTAGAGCCTCTGCCCAATTATTATTTTAGTTATTTTTTATCTCTTCAGCTGCAATATGAATTACTTGCAGTATTTCTGCTGCTTGAGAGGCTGAGATTCTGAGCATTCACCCAGAGGCAAGGTGAATGGGTAGCTTCTCAGGGTCTCATGGTGAATTATAAGCTTCTCAGGGTCTCTTGGTGAATGGGAAGAGTCTCAGGGACTCTGAACATTCACCTTTGAGAATTTTTTCACAGTACTTCGCTGCAGTTCGGCAAACTGTGCATTGAGGAATCATTCGATGGTTCTCAGTGGGGCAATTTTGTTGCTGCTGAATTGCACTGAATTGCACCGTATCTCCTGTGGACAGGTCATCTCCAGGAACACTAGCATGATCTGTTATTTACTGCAATATCCAGGTTGGATATGATTTCTACCCACAGGGCCCTTTTGGTGACATTAGTATTGGAATATGAGGAATAACGAAAAATAACCTGCAGATATTTGATATGTCTGTAATAACTGTGTATTATATTGAAAATTACCAGTATTATTTACCCCTTCTACATTAAAATGTGCTTAAAATGTGAAATAATTACTTCTAAAAGTGGGGACAACCAAATCAATATACATTTGATGATGAAAGACAATGAGATTTATTACTATTGTTGTGAAAGGAGAAAGTATGTTAAACAGAAAAACTATTTTTTATTCACAAAATATAAAATTAAATAGTTACACTAAATGAAATTCAACAAATGAATAAAGTAAATGAAGTCTATGCATTTTAAATAGAAATACTGTGGGCAATACCACGCAGGTAGTCCATTACTGATCGATTGCCACGATCATTCACAATCAATTGAATGCGAGCTTCTCGATCGTTTGTGTCACCTTCTTGCACTTTTGAGAGGGTTTACCATGAATTATGCATTCCACTTGCATTTCAACTTGTTGTTGCTCCTTTTGAAATTCTTCGATGATTCGATAGACGCCAATGTGTGCTCCTCCAACTATATTCTCCCATTTCCTATGCCAAGCTTCAAGGTTATTTTGGGTGCGTGGGACACCTAGTTGCATGGAGTCATACACAGACCACAAATTTGGTGGGAACAGTGGCAGGGCACGGACAGCAGTCCCATTACGCAAATGTCGTCTTTTTCAAAACAACTCAATCAGTTCACTGACCTCTGGTGGCAAATGAGGATTCAAGATATTAAATGCTTTTGCAATTTGATGTGATGGAATAAATGCCAAGGCAAACAAATGACGCAGCATTAAACTAAATTGTTCGTCTGTGCCGTATCGAGATGCTAAACCACTTCCTTGAATTCTTCTCCAAATGCACTGTACCAGATAGAAGAAGCAAACTTTGTTGGAGACTTCGGGAAATTCGCTTTTCGAAGCGTTAATAGCTGCAAGTTGGAGATCAGTCAGGATAGTCTGTGGCTTTAGTTCAATTTCATGTTTTTCACCAAAGTCAATCAAGTCTTGCAACATACGTTTATAATTTTCCTCACTCTTACTCGTCATTAGCACGTAGACTAGGGGTAGACATCGGTAATTTTATGTACCAACTGGTGCATGTATGGTATAGAGCTGATAAAAGATTGTGGGTACAGTTTAGAATGTTCCATTCATTATCCAATATTGAACAATTACTTTGGTTGTAAACATTAGTATTCAATCTTCTCCCACTATTGAGTCTCTGACCAAAAATAGTTCTCCATTTAAGGTTTTATGTAAGGAATCTGGAATATCAATTTCATCCAGTGACTGTGGTTCAGATGGTCGGTGTGCTTGTCGTACGTGTTTTATGACTTTGCGGAGAGTGTTTTTTGATGGGATGTAGGGCTGTATATTTTGCGGGGCGTAACGGTGCTGTTCTGCACAATCTGACATGGCAGGCTGGTTGTTTCTTTTGCCTGTACTTTAATTTGCCCAATTATTTTAGCAACACACGCAGCACTTACTTCTGGAGAGTGATTGTGATCCTCATAACTCTCTAGATGATGCTGTCCGTTGACATATTTGGTCGTTGCTCTGCCTTTACAATTGTCAGATTTTCGCTTTTCACAGCACCAGTAATAACCGTCATTGCGATTTTTATCTTTCACCATTAGATATCCATGAACGTTGATTTTGCTCTTCCCTCGTTGAGAAGGTATGATCTCACAGATTTCTGTCATATTGAGAGTAGAAGGGGTAAGTGATGCTGTACAGCTTTCTATAATACACACATAGGAAGCATGTGCAGGTTGTATTTACAGCCAAAAGTGCTTTCTGGGTAGCAATCACAACCAATAAGGAGTTTACAGTGAATGACAGATTATGACCTCAAATTGACCTGTCCACAGGAGATGGTACATACGGTGCCTGTTCGGCAGCATTGAAATCCCCCATAGAGAAGCAAAGGATAACCTATTCAGAGAATGCCGAACAGCAGAGAAATGTCAGTGAGATGCCCTGATGTTCGGTGGTTTCATTCGGCAGGTTTTCATCTGGCGAATCCCATAGGTTTAACGTTAAGTATATTTGCAAACCTTTTTTTTATACCGTTCGTGGGCTTGTCGGATTTTTTCCGGCCACTGGTCGTCACTGTGTTCGGCGGCTCGTCTGATTTTTGCAGACGCGTTTGCAGTGGCTTATCGGATATGCAGACTTTTTTTATCGAGGTGGTAATTTTTTTGTGTGTCGGGACGTTGGCCGTTGGAAACTTGTGCTGTCAGGATTTTGTATGTCGGGGTGTTGGCCGTCGGGGACTTGGCTTGTCAGGATTTTGTATGTCTGGACGTTGGTCGTCGGGGCACTGGCTTGTCGAGGACTTGTGCTGTCAGGATTTTGTATGTCGGGCAGTTGGCTGTCGGGGATGTGCCTTTGTCGGGTACTCTGCCTGTCGGGCACTTGGCTGTCCAGCGGTTGGCATTTGGGGAGTTGGTTGTCAGGATTTTGTACATGTAAAAGATATCTCAGGGATAAAGCTATGTTTCTGCAGCACTTTGAAGCTGCCTCTATGAAGGATGCCTGCACAGCACAAATATAACACCAGAATTGTATTCTGAATGTAAACGGTGTTCCACACCAAATGCCCCATATATAGCACCCCAATGAAGATGGAAATTCACATTTTGATCTCATGTGTCTGTATGCGTTTTGACTATCCCCAGCTGAGAGAATTTATATGTATGACGTGGAAACAATAATGCTTTCAACATGTGTCACCTACAACTGCCATTGCCCCCCCCCAAATCAGGAGAATCAATGATGGGACAATTCCTTTAACTGCTTACTTCAAGGGATCATTTAGCTATGCATGCCCATATAGCGTTTCACATTATTGCATAGTAAAGCAGCTCTGTATTGTGATTAATTTGAATGTGTGACTAATGTGTATTTAACCTTCTAGATCCTGAAGGTCAATGAGCTGATGTTGAAATTCAACCCCATTATCTTATGAGTACACTTGCACATTGCTTTAACTATAAAATGATACCCAGATGTTCACCATTATGATGTTTGGCCCTGTCACACTGTAATGATATTACAGCAACACATTACGGAGACATCTTCTTATTCATCCTAATATATTTATATTCTGTAGGTAGATCGACTTTTTTAATCATGAAAGGTTGGCATTGAACAGCTAAAAAGGATTATGTTACAGATGTCAATGTGGCATACAAATACATTCAACAAGGTATGCTGGCAACAACTGGTATAGGCAGCATTAGTCCTGAAACTAAGCAATTTCGCCAGTTACACTTGGGAGAGGATGGATGGATTGTAGGCATTACCGTCATCTTACTGAATGCACTTTTATTTTGCAGATGGGGGACACAGAATATGATTGATTCGCCACTTCAAGGACTATTAGAACAAGTTAACATAACTTTTTACACATTATTGTACATGTGAAAAAAATAACGTGAATACTAAAACATTTCCTATGAGTAATAAAACATTTCCGTTGAGGAAAATAAATTATTTGGAGACAACAAACACCTGTCATTGTCATTTGTGGAATACATTGTCACTTAATAATATGCATTACCATGATTCTATTGATCTATTGAGTCGGACAGTATACCCCTATTATGTGGATCATTAGTTTGAGCAAAATAAATGTAATACTATTATGTGTGTATCAAGCAGGGCCGGACTGGCCTACCGGGATACTGGGAGAAATCCCGAAAGGCTGCTTAATTTTTTCCGCCGCTGGGGCTTTTTTATAGTGGCTGGTCTGGGTTTTTTTTGGGTTTTTTTAGGTAGCAGTACTCGGGAGTAGTCATATGTCTCCAGCTTCCTGGGTGGTCTGTGTAACGCACGAGACCGGAAGAAGCAGTGAGTCGTGGGAAGGTTAGTTCTCCTCCCACTCTGTGTCACACCCTGGCCCTGCTGCTTGTGTTCTGTCATTTTCCTGAACACAGAGCTGGGGCAGAACCAGGGAGATGGTTTTTTTTGTCTTGGTGCTGGGTGGCTTTTTTTTTTTTTTGGAGGGGGGGCTGTTCTTGCTGCACATGGACCTGGATGCTCTGTGCTTCTGTAAATGTGGGGTGCAGGCAGTGTGCTCGGTGCAGCACATGTCCCTAGGGAGAGGGCTGGCTGCAGATCTATCACATTGGGCTCTCTCTGTCCCTAGATCTGGGCTGTAACATTGCTCTGTGGGGGCCTGTGTCAACAAGATCCGGGTTGCAATGTTGCCCAGTGCCTGCCAGGTGGGATGGCTCCATAACAGAGATGAAACCGACTGATCACATGACTGGAGGTTCCTCTGTAGGGAGAGAGCTGTGGCAGGAAGTGCAGAAGATTGCCATGTGCTGCTACAGGAGGACAGAGCTGCTGGATTCCCATTCCCCAGGAAGAAGTAAGTATATCAGAAGGGAGCATTCTGTTCATGTATATTACGAGTGTGTGTGTGTGTGCACTAGATTTTCAAAAAAAAAATGCAAAATGTCTTTTATTTCCTTTTCATTTGTTGATTTTGCTGTTTAGTTCTAAGGACCTGCATGTGTTGTAACTACAGATCCCACAATACTCAGGAGCACTGTGGGATAAGTAGTTGCACAACATTGAAGGTGTGAAAATCCCTGAAAAAGGAAAATACTGTGTGTGTGTTTGATCTGGTACACATTTGATAATTTGTTAGGGGTAGCTCTTACAAAGAAAACACTTAGAGCTCTATCACCTCCTTCAAGCCGACACTAGAGTGAGTGTTTGCTTAAATGAGGTGATAGCGCTGCCCAGGGCTCAAGTCCTGCGGGAACGGCAGGGGCTACGCAATGGCTCAAGCAAAAAGATGCCATACTGTGCTTGAGCTGGTTTGTTTAGGGGACAGGAGCCACACCGGGCCAGAAATTCTGTCAGCTCTGTAGGGGCAGGTGCAGATATGGTTAACACCACGCCAGCTTCAGCTGGGAATGGTCGTCGGTGATAATGGCAGCAACCTTCTCTCCGCCCTACGCCTGGGTAAGTTGATGCATGTTCCATGCTTAGCACACGTCCTAAATCTGGTGGTACAGCGTTTCCTAACCAGGTACCCAGGGCTGGCAGAGCTTCTCAGCCAGGCCAGAAAAGTCTGCAGCCACTTCAGACGGTCATTGCCAGCAAGTATTCGCCTGGCAGAAATTCAAAGAGAATTCTACCTTCCCACAAACCGTCTGATCTGTGACATGCCACCAGGTGGAACTCGACATTAGCAATGCTGCAGCATCTGCACAAGCAGCAGAGGGCCATCAATGAGTACCTGTGTGTGTATGGCACAAGGACAGGTTCAGGTCAACTTGGTTTTCCCCCCCCTCGCAGTGGCTGATGATCAAGGATGCATGCACTGTACTGTCACCATTTGAGGAGGCAACGAGGATGGTGAGCAGGGACAGTGCATGCATCAGTGACACAATTCCTTTAGTGTTCCTGCTGGAGCACACTCTGCGGGGAATTATAGATGTGGCTCTAGAGGCAGAGCAGCGGGAGGAAGAGGAGGCCTTCCCTAGCTCTGAAGGCCCCAGTCTTTCCACAGACAGCATTCCAGCGGGTTCTCCTCAGATCAGACAGGAGGAGGATGAGGAGGAGGAGGAATATTTAAGTAGTGGGGGCATTGAAGGTGGGGATTCCTCAAGGGAGGGTTTTGTGTGCCCAGATACACAAGGACTAGTACATGGCTGGGAGGAGGAAGTGCACGATGGGGTCATCCTCCTCATTGACCAGGAAGACTCGGAAGCTAATGCCACCTCCAACCTACGCTGCATGGGCTCCCTTATCCTCCAAAGCCTGGTAAAGGACCCCAGGATTCATGCTATCAAGGATCATTACTGGTTGGCAAGCCTTCTTGATCCACGATACAAGGGTAAAGTTGCAGAGCTCATCCTGCCCGCACAGAGGGAGGACAGGATGAAAAAACTTGAGGACGCTCTAAAGCGACACTTGTGTAACACCTTTCCAGGCACTGGTAGGTTACCAATTGATGACACAGGTGCTTCTGAGGCTGCGGATGATCAGAGGAATAGAGGTGAAGGCCAGGGCCGCTTGACTGATGCCTTTTTAAAAAATTTTAGTCCACGACGCCCAGGGACGTCAAATGTAGGCACCCATTGCCAGCGTCTTCACCGTATGGTGCAGGACTACCTAGGGGCAAGGGCAGACCTGGATACCTTTCCAGCAGATGATCCACTGGCTTACTGGGTGTTGAGATTGGATCACTGGCCAGAACTTAGCCAGCGTGCTTTCTGAAAGGACGTTTAGTGCCGCTGGAGGTTTTGTCACAGACAAAAGAGTGCGTCTGTCCACCGACTCTGTAGACCGGCTGACTATAAAAATGAATCAGTCCTGGACCAGCAGCTATCAATCCCCTGATGCTGACGTAATGGAATAGATCGATGATCTCTTCTGCATTCACAAAACCTCCACCACTGAACTCTTCCACAATACCACAAAAAGGTTACGGTGTGAAGGCAATTGCCTCTCCTCTTTTAATACAGGCTGCCGCCCCAAGCAGTTGTTTATGAGTAGATTAAAGGAAAACCGTTTACCGTCATTCGAAACGTCATTTTTTTGTTTTCAAATGTTTCTATACATCCTACAAATCCGCCACTTCACGGGCAGGTTATGGGGAACTCCTAGGCATGATATTTGAAGGAATTTTTCATTTTTATTTTTAACCCTTATTTCATGGAAAACTCACTGTCCCTTTTAAAAACTTTTTTTACTTTTTGTCCTTGTTTCCTGTCCCCCAGGGCACTACCCGGACCCCCATACACCTTTTATGCCAAATATCTTGCATATATGCCCTCTTGGAGGGTACTCTAAAAACCAAACTTTTGAGTCCCATTGACTTGCATTGAGTTCGGTTCGTGTTCGCGTTCGAACTCGAACTTTCGAAATTTTTCGAGTTCGAATGCGAACCGAACACGGGGGTGTTCGGCTCATCCCTAGTCACAACCTAGAAGCCGGCAGCCACGCGAAGGAGCATGCCGGGCATTCGGAGGAACAACGTGGGTCTGTACTGGCCGGGTAAGGGTAAGTATAATTCTGGGGGTCTGCTGGGTATATTATTCTGGGGCTCTACTGGCTATAAAATTCTGGGCTCTGCTGGGTATATTATTCTGGGCTCTGCTGGGTATAATATTCTGGGCTCTGCTGGGTATAATATTCTGGGGCTCTGCTGGGTATAATATTCTGGGCTCTGCTGGGTATAATATTCTGGGGCTCTGCTGGGTATAATATTCTGGGGCTCTGCTGGGTATATTATTCTGGGGCTATGCTGGCTATAAAATTCTGGGGGGCTCTGCTGTATACAACATTCTGGGGGCTCTGCTGTGTATATGTAATTCTGGGGGGGTCTGTGCTGGGTATAATTATTTCTTTTCAGGTTACACGAGTGTGTGTGTGTGATATATATCTGAGGTGTGTGTGTGTATGTGTGGTCAGGGTGTAATTGTCAGTGTGAAGTGGCCAAGGCAGGGCACACATGCACATTGTTTTTTTTGTGTATCAGAGAGGGGCATACAAGAGCGTGTGTGTGTGTGTGTGTATATATATATATACAATTTTCTTTCAGGTATTGGGCTAGTGGAAATCTTGGGTGAGTTCCCTCACTTTTTTCCCCAGGACTTGACCCCTGGCACCTCCGATTCGCCAATGGGTTAAAAAAATCCGTTAGTAGTATCACTTTTTTGCGTGAGCTTACTGTACTTTGCGCTCCCTATACCTAACATGGGGAGTGCAAAGTGCAAGCACAGAGTAACTAGTTTTAGGATCACTTGGTGTTAGCGCCAGCTCTTAGTAAGTAGCGTTAACGAAAAAGTTACCACCAGCTCAGAGCTGCTGCAGAATCAGTTAGCAGCAGCTGAACCCCCCCCCCAATCAAAAACTCACCTCTCACCTGCGGCAAGAACGACTGCCCGATGTGCTGCTTCTGACTGCCGGGGACAGAGGGAGACTGGGGGGAAGAAAGTTGACAGTCTCCCTCTGGATCTCAGGAGAGGCGAGATCCTGCTGGTCATGTGACCCAGCAGCAGAAGCCTCTATGGAGTTCTATGGACGCCATGGAGCAGATGCTTGGGATGGTGCGTTAGTGCTGCCCCCAGCATCTGCGAGTGTAGTGGCCACTATGTGGCAGGGTGCTGGACTCCGTGCCTCCCCCTAATCCACTGGTTAAACCAGGACGCAAAGGGGAAATTAGTGATCGCTAATATATCCCCTTAGCGTCCCGGTTTCAGCGAGCGGCATGTGATAGTGCCCAGAGGATTTATTAAACACAGTATATTGTTTATATAGTGTGTATATGTATGTGTAAGATGTACACACATATACAATATATAGTTACAAATATTTATAAGGTGCCAACAAGTTCCTGCTGTACAATGGGAGATACAGAATAACAAATATAAATACACGTTACACAGACACAGAACAGTAGGAGAGATGACCCTGCTCAAGAGCTTACAATCTAATATACAATGTGCACACACGTGCCTGGTCCCTGAGGCTGACAGTTGCCATGCAAATCTGGCTGATATCTGCTAGTGCTGCTGCCTGTGTCTCCATGTTCCCTCTCATTGTACCTATCAGTCCCCTTGTGACCCAGGCCACTTTAATACACGGGGCATCTGCACGAGTGGCTGCAGGACTCTTCCCTGGTTTTCTGCTATTCAAATCAAATCAAAATAAGCTTTATTGGCAGGACCAAATACATTTTAGCATTGCCAAAGCATATGGGTAGGGGGGTAGTGGGACATATATGGGGGGGAATGGGCAAGCCCATGGACATTATCAGGGGTAAGGGATAATGTGAAATGGGATGGGGGCGAGTCCGTGTTGGGGATTTATAAATCCGGGATCTCTCATGTTCCTCTCAGTCTGTGACATTCTGTGACGTATTGGGCAGGTATTTTCACCGCCGGCTCCTCTTCTCCCAGTATGATGTGGAGTTTCCTCGTCTCTTCTATAGAGGTGAAGTCCGGGATGAGAGCGGAGAGTCTCTAGAATTGAGTTTCCGTCAGTGCTGAGTACTTGGGGCACTGTAGGAGGAAGTGGACCTTATCTTCCAGGGCCTCCTGGTCACAATGCTGGCACAGTCTATTCTCCCTGGGCTTGTAGGTCTGTCTATGCCACCCTGATTCAATTTCCAGGCTGTGGGCGCTCAGTCTGTACAGGCTCAGGATCTGTCTGTCCTTGGGGTCTTGTAGTACCTCCAGGTATGGGGCCAGTTTGTATTCCCTTTCTAAAGGATTGGTAAATGGTGAGTTTCTGAGAGTTTGCTATATCAAGTCTCCATTCTCTGATATAGTTTTCCCTGGAATCGTTAATTAGGGCCTTTTATTTGATATTTTGTCAAGTTGCATTCATGGGGCTTTGGATGATCAGGGTGGATATGAGTTGTTGCAGCCCACATGGTTTGGGGTGGTCCTTGTTGGCCAGTAGGGCTTTATGGTGGTATGAGTTGAGGCTGCTGATGTTTAGATGGTCCCAGTATGATAGCGCCCTCTTCTGTACTGCAAAAAGTAAGGGGAGTCTGCCCAGCTCTGCCCGGCAAGCATTGTTAGAGGTGCTCCGATGGACTTGGAGGAGGTGCTTGCAGAATTCCAGATGGAATATTTCTGTTGGACTGGTGTCCCATTTGGGTTGGTCAGGGTAGGTGATGGGGACCCATACTTCACTGCCATAAAGGAGGATTGGAGTGATGACGCTATCAAAGATTTTAAGCCAGACTCTTACAGGCGGTTTTAGTTTGTAGAGGTTTCTCCTGATGGCATAGAAGGTTCTACACGCCTGGTCTCTTAGGGTCTCTATGGCTGGTTTGAAACTTCCCGATAGGTTTGTTTCTAGGCCGAGGTATGTGTAGCTGTTGGCTTCATCAAGAGTGCAGTCATTAAGTGTGAAAGAGGAACTCTTGGTTTTTGCGTTCTTCCTTTGGAAAACCATGACCTTTGTTTTCTTTTGGTTGATGGGTAATGCCCATACCGCACTGTATTTTTCCAGCACTTCCAGACTGTCTTGTAGACCTCTCTCTGTTGGTGACAGTAATAGGAGGTCATCTGCATAAAACAGGAACTTCACCTCGGTGTCATGTAGAGTTAGTCCTGGAGCTGAGGAGGATTCTAGAGCTTCGTATGCAATGGGATCACATAAGAACTTGTTTCTATGCGTCTCGTTCTGTGCAGTACCCAGCCGGTGCCAGGTGAACAAATGGTTCACATTTCAGTGTCCTTTAGCTGATGCATCCAAAGATGCCTGGCTGACGCACCATATGGTTGCACCGGTCCCGTCAGAACTGGCCACTAAATAGCAGACTTTCAAGTGAACTGTGCCTTGGGTGCAGCATTAATCCATTGCATTTATACATAGAATAATTAAAGGCAGTATTTAATATATATGTGTATTTATTTTTTCCATCTCCAAAATAAAACGTTACTTCTTTCCCATCAGAATCTTTTTGAAAGCTTTGAAAAGGTCAAACAATTACATCTCTGCCTTTTTAGCGCACAAATAGAACAGTTAAGAAAACATTTTGTTTTACAGCTGAGCTTTAAATCTTCCTTTTCTTTTACACTGTAACCTGATATCAATGCTCTTCTTGCTGCACTGAACAGCAGAAACTCTCATCCCTTAGTGTGAACAAGGAAGATAAGGTGCTGGAAATTGTTTGAATAAATAACTTGTATTAAATAGTAAACAGTTTCAATTGCTAAAATGCTTACTTTACTAGTGATTTCAATAAGGGTTACTACAACATAATACCGCTTTAATGGGCTCAGGTGGGGTCCCTGCAAATTTGTCATTCCCAGGGCGCTGTGTAGCCAAAATTAGTTGAATGTCCCTCACGAGACTGGTGTCTGGATCCGGCCCAGCCTGGACCCTCTAGCAAACTGAAAATGATAGCACCCATACTCCTGGCTGGCTGGTGTTCTCAGGATGCTGTCTGCTCCTAACACTACCCAGCTATGAATGATACCCCTGGGAAAGCCCCAGATGCCCTGCCAGGAGCAGCACCTTCCTGCCGAGAGCAGGCTCTTCTGCTTAGTTACCCAGCAGCCTCCTGTGATCACCAGCCCTGTGGATTCAGGGGAACCCTAACTATCTGTCTCCTTTTATTTGTCTTCCTAGCTATCCATCCGTCCCTCTGTCTTCCTCCATTATTCTAAGTAAAATTCAGTGTGTGTGTGTATATATATATATACTGAGAGTATAACTATAATAAAAGTACTGATTGTAACGTGAACACAACTCTGTTCTCAACCAAATACATGAGACCATTGGCTGCTGTGACAGATGGATTGTCCTTTTTTTAGTCTTACAGTTAGTATCCTTTTTCGTTTGCACTTATCACAATATGGGGCTGGTAAAATTTTTTTTTCCAAGGCTGCTTTTTATTCCCAGTCCGGCCCTGGTATCAAGCTGGAATCCACCGGGTTGGATACTGGGACTAACATAGGAAAGATGATGTAATGTGGTTGACTGCACATGTCACTAGTAGCTGACATATATGCCACACATATAATAGAAAATACATGTGCAGTATACAACATGTATGTTGTATGTGTCATTTCAGTATGGGAGATACTGTCCCTTTGAGTATGATGAGGCATATTGCAGTATATTAAGTGAAAGAATAGTTTGAATGACTCCTTGGTCTCGCAACATGTTGTATACATGTGCAACAGAATTATTAGCCAACATGAATAGCGGCACAGTTGTACAAAAATAAAAGCATAAAAAGCAAACGTCAGGAGGAATATCCCAAAAATGGGATAAATAAAAAGAGGTTTTGGAGTAAGGGAAAAAGCAACATATGTATGTATTAATCAACGCATTCAATAGAACATGAGGAAACGGGAATATAACGACATTTAAAACTTCTTAAACATTAACTATATCTATGTGTAAATATTAAAAAAAAATCACTTGCTCCTAGCCCTCTTGGATCCAAGATGTGTACGCACTCTGGTGTAGGTAGCAAAGGCAGCAGAAGAGGCCGGTGGGTCAAAAGCTGAAGTAGAGGCACTTAGCTGAATGGACGCAGACCGCCCCCTGCGTCTAGGCACATCAGTTATTGGTGGCTGGATTGTAATTGCCGGTGGTTGGATTGGCATCAGTGGTGGCTGGATTGGCAGCGGTGATGGCTGGATTGTAGACTGTGGTGGTTGGATTGGCAGCGGTAGTAGTTGGATTGAAGGTGGTGGTTGTGTGGCTAACAGGGGAATGACAGGACTGTCAGGCTGCTGCTCCACCAGCACCTCCAAAATGTTGCTCAGGAGTGTGAGGCAGTGGTGTATTTAGGGTTTGTGCTGCCCTAGGCCTGATTAAACTTGTGCACCCCTACTTCAAATTTGACACACCACTTCCTGTTAAGGTCACACCTCTTCCTGGTTAAACCCCACCCTTCCTCTTTAGGCTCCACTTTTTCCACTTTGAGCTCCGCCTCTCCCTCTCTGTATATTAAAAGTGGATACCAAGTTCCTACTTGTATATTTTGTATACCATTTCAAATGTTGTATCTATTGAGATAATCAAATAAAATTATGAAATGTTTAAATTCAACCATTTTTACAAAGATCAGACAGTCATTTCAAGTATACTGGATCTCAGCCGCTCTAATTGGTTGAACAATAAAACCCACAGAAATGTGCACCATGTATGAGCGTATCACAGAGCTGCACAGCAATAAAACCCACAGAAATGTGCACCGTGTATGAGCGTATCACAGCAATAAAACCCACAGAAATGTGCACCATGTATGAGCGTATCACAGAGCTGGACAGCAATAAAACTAATTTCAGTCCAAACTCCCCACTCTTTTCATTTCATTAAATCCCTCACCTCTTTTCACCCCAAACCCCCCACTCTTTTCATTTCATTAAAGCCCCACTCTTCATCTCATTAACCCCCTACACTCTTCATTTCATTAACTCCCACACACTTCATTTCATTAAAGCCCCCCCTCCCACACTCTTTGTTTCGTTTAAGTCCCACTTCATCTTATTAACCCCCCCATTCGATTCACCGGGAGCAGGGTCCTGCGTACCACCTCTCTCCTCCGCGCATTGGCGGACCCAGACACAGGTTTCGGGGGCATTCTACCAGTTTTGGCCAAGAGCTGGTGTTGGGTTCACAGTGACAGGAGGATATATTTGCCCCCAGCTCACATGGATAGATTTTCCCCCAGCTCACATGGATATATATCACCCAGCTCACATGGATATATTTGCCCCAGCTAACATGGATATATATTGCCCCCAGCTCACATGGATATATTTGCCCCAGCTTACATGGATATATATTGCCCCCAGCTCACATGGATATATATATTGGCCCCCAGCTCACGTGGATATATTTGCCCCAGCTTTCATGGATATATATTGCCAAAGCTCACATGGATATATATTGCCCTAGCTCACATGGATATATATTGCCCCAGCTCACATGGGTATATTTGCCCCCAGCTCCCATGGATATATATTGGCCCCCAGCTCACATGGATATATATTGCCCCCAGCTCACATGGATATATATATTGGCCCCAGCTTACTTGGCTATATTGGCCCCCAGCTCACATGGATATATATTGCCCCCAGCTCACATGGGAATATTTGCCCCCAGCTCACATGGATATATTTGCCCCCAGCTCACATGGATATATTTGCCCCTAGCTTACATGGATATATATTGCCCTAGCTCAAGTGGATATATATTGCCCGCAGCTCACATGGGTATATTTGCACCCAACTCCCATGGATATATATTGGCCCCAGTTCACATGGATATATATATTGGCCCCCAGCTCACATGGATATATTTGGCCCCAGCTCACATGGATATATATATTGGCCCCCAGCTCACATGGATATATTTGGCCCCAGCTCACATGGATATATATTGCCCCCAGCTCACATGGATATATTGCCACAGCTCACATGGATATATTTCCCCAGCTCACATGGTATATTTGCCCCCAGATCACATGGATATATTGCCACCAGCTCACAAGGATATATTTGCCCCTAGCTTACATGGATATATATTGCCCTAGCTCACATGGATATATATTGCCCAAAGCTCACATGGGTATATTTGCCCCAGCTCCCATTGATATATATATTGGCCCCAGCTCACATGGATATATTGCCACAGCCCACATGGATATATTTCCCAAGCTCACATGGTATATTTGCCCCTAGCTCACATGGATATATTGCCCCAGCTCACATGGATATATTGCCCTAAGCTCACATGGGTATATTTGACCCCAGCTCTCACCTCCTCTGTCTGTGCGGCCACCAGCATGCAGCTTTGCCGCTTGCCGGGAGCCACCTGACCAGTGGCATCTGCATGTGGTGGAGGCAGTGCGCTGGGAGGAAGTGACATCATATGATCACTTCTTCCCAGCGCCGCAGCACACAATAGCAAGTAGCTGCAGAAGGAGGAGGGCAGCACTCGGCCGTCGGAGATTCAGAAACTGGAGGTTGTGGGTGGCACATTCCGCGGGTAGCAGTTCACAATGAGCGGCGGGTCCCACCGAGCGGCGGGGGCCACCCCCTGGAAACTGCCGCCCTAGGCCTTTTCGGCCTAGGCCTAAATACACCACTGGTGTGAGGCCTACTGACGGCTCCCCCCTCATGAGGTGCATCTGTGTGCCCATCTCCCTGAACCCCTTTTGAACCTTCCTCTGCAGTTGGTGTTGCTCCTGCTGCATTGCTTACATCATCTCCCCAGCATGGTGAATCTTTGTTGCTCCCATCATCACGGGACTCCCCCAGGTCATCAATTGCTGTGATCAGTTGGTGGAGGGACTCCTCATCCACCGGACAGAACTGTTGTGACTGTGGCTGGAGCTGGGGCTGTAGTTGAGGCTGGGAAGCAGCTTGAGGACTAGGTCATGGAGCAGGGCGAGATTTCAGCCATCTGCTGGGGTGATACATGAGGACAGGGGGACTGGTGTAGAGTGGAGCTGTTCGGCTGGTGGAGCAGATTCGAAGTGCGGTGACAGAGGGTCCAGGAAGGGCAGGTAATCTTCGTCCCCCAGGAGGTCGACGAAGGACTGGTTACTATCATCTTCCTCTTCTTTATTCTGGGGGTGCACAGGTGTCAATGGTGGTGCTGGAGTGGAAGTTCTTGGAGGTGGTGGTGGTTATGCTGGTGTTGTACCTGTGAAGAGAGGACAGGATATCTAAAGTACAATGTTCAATACACACCTGAATGTATTCTGAATTGGGGGTAAACTGATAAAGGGTCACAGACACACATGTGCCACCATGAGCTTAGATGAAAAACATTTTCTGAATTGGTGCTTAACTTGCTAGAATTTTCAACATGTCAGCACCAGCAATATGAGATATTCAGATACACAGCAGAATCTATGGTGACCATATCAGCCATGTTTAAAGGGATGTTGGAGATACAACAGCATATATTATACTATGGACTGCAGGTGGCGCTGTTAGTGGTTAAATGTTTTCTAAACTCGTTGGTAAATGTTCACAGGAAATAAGTCTCTTTTGTCTCTGCTTCACTTCCTTTTTCTTTCTAGCTGTGTGATGATGAAGCATCCTGATATATATCCAGTGACTAATCTGTTATAAGTTGTTTTATTGCTATATGCACAAAGTAAAGTTCTCTACTGAAGATTCACAAGACTCCAGTGCCTCTTTCATACATAACCAACAGGTTATGGGCCCAGACACTGAAAACGAAACTACAAATCAGTAAGTGCTGCAGCTATCATCCAAATACCTGCTGTGTGTGAGGAAAAGAGCTGCATCCAATATACTGAAAGATGGCAAGTGGCTCAGATGTGAAATATGCAATAGCAAAGCTAAACAATACCAATTATCAGCTGTGGAAGTTTAAGCTGGAAATGCTGTTATCCAAAGATGATCTGTGGCAGGTGCTGGATACAATCAGACCCACTGACAACCCAGAAGAATGGACAAAAGAAACAGGCAAGCAAAAGCAGTTATAAGCCTGTTAGTGGAGGATGATCAACTTATCCATATAAGAAAAGAAAACACAGCTAAAGGTATGTGGACTGCGCTACAGAAACTGCACGAGCGTTCAAACTTAAACAGTAAACTATATCTGCTACGTAAACTGTATAAGATGAGGCTGGAAAAAGGCTAGGAAATGTGTGAACATGTGAACGCTATGCTGGAAATTGTGGAGCAATTACGTGCAATTGGAGAAGAAATAAAAGACAATCATGTAGTGGCATTACTATTATGCAGCCTTCCAGAATCATATAGTGCCCTGATAAACGCTCTAGAAACCAGACCAGAGGAAGAACTAACACTGGAATATGCTAAAGGGAAATTAATTGATGAATACAACAGAAAGAAGGAAAATATACGTGGTGAAGAGAATGACAAAACAGAAGTAGCTCTAAAGGTGAATGAAAACACAAAACAAAACAAAGAGACCAGAGTGTGTTTTCGCTGCAAAAGGACAGGTCATTTGAAATATAATTGTTCAATCTGGAAAGCAGAACAGCGAAGGAGAGAGACATTCACAAAAGAAAGAGCTAAAGCAGCCACACAGGAAAGCAAAGACACAGCGTAGAGTGCAAGTTTTAAAGTAACTCAGAATACTACCTCGCATGGATGGTACATTGACTCAGGAGCAACAAGTCACATGACCAGTGATGAGACCTTCTTCACAGAAATTAATTTTAATACAAAAGACAAAGTCTTCCTAGCAAATGGGAAAAGTATTACATCAGAAGGTAAAGGTCAAGGATTTCTGAACTGCATCACACCATCAGGAGGTAACCGAAGCATCCTTGTAAAGAACGTTCTGTATGTTCCAAGTCTAGAAGGAAGCCTCCTATCAGTAAAAAACCTTGCTAACAATGGACTTACAGTACAATTCCGAGGTAATGAATGCACAATTCGAAACAGAAAAGAAATCGTTGCAAAAGGAAGGTTGAATGAACACCTATACAAAATCGTCACTGAACGTGTTCAAGTCAAAACAGTCACTCATAATCCACATGACAAGTGCATCCATCTATGGCACAGACGATTGGGGCATCGAAACTCAGAAGCTATAAAGGAACTTTCTAAGAGAGAATTATCAGAAGACATGATAATGATACCTTGTCCAAAGTTGATGAAGTGCACGTGTTGCATCAAAGCAAAGGCCACACGTACACCACTTCCACAAGCCAGTCAAAGAAAAACCACTAAACCCATGGAACTTATACACAGTGACGTGTGTGGACCAATGAAAACCCCGACACCCAGCGGCAACAAATATTTAATAACCTTCATTGATGACTATTCCAGGTACACAACGACATATCTGATGAAACACAAAAGTGAGACAACTGATAAACTTCAAGAATTTGTAGCGATGACTAGCAACAAATTTCAAAGGAAACCCGGAATAATACGCACGGACAATGGAGGGGAATATATGGGTAAAGAAGTGGAATCATATCTAAAGAAACATGGTATCATACACCAGACAACCGTACCGTACACTCCAGAACAAAACGGTGTAGCTGAAAGAAAAAATCGCACTCTTGTAGAAATGGCCAGATGCATGCTTTCAGATGCCAACCTACACAACAAGTACTGGGGAGAAGCAATAATGACTGCAACATATCTACAGAACAGACTACCATCTAAAGCTATTGAAAGTACCCCTTATGAAATGTGGAACAGATCAAAACCTAGTATAGGTCATATTAGAGTGTTTGGTTGCAAAGCATACGTTTACATTCCAAGTGAAAAACGCTCCAAGTGGGAGAACAGAGCCATAGAAGGCATTCTAATAGGCTACAGTGAACAAAGTAAGGGATACAGAATCCTTAATCCAAAGACCAACAAGGTCACAGTAAGCCGCAGTGTTTATTTTGATGAAAGCCAAACATCAGAAATAATGACTCCCGAAAAACACGAAGAAAAGGTGCCGATTGAAATAGCAAGAGATGCTGACCAAAAGGAAACTGTGCAGGAGTCAGACCAAGAAGTGGAACTCACAATTGATGACTTAACTGTTCACAATCCAGTAGAACCGACAGAACAACCAGAAATCAGAAGATCTACTCGGACAACAAAAGGGAACCCACCGCGCAAGCTGTCATACACTGTTAAGACACATGAGACATTTGAACCAACATCTTGGGAAGACATAGATAAACTACCAAAAGGGGAAGCCAATCAGTGGAGAAAGGCGGCTGAAGAAGAACTAAAATCACTTCAGAAAAATGAAACCTGGACTCTCACAGAGCTCCCTCCCGGTCACAAAACTATAGGAAGTAAATGGATTTTTAAAGTGAAGTACGACGCAGAAGGAAACATTCACAGATACAAGGCAAGAGTAGTCGCCAAGGGATATTCCCAGAAATATGGAGAAGATTATGATGAAACATTTGCTCCAGTGGTAAAGCACACAACCATTAGAACATTCCTCAGCATTGCAGCTGAAAAACAAATGCAAGTGAAGCACCTGGATGTCAAAACAGCTTTTCTATATGGAGATATCAAAGAGGAACTCTACATGGAGCAGCCACCAGGGTTTAATACAGGACAGAACCTTGTGTGTAAACTGCAAAAGAGCATCTATGGTCTCAAACAAGCAGCAAGAATGTGGAATGAAAAAGTGAACGAAGTACTCACAACAGAAGGTTTTTCAAGAAGTAACGCTGATCCATGCCTGTATTCAAAGAATCAAGACAACAAATGGATCTACCTACTAATTTGTGATGACATCATAATTTGTTTTGAACAAGAAGGGGATTATGATCAAATAACTAGCACATTGAAACAAAACTTTGAGATTAAAGAGCTTGGGAACATTGCTCACTATTTAGGAATCCAAATCGAGAAAGAAGAAGACGGAAGTTATCTTCTTCACCAAAGTCAGAAAATTACAGATATTCTAGCAGAGTTTCACATGCAAGATGCAAAAGAAGTGAAAACGCCTATGGAACCAGCTTATCAGAAAGACAATGGAATGGAAAACTTGTTACCTAACAATGAGAAGTACCGCAAAGCAATTGGAAAATTGTTATACATTGCAACTGTGACAAGACCAGACATTGCCGCAGCATTGAGTATACTCTGTAGAAAAGTTTCAACACCCTGTCAACGTGATTGGAATGCCGTAAAAAGGGTGATACAGTATCTAAAAGGAACAATTCATATGAAACTGCGACTGCCAGCAACACCCAATGCAAACTTAATTGGATATGTAGATGCTGACTGGGCCGGAGATATCACAGACCGCAAATCTACTACTGGTTACATCTTCCAGTACGGAGAAGGAACCATCAGCTGGTCTAGTCGAAAACAAGCGACTGTTGCACTCTCTTCAACTGAAGCAGAATACATAGCAGCAGCACATGCATGTCAAGAAGCAATTTGGATTCGTCAACTTCTATTAGACATGGGACTGGATATGTCTAAACCGATACCCATCTTTGAAGACAACCAGGGATGTATAAAGTTGACACAATCAGAAAGGATCAACCCTAGAACCAAGCACATAGACGTAAAATATCATCTGCTCAGGGACACACAAGAGCAAGGACTTATCGATATTCAGTATTGCCCATCAGAATAGATGACTGCAGATGCACTCACCAAACCGTTGCCAAAGGAACGTTATTGTTTTCTTCAAAAGAAGCTGAATGTTGTATGATTATGCACATGCTGTTGAGAAGGGGTGTTGGAGATACAACAGCATATATTATACTATGGACTGCAGGTGGCGCTGTTAGTGGTTAAATGTGTTCTAAACTCGTTGGTAAATGTTCACAGGAAATAAGTCTCTTTTGTCTCTGCTTCACTTCCTTTTTCTTTCTAGCTGTGTGATGATGAAGCATCCTGATATATATCCAGTGACTAATCTGTTATAAGTTGTTTTATTGCTATATGCACAAAGTAAAGTTCTCTACTGAAGATTCACAAGACTCCAGTGCCTCTTTCATACATAACCAACAAGGGACACATAATTAATTCATGCTGATGGGCAGTACTTGAAACATTTTTTTGAGAAAGGATTTTACCAGGAAGGATACATTAAGATTTCTTTTGTTTTCAAGTATGTCCTGGGTGGCGAGTATGTACCCTTAGGTGTCTTGCCAATGACACTTACTGGAGAGGTTGCTCGCTGGGATCAAACCCATGACTCCACAGGCTCTCTCCACGCAGAGCAGTGACATTACCTCTACTCCACCCTGTAGCGTGTAGAATCCATAGGCTGCAAGTAAGAAAACAAAAAGGAAGCACCGGTGACCTGCCCTTATTTCCCTGCTGCTGCAGCTGTAAAATAAGAGCTTCCTTTTCTATTTCTTTTTTTTTTTTTTTTTTTTTATATTCTTTATTTTAGAATAGTTGCATATTCAAACAGAAAGCCAGCAAACTGAAATGGCCACCTAGAGCCATAATACATCAAAGGGGAACATAATGAAGGAGGGGCGGGGGGGATATGAACTCATCAGGAGGGCGGTGAAATCCGGTAGGAAGAGCACAGAGGAAAACATACACACAAAAAAAAAAAAAAAAAAAAAAAAAAAAAAGGGGGGAGAAATGAAGATGGTGAGGGACTGCCGTTTAAATTGTGGCGTTCCTGGCTCCCCCCGACGACCATGAGGACACCGAGGGCCATGGAAGGGGCCACGTGGCCGGGGGACCTGGGGCCAAGAGGACGAACAGAGCCTAGGTATGTGCCCTAGCGGCTCGCCCAGGTTACCTCCCGATGCCCAACACCAAAAAAAAAAAAAAAAAAAAAAGGGGGGGGGAAGGGTCTCCGTGCTCCGGCAGATAAATATCAGGAAGCCCTAAAAGTCAGCAAGTATAAACATAGAGTCAATCAAGTGGTTACATAGAAAAAGGGAAGGGGGGAACTTGCAGGGAATAAGCAGAGGGTATGAAGAACATGAGGGGGGACCACATTTCAGCCAGGTTCCGTCATCGGGGCCAGTGGACCTGGCGGCTCCATTCCAATTCCCGCAGAAAGCAGAACCGCTCGCGCCTCTGCTACGGAAGTCACTGCATGTGTCTTGCCATCATGATGAATAATGAGCGATCCCGAAGATCCCCATCTGTAGCGTATCCCACGAGTGCGCAGCAGAGAAGTGACCTCCTTGAAACTTCGCCGGGCCACCAGCGCCAGAAAGGGCAAATCCCGGAAAAAAGTAAGGCAGCTGGAGGCATGGGTGACCCTGAACGAGGGACCAGCCGCAGATAGGACCCGGGAGTGAACATCCGTGTCCCGACGACCAGTAGAACGTCGCGCGGTGCTTCCGCCGGGGCTGCTGCAGATTTCCTCAATCGAATCGTCGACAAGACCAGCGGAGGCGAGACATCCCCATCCAGCTGCAAGAGAGAGGACACCAATTCCACCACATACCTGAGGAGCTCATCCCCTCGTATCTCCTCGGGGACTCCCCGTAGCCTGAGGTTCCTGCGCCGGTGTCGAGTCTCCAGAGCCAGCACAGCAGAACTAAGGTGAGTGACCTGTGCTTGGAGATCTTTCACAGTGGCAGCAGTAGCCACCTGCGCTGCCGCTGTTTCCTGTGTCCGAGTCTGAACGTCGGCCAGCTGCGTCTGCAAGGGCTCCAAGACAGCTCTCACCTCCCTCAGGTCCTGTCGCCAGAGTGCACGAAAGTCCTCCATTACTCGCTGCAGTTCTGCGGAGGTGAGTACCGGTGCCGCGCGCGGCAAAGCGTCAGGGACACTCACAGGTGGGGGCGGTCAGCTGTGATCTTTCCATCTGATGGCGGCGAGACCGAGGCAACCTTAGGGCCTCCAGCCCCTCCCGTCCGTCCAGCTCCCAGAGAGGTCCGGATGTCTGGTAGGGCAGAGCCCCCAACCGCTCCGGAATCCTTCAGCTTCTTGCCCATGAACGTCGAGTGCAGAGTTCGTATAGGTACAAACACAGGCCGCAAGATGGCCGCCACGTGCTGTGTGCTGCAGATGGGGGAGACTGCAAGTGGGTCTCACGGAGCCGGGGTCCTCTCCACTCCTATATGTCAAAAGGATCCCTGGACAATCAGTGACCCCTCAGAGGAGAGCGTGCCAAAAACGGGGTACAAAAACGGCCGCTGGGTATCAAAATCCAACGTCTCAGCACGGAGCTCAGCTAAAACTCCTTTTCTATTTCTAACCTTCAGTGTATGACTTCTACATGCTTCAGGGCGGCATTTCCCATGAATTGCCCATCAGCATGAACAAATTATTTGTTTCCCCTTAAACATTGCTGATATGGTCACCCTAAGAATGCCCCCCCCCCCCGACAGAGTTAACCTGTAGTCAGGGCCGTATTTAATATTAACTGGACCCTGTGAAAAAAATGTCTTGGGCCCAAGCAATTTTGTTCTCCATCATAACATTCAACAAAATACAGCCCCCGCAAATAAATAGTTGGGTGGGGTTGCTTTGAGATTTTACATGGTCATGTTTGGTATCCTTTCCAATGGCAACAAACATGATTAGGTTTCATATGAAAATAAATGACAAAAGCATTATCTTTCCTTTTTTATAATGTATCACTATTGTTCAATTCTCAAATATAAAGTGAACAGTGATGCTGCACTAACAGCAAGATGTCAGCAACTTGCAAGAAAAGTCTGCTATTGGCGCTGATCTGGCATAGAGCCGAGGATGGGCCATGGCTTTTGCGGGATCTAGGGGCAACAGCATCGGGCCACACAACAATGACTGGGCTCAGGGCAGGTGCCCCTTTTATGGTTGACGATGCCCTGCCCATAATAGAAAATCATAAAACATAAATCCTGTATAAAAACAGCTGAATTAACCCTGTACTAAATCAACAGCAGATTTAACCCTGTATTCATAGGCAGGCAGAGTCTATTGCATTAGGGTGTGCACCCAAAGGCTCAAACACGTGTGTCTGTGTGTGTGTGTAGTATATACGCACCCTTATGCATACATGCACAGACACACACTCACACATTCACCCAAAATCTATCAGTCGGTGTTACATTCTCATTATCATTACTATCAGGGTTATTCAGAGAGAGGTGAAAACCAGGAGAATTGGCAGGAGAAGAGAACAATCTAGACCAAATAGCCAATTTGGAATGTGAGATAAAGGGGAGAATTTTTCTGGTTTGGCTATTGTGAACTAGAATTTTCACTTCTCCAGTCATTCTCCTGGTTTTCACTTCTCTCTGATTAAACCTGTATGTGTATATTTCAGGGTTGCAGCAACTTTGGCAATCCAGGGGCCCTATTACAATCTTCGTGTTAAAACGCTCGTACAACGCGTGAATTTGTGCACCAAGCGTTAAACGTTAATGCACGGAAATCAACGCTGGAATTACAATCCTCGTGCATTTTTTCATCTGTCGAGCAATAATGTGGGTTAAACGGACACGCACAAATGTGCGCGCAGTAACGTTGCGCAGAAATCAGTGTGCGAACTGTTTTTTTCACGCGATTCAGCCAATTAGAATTAAGAACCACAACTATCTCACGTTAAGTTTTTGTGTCTGTCAAAGTCAATCTGTGCATATATGCAGCAATAATAAATGCACACACAACTTCTCAAATTTATTGGTTTGGTATGAGTAACTGTACTTTGCTTCATTTTGTTTTTTTGGGCTGGTGTATTTGGTTTCGGCCAGGTTGATAGAATTTGCCATTAACACCAGCTTTTAGGAGTTGCTAAAATTGTGCGCGCAACGTTTATGTGTTAATTCCTGCGCATAGATTGTAATACCATCCGCATACCAGCGCACAAACGCATTTTGCACTCACATTGTTAAGAATAGGATGCGCGCAGTAAAGTACACTCGCGCAGGGTTCGCGCAGGTTCACCCGCGGTAAACGATTACGTGCGTTTGTTGCGCTGACAATGTAATACGACGTTCAGCGCAAAGGGTTTTACCCCTCGCATTAATGTTTGCGCGAAGATTGTAATAGGGCCCCAGATGTTTTGGAACTACATTTACCATGAATCTCAATTAACCTAATTATGTATCTCATTTAATCCTCAACCACTAGGGTGTCACAGAACCCCTTGCTCAGAGACTGAGGACTGTACTAAAACCTCGCTCCTCTGCAATTCCCCTCATGTAAGCTATTTGTCTGTTTATGTTTTAAAGGTTAAAAGTGGGGTTTTTTTGTGACTTCCCCCAGCAGAACATAATCCAAAATCCCTGACACCAGGGGTAGTCTGGGATTGAAAGCATGAGCTGGGTTTGAAACCCCAGCCAAACACAATCCAAGGAGCTAGACGGGCCAACCAATCTCATTCACAGCATTGACTTTAATGGAGCCATCTGCAGAAACTTTAAACCTCGGTGCGCTGAAAACCATTTGAGCCAGCAGCGCACTTTTCGGGGTTGGGGTCTGTCAGATTTGGTTGTAGAGGAGATAGAACCCAGGTGCAGAGGGTGGAGAGCTGCTTCAGGATCGTGGTACAAAAGGATTTTCCAAAAGACATGGTCAGGGTCAGAATCGTGGTCAGAGGTAGGCGGCGAAACAGGAAAGGTTGAATGGTTAGCCAGGGACTGGTACACAGAATAATCATATAGAAGCTTCTCAATAGTGAACACTACTAGGAGTGATACAACGCTGAAGCGAGGACTGAATGCTCTGGGAAACATTATATAGGTGGTAGGGATGTCTAGCCCCTCCCAGGAGTGCCCCACCATCCCACTCTGTAATGAGGGCCAACCAGGATCCGAGGATTGCCTGCGATGGTTCCCCATCAGGTCCTACCCGAGTCTGGGGATCCTCCCCTGGCCCGAGCAACCAATCCAGGCCCCCGCATCTACACGGGATGCTCCCAGCCTCCGAGTCATCGACGATGCCGCCGGAGAGACGATCTGTTGGAGCTGGCCCCCACACGAGGTGAGCTTCCTGGCCAGCGCTGCGACAGAACCCCCCCTGAAGGAGTGGCCCCTGGACGCGACAAGGGCCCGGCCAATCTGGATGTGCACGATGGAAAGTCCAGAGGCGCGAGGGGGCATGCACATGAGAGGCGGGTTCCCAAGATCGTTCCTCAGGGCCATACCCCTTCCACTGAAAAATGTACTGAAGAGCTCCTCGATGAAACCTAGAATCGAGGATGCTGTCAACCTCGTACTCCAATTCGTCATCAAGGAGTATGGGAGGGTCAGGAGGTGCAGATCTATTAGTCAAGGCATTAGGGGGAACAGTTTTAGGAGGGAGACGTGAAATACAGGGTGAATATGATATGAGAGAGGAAGATCGAGACGGAAGGCAACTGAGTTTACCTGACGGGTGATCACAAAAGGCCCAATAAAGTGCGGCCGCAATTTTTACGAGGGGCAGTAAAGGCGAAGGTGCTTAGTGGACAACATGACCCAGTCTCCTAACTGGAAGGCAGGCGAAACGGAACGGCGGAGATCTGTCATTGACTTGGATCTCTGTTGGGCAGTACGGAGGGTGATCTGCGCTAACAGACAGGTCTCCTGTAGTAGGGCCAGACGTGAGTTGACATCGGGGACGGAGGAATGGGGAACTAGGCCAGGAATCATAGTGGGGTGATATCCGAAGTTAAGGAAAAAAGGGGTAGAACCTGTGGACTCGTGATCGTGGGAATTGTAGGCGAATTCCGCAAGGGGCAACAAATCAGTCCAGTCATCCTGCTGGTAGGTGGAAAAACAATGTAAATACTGTTCCAGGGTCTGATTGACCCGTTCAGTTTGTCCATTTGACTGAGGATGAAAAGCAGTGGAGAGCGAGACTTGGATATGGAGTAGAGAGCAGAACGCCTTCCAGAATCGAGAGGTGAATTGGGATCCCCTGTCGGAGACAATGGAATCAGGGATACCGTGAAGCTTGAACACATTGTGGAGGATCAGAGAGGCAGTCTCAGCAGCCGTAGGTAACTTCTGGTAGGGGATAAACTGTGCCATCTTTGTTAAGCGGTCAACTACAACTATAATGACGGTGTTTCTCCGAGAGGGGGTAAATCTACAATGAAGTCTGTGGAAATTTGTGACTAGGGACAAGTTGGGACCGGTAGTGGATGTAACAACCCAGCCATTTTGATAGTGGGGTTCTTGTATCACAGACAGGTAGTACAACCGCCAACATACCTGACTACATTGGATGACATGGTGGGCCACCAGATGTGTTGTTTGATTAAGTCCAGTGTTTTTTTACATCCTGGGTATCCACCCGTTAAAGAATTTTGGCACATTTGTAAGGCGACCTCCCTGGCCCCCTCCAAAACATAAATATGGTGATCACGGGTGTAGAATCCTTCTGCAGAAAATGGTAAGGAAGTTTTAGCTGTTAGATGTTTAATTTTATCTTGAAGACATGATGTAACACCTAAGATGTGTTGTGCTAGCAACACTATAGGGGGAGGGGTCAATGGTGGGCATTCCTGGATTCGCGAGAGGGCATCTGCCTTGCCATTCTTCGAACCAGGGCGGTAGGTGACTTGAAAATTAAATTTAGCAAAAAAGAGAGCCCACTGAGCCTGTCTGGGTTTGAGGCGTTTAGCTGATCTCAAATATTCCAAATTTTTATGGTTGTTTACACGGTGACAGGGTGGAGTGCGCCCTCGAGAAGATGGCGCCACTCCTCTAAGGCTTGTTTAATGGCCAGGAGTTCCCAATCTCATAATTGTGTTCGGCGGGACTGAGCTCATCTGGAATAGTAGGCCACTGGGTGTAGTGAGAAATTTCGAATAAAACGTCTGTAAAAGTTTGCAAAACCTATGAACCTTTGTACCTCTTTGTGACTCTTGGGGACTGGCCAGGTAGTAATGGCTTCCACTTTACGGGGGTCCATCGCTATATGCCCGGGGGAGATGATAAAACCCAGGAATTCCACTTTGGTCGTTTCGAAGACGCACTTCTCCAATTTGGCATAATAGATCATTCTCCCGGAGCCGTTGAAGTACAGTAATAACATGTTGTCTGTGCTCCTGGAGGGAAGAGTAGAATAATAAAATATCATCGAGATAGATTACAACAAACTGA
The DNA here is from genome assembly GCA_009667805.1 of Leptobrachium leishanense. NCBI lineage: Eukaryota > Metazoa > Chordata > Amphibia > Anura > Megophryidae > Leptobrachium > Leptobrachium leishanense. The sequence goes on along the minus strand of CM019063.1, from coordinate 338,067,209 downwards.
TCCAAATGGTCCAGGAAAATGTCATTGACCAAATGCTGGAATGTAGCGGGGGCGGTACAGAGCCCGTACGACATTACAGTATATTCAAAATGACGGTACCGAGTTCAAAAGGTGGTCTTCCACTCATCTCCTTCATGGACGTGTACAAGGTTGTATGCCCCTCGCAGGTCTAGTTTGGAGTAGATACATGTCCTTTGAAGACGTTCGAGGAGTTCAGGGATGAGTGGTAGGGGGTACCTGTTTTTGATAGTAATTTTGTTCAAATCACGATAGTCCACACACGGTCTCAACCCACCATCTTTCTTATTGACAGAGAATATTCCTGCACCAGCAGGGGAGGTAGAATAGAAGGTCGAATGAAGGTTTTTTGTACGTTTTCCTGAATGTATTCTTTAAGGATTATCAATTCTGGTTCTGACAGGGGAAAGATATGCCCATAAGGGATGGGAGCACCAGGTAATAAATCGATGAGGCAGTCATAAGGTCGTCTCAGCGGCAGAGATTCGGCTTTTCTTGGGTCAAACACATCTAAAAAATCATGGTATTGTTTAGGTAACAGATTAGCAGAGACTAGGTTTTTGTTTTCTAAAACAGCACCTGTGGTATGAACGGGAGCACAGTTACAGTATGTTTACAGTATGAGGAAGGGAAAGACACTAGGACAGTTGACCATTGAATAGTAGGGTCATGGAGCCGGAGCCAGGGTATTCCAAGGATAACCGGGAAGATGGGTGAATCAACTACATCAAAGGTGAATTGTTCAGAATGACCCGAACCTATGGTCATTTGGACAGGTATACTCTCACTTGTTATAGGACCTGAGCTTAAAGAAGAACCTTCCACCAATCTGATTTTGACAGGAAAATTTTTATTAATTAGGGGCAACTTGATACATTTTGCTAGAGTTGAATACACAAAACATCCGCTAGCCCCTGAATCCACCATCGCTTGGATCGGGAAAGTCTTCTGTTGCCACTGTAGAGAAATGGGTAGAAGTAGGTAGGGATGCACCGATACCGATACTAGTATCGGTATCGGGGCCGATATTGCCATTTGCACGAGTATTTGTTACTCGTGCAAACGGCCCGATACATCCCGCCGATACCGGAAGCCGGTGCTGGTATCCGCGGGGCTGGGGAAGCTGGCCGCGTGCATGAAAAGTATGCAGCCAGCGTTCCCCTCTGGCGCGCCGCAATACTCACCCATCCTGAAGGTCCGGTCGCTGGGCAGTGATGGATTCCCGCGGCCACTGGGCGCTCCTGTGACGCTGCCTCTCGGCTGGAGGCCGCGTCACAGATGCGCCTGGCGGCCACGTGATCGCATCACTGCCCAGAGACCAGACCTTCAGGATGGGTGAGTATTGCGGCGCGCCGGAGGGGAACGCTGGCCGCGTGCTTTACATGCACACGGCCAGCTTCCCCAGTGTTCGAGCTGGGGGCAAATCCATGAGACCTGGGGGCAAATCCATGAGACCTGGGGGACATATCCATCTGAGCTGGGGCATATCCATCAGACCTGGGGGTAAATCCATGAGACCTGGGGGCAAATCCATGAGACCTGGGGGCAAATTCATGAGACCTGGGGGACATATCCATCAGAGCTGGGGCATATCCATCAGACCTGGGGATAAATCCATGAGACCTGGGGGCAAATCCATGAGACCTGGGGGCAAATCCATGAGACCTGGGGGTAAATCATGAGACCTGGGGGCAAATCCATGAGACCTGGGGGTAAATCCATGAGACCTGGGGGCAAATCCATGAGACCTGGGGGACATATCCATCAGAGCTGGGGGCAAATCCATGTGAGCTGGGGGCAAATCCATGTGAGCTGGGGGTAAATCCATGAGACCTGGGGGTAAATCCATGAGACCTGGGGGCAAATCCATGAGACCTGGGGGACATATCCATCAGAGCTGAGGGCAAATCCATGAGTGCTGGGGGCAAATCCATCAGAGCTGGGGCAAATCCATCAGAGCTGGGGGCAAATCCATGAGACCTGGGGGCAAATCCATCAGAGCTGGGGCAAATCCATGAGACCTGGGGGACATATCCATCAGAGCTGGGGCATATCCATCAGAGCTGGGGCAAATCCATCAGAGCTGGGGCAAATCCATCAGAACTGGGGCAAATCCATGAGTGCTGAGGGCAAATCCATCAGAGCTGGGGCATATCCATCAGAGCTGGGGCAAATCCATGAGTGCTGGGGGGCAAATCCATCAGAGCTGGGGCAAATCCATCAGAGCTGGGTGCAAATCCATGAGTGCTGGGGGCAAATCCATGTGAGCTGGGGGCAAACCCATGTGACCTGGGGGCAAACCCATGTGACCTGGGGGCAAATCCATGTGAGCTGGGGGCAAATCCATGAGTGCTGGGGGCAAATCCATGAGACCTGGGGGCAAATCCATGAGACCTGGGGCAAATCCATGTGAGCTGTGGTCAATCTCATATAAATTTTTAAATGAGGTCTGTTCCTATTGGAAAGCGTCACATGACATTAAATAAAAGTATCGGTACTCGGTATTGGTGAGTACTTTTAAAAAGTATCGGTACTCGTACTCTGTCTTAAAAAAGTGGTATCGGTGCATCCCTAGAAGTAGGTGAAGCGTGCAGGTCAAGTGAGAGGGCCTAGAGAGTATGGTAATAAACCCAGTCTTACCTCCTATGGCTGAGGTTTTCATAGGACAGAAGCGAGCCTGGTGATTGGCCGCTCCGCAGTAGAGGCATAATTGGAGACGTCTGCGCCTCTCCCATTCAGCTGGAGGTAGGCGTCGATCCACCAGACCTATTTGCTTATGTTCCTTTCTTCTCCTGGGGACAGAAACCAGAACTAGAGCATTGGAGGATGAGGATGCTTGGGCAGGTTCTTGGATTCGACGAGGGGTCATGGGTAGGGCTAATGGCAGCCTTTCATTTCTGCGTTCTCTCCATCTTCGGTCAAACTGTATGCAGAAGTCGGCTAGAGTATGCAGAGATCGGGGCATCCCAACATGTGCAAGTTCGTCTTTTAGTTGGTCGGCTAGGCCACGACGAAATTGATCCAGGAGGGCTGCCTCATTCCAAGCTGTTTCATGGGCATAATGGCAGAAGTGGGTGACGTATTTCTCCTAAGGACGGCGGCCTTGCCTAAGGGATCGGAGAACATTTTGGGCGGACTTCCTGTTGTGAGGGTCTTGATACATTGCTTCCAAAGCAGCAGCAAAGGAAGGCCAGGTCTCCAGAACAGGGTCATTATCTCGGAGGAGCACGTGTGCCCATTGCTTAGGTTCACCACTTAGCAGCAACATAACCATACGTATTTTTATGAAATTATTATTATACGTGTGTGGTTTAAGGGAGAAGAAGAGGATGCAGCAGTCAAGCATGAACGCCTCAAACTCTGCGCAGTCCCCATTAAATGCTTCTGGTAGTTTAACTTGAGGTTCAGGAGCAGAATTCTCCTGGACTGCTTGTGCTGGAATTAGAATGGAAGAGGAGTATATGGAGGCGTCAGTGTCGCGGCTTGGATTTGAACCTGGAAATGACGGTGTTCGTTCTGTAGGTCTTGGACTGAACGAGCCAAAGTCAAGACTTGGTTTGAGAGAGCTGTGAGGGCATCTGTGACCTCTGCGGGTTCCATGTTGGCTTCAGCGTCTGTCAGGTTTGGTTGTAGAGGAGATAGAACCCAGGTGCAGAGGGTGGAGAGCTGCTTCAGGATCGTGGTACAAAAGGATTTTCAAAAAGACGTGGTCAAGGTTAGAATTGTGGTCAGAGGTAGGCGGCGAAACAGGAAAGGTCGAATGGTTAGCCAGGGACTGGTACACAGAATAATCATATAGAAGCTCCTCAATAGTGAACACTACTAGGAGTGATACAACGCTGAAGCGAGGACTGAATGCTCTGGGAAACATTATATAGGTGGTATGGATGTCTAGCCCCTCCCAGGAGGGCCCTACCATCCAATCAGCCCATTCTGTAATGAGGGCCAATCATCGTCTGCGATGGTTCCCCATCAGGTCCTACCCGAGTCTGGGGATCCTCCCCTGGGCCCGAGCGACCAATCCGGACCCCCGCATCCGCCCCAGTGACATCAGACGGCGGGAATCGCCCTGTCCCACGTGGACAGTGTGAGACTGCAGCATCGGTTCCACTAGTGCGGGCACGGAGAGACCCAAAAAGGATCGCACGAGACCCCGGGATGCTCCCAGCCCTCGAGCCACCCGATGGGGCCGCCGGAGAGACTATCTGTTGGAGACAGCCCCCACACGAGGTGAGCATCCTGGCCGACGACGCGTGGCGTGACAGGTTCCTCCTCAGGGGAGCTACCGTTGTGGTGATTTTCAGGAGGGAGCTCCATCGGGAACCCACGTTGCTGAGCCTTTCTTGGCCCCAGGAGCTCAAACAGCAGCAGTGACCATGCGGCATCAGATGGGAATAACTACTATATGCTGCCACCTGTGCCTCTGCCTCCAGATCTGGGCACTTTTTGGACTGTGAAACCATAGGGGCCCGAGCTATCAAAAAGGTACCCGTTACATAAGGTTATTGAGAGAGAGGTGAAAACCAGGAAAATGACTCGAAAAGTGAAAATTCTAGTTCAAAATAGCCAAACTAGAAAAATTCGCCCATTTATCTCACTTTCCAAATCGGCTATTTGGTCTAGATTGATCTCTTCTCCTGCCATTCTCCAGGTTTTCACCTCTCTCTGAATAACCCTCATAGTTCCAAAACAGTTAGAGAACCAGTGACCCTGGTATACATCATGTCACATCTACACCAAGCTAGCAAACGGCAATACTTTTTTCTGTGCAACTTTAAGAATCCAGCACAGAAAGCCCCAATCACCAGGCCAGCAAAAGGAAATATTTTTTTCTGTGCAACTTTAAGAATCCAGCACAGAAAGCCAGGCCAGCAAACTGCAATACTTTTTTCTGTGCAACTTTAAGAATCTAGGTATTAAATAAGAATTCCTTGGGGGGCGGAGCCAACTGCCGATGTGAGAGGTCGCATGCTGCCGGGCTCCGCTGTTGATGGCTTGAATACATTGCTTTTTATTATCTCACCGGCAAGCAGCGACCCTCTGTGCGACCCCTGATCAATGCCTGGACCTGTGGGGGTTCCTGCAGAGCCTTCTCACATAGCGGTGGACTCGCAGACCCGCGCGATTCCGGGCCTGCTGCTGCGGCCTAGCCAGGTCAGCCATTTTGGATCCCCAGCGTCTCCTGATTTTGCCACGTGCCCCCGTTTCCCATCCTCCCAGCGGCGGCAACAGGTCAGAAATCCCGGTAATTGAACAGTGCCTCGTGCAACGAAGGACGGGAGCAGCCGCATGCTGTGAGTGCCACGCTGTACACGGGGTTTTGACGCTGATAATCGGCGGCACTCCCGTCCAATCTTGACGCCAGCGAGGTCTGGTGCCTGCTGGACGCGCTGGGGACGGGCGAGTTGCCTCGTACCGGGCGTTTTTGCACCGCTGCTTTTAATCAGCGGGACTCGGGCCGGCTGCGGCCTGGTCGAGGCGGCCATATTGCAAGGCCTGGGGAGTTTCCTGCCGTCTGGCGCGGAACGGACTCCCGGCGGCGGACCACTCCCCTCCCCCTGATGATGGGGAAGAAAACGCAACTTCAACGGAACAACGGATCGGTGGGTTCCAGACAGCGGGACATCAGAGAGTCCTTAGGTGGTGGACGCCCTGCCAGCGTGTTGGCCAATGCCTCCACCCTTCCCCTGGGGTATGGCTCGTCAGAAGAGGACGATAGTTCCTGGCTTCTGGGGTGTACGCCTGAGACCGACTGGTTGGCCCCGGAGTCTCGAGACCGAGCTCCGGTGGCAGTGAGCCCTGCTGCGAGGAAGAGAGCACAGAAAAAACGGAAGAAGACTTTGGCGGTGATCTCTCCCGAGTCCACGGTTCCTGCCCCTGGCCCTTCCCTAGGCTATTCCAAAGCAGACTTACCACTCTCAGACGAAGGGGATATACCACAGCTCACAGGTCACCCTCGTCGCTATGACGTCTTGCAACGGTTGCCCTCCGGGGAGACGGGAGCTCCTTCAGTAGATGCAACTTCCCCTGAGGAGGCTACTGAAGATGCCTCGGATGATGCACGTCCCACCACGATGAGGGACTACCGGAGCTTCATCGCTAAAATTAAGTCGCTCTTGTCCACTGAGAGGTCCAACGTGAAGGCTGAGGTGGAGGTGATACGCTCCCAGGTGGTGGCGGTACAGGCCCAAACTACGGACATTGCGAACGAGCAGGTGGTCCTTTCGTCCCAGGTGACAGCCCTACAATCCCAGGTTGATCTGCTGACAAGATCTGTGGAAACCATGGAATCTCGCCATCGTCGGCGTAATGTCCGCATCCGTGGTGTCCCAGAGTCGATCCCTGCTGCGGACCTGCTCGTCTATGTTAATCGTCTGGCTCGACAGGTGTCCAGGTCCCCACCGATGGGCCGGAAATGTTTGGGGTGGTGTACCGTATCCGCAAAGCTGCGACGGCTCCCCAGGATGCCCCGAGGGATGTTATCGCGGTGGCCATGGATGTGGCGATTAAGACGCGACTCATGTCGGCCCCTGGAGCTAGGGCACCTGTTCGGTTCGACGGAGCCCTATTGATGATTTATCAAGACCTGCCCTTCATGACCTTGATGGCACGTCGTCGTGTCGGGGGACGTGACAACCTTTCTACGGCACAAGGGGGTACGCTACCGCTGGGGTTAGCTGGCTCCCTAGCGGTTACCCACATGAATGTACTGTACACTATATCAGATCCAGCTGAAGCCTGGCCGGTGCTTTTGGGGGCAGGTCTCGCCCCGGACCGGGCGGTTACTTCCCCGGGCTGATAGCCGCACCATGCGGGCGTCTTCTGACCCCCCACCTGGGACTATTCTCCCTGTCGGGCTGAGGAACTCCCCGCCAAGCTATTTTTTCTCTCCCCCCCCCCCTTTTTTTTTTTTTTTTTTTCTTTCTTTCTCTTCTTTGGCTAATCCGGGACATCTTGGACGCAGCCGTGGCCTGGTGCCCGGCTTGCTCCTGAGTGCCCGGGCCAGGTGCCGTTACTCCCCTTGGCCTCCCTGCGGCCTTAGGGACCGTCTGGGTAGTCGCCAAGGCAGGCACATTTTTGGCCTTTGCCATCTTTTTATTCCCTCCCCCCCCCCTATTTCTCCTACAGCTTGATGTCCTTGGCTGTTTTAGTATTTTTTTTTTTTTTTTTTTTTTTTTATAACAGGCTTTCTTTTCTGCCGAGTACCCCTTTTTCGATGGTTATTGATTTTTCTGCATTATTTACAGCTGATGTTTCATTTCTTCTATTGTGTTTATTAACTGAGTATGATATTTGGCCCTGCAAGGCTAACTTTATTTTTGTTTTTGCTTTATTTTTTTTATTTTTATTTTTTTTTTTAACTACCTGCTGACTCTTTTTGGCCGTTAATTGGAGACGATTTTGTTGAATACGTTTCTTGTAGATGACTTTAAAACCTTAATGTATATTTCTTAGACGATTTCACACTTTAATGTGTTTCCTGCAGATGACCTTAAATATTAGTGTGTTTTTTCACAGATGACCTTACACATGTTTTTTGCAGATGACCTAGAAATACTTTTCCGCAGCTGATCTCACTTTTCTTTTTTATTTTTCATTCGTAATTTAACAGATGACTTTCTGTGGCCCTGCGTGGTCATTTTCATTTATGTTGGATTTACATGTCGATGCAAACTTTCAAAAATAAAGAATTTAAAAAAAAAAAATAAGAATTCCTTGGATCATTTCTTCAATCAACTTTTTTTTCTCCTACATATGTGACTTTTTCTTATCTAACTTTGTAGCTCTGCTTGCTCATTGCTAGTCATGACCTTATTTATTACTGCATTCTAATCTGTGATTGTTTCTCTAGCATAATTTACTAGCCATTATTGGGCCATATTACATAGTTGGTGCTAACTTAACCAGAGCTGTTGTAAACTTACCATTATAGCCTATGGAGGTTTTAAGTTTACAACTGTAACTTCACTATCTATAAAGTCATCCATGTCTTTCCATATACCCCCACCACCACACTCCCTTTTTATTGCTTCTTCATTGCTTCCATCCCCCCTTCTCTCAAATCAGGCATTTATCGTGCACTTCTGCTCTCTCACCCCATCCACACATAAACATAAACCTTCCCCACGCACATTCAAATCATATCCCCACCTTTTTTACTTATCACTCTCGCTTCTCCTTGCAGCAGGGGATGTCTCCCCCAACCCTGGGCCCCGTAGTGATACAGGCGTCCACTCAATCCCCAGCTCTAGAAACTCAACCAACCTCAGACACATTAACACAACCCCCCACTCCCACCTTCCACTTGAGACTCTGGAAAACTAGATCAGTGTGTAATGTGAAGAAATCTACTGCCATCCATGACTTCTTCATCGCACGCTCCCTACATCTACTGGCTTTAACCAAAACCTGGCTCTCTCCATGCGATACTGCCACACCTGCATCCCTAACACATGGCGGTCTCTAACTGACACACTCCCCTAGACTGAGTGACAAAAAAGGCGGCTGCTTGGGGTTTTTACTGTCTCCCCACTGCTCCTTTCAGGACATTCCTCCATGCCCATCTCTTACTTTCCCCACATTTGAGGTCCATACTATTCGCCTGTTTAAGCCTCTAGCAGCTCGTATTGCTGTTATCTACCGACCCCCTGGCCAACCTCTTTCCTTCCTCGACCAGTTCTCTTCTTGGCTCCCGCATTTCATGTCTTCTGACATTCCGCCCCTCATTCTTGGTGACTTTAACATCCCTGTTGACTCGCCACATAGCTCAGCTGCCTCACTATTTCTTTCCATTACATCCTCCTTTGGCCTTACTGAGAGGTGCAACTCCCCCACATACACAGCTGGCAATACTCTGGATCTCATTTTCTCCTACTCGTGCCCTATCTCTGACCTCACCATTACACCTCTCTGACCATCATCTTCTGACCTGTGAACTCGGTCCACCCCTCATTCCTCCATCTGAACCCAAACTTTATAAGACTCGCAGAAATCTCCACTCTCTGAACCCGCAGCAATTCTCTGCTGATATATCCATAACGCTCTCATCTGTCCTATCTCTCTCCTGTCCTAATGAAGCCATTACCCGATGCAACTCTACTCTTTGAAGACCTAGCGTGCTTTTTCACAGCAAAAATAGAACAGATAAGAACTGAAATCTCAACAATACCATTATCACCCATACAGAGAAGATGCTAACCATGTCTATCCTCACGTTTAACTCATTCCCTTCAGCAACTAAACAAGTGGTCCTTAGACTACTACGATCCTCTCATCCCACTACCTGTCCCGTCAACCCCGTTCCCTCACATCTTGCCAAAACACTGTCCGTTTCTCTTGTACCATCCTTGACCCACACCTTTAATCTGTCCTTAAACTCTGGGGTCTTTCCTGCCCCCCTCAAACATGCCACAGTAGTCCCAATCCTTAAAAAGCCATCTCTAGATCCGACTGCTCCCTCCAACTACCATCCCGTGTCCCTGCTCCCTTTTGCCTCCAAACTCCTTGAAAAGTTTGTGTATGACCATCTGATTGACTACCTTAACACCCACTCTCTCCTTGACCCTCTGCAATCTGGTTTTTGCTCACTGCACTCGACGGAAACCGCTCTTGCAAAACTGACCAATGACCTTGCAAGTGCTACTCACTGCCGATCCTTCTTGACCTCTCTGCTGCCTTTGACACAGTTGACCACTCAATCCTCCTTCAAACTCTTAGCGATATAGGACTTCAAAGTACTGTTCTTTCATGGTTCGCTTCCTACCTGTCTCGACGATCGTTTAGTGTCTCATTTGCTGGAAGTACCTTCTCCCGGCAGCCTGTCTCTGTTGGGGTGCCCCAAGGGTCAGTACTGGGCCCTCTACTTTTTTCAATCTACACGGCCTCTCTAGGAAAACTGATCAGCTCCTTTGCATTCCAGTACCACCTATACGCTGATGACACTCAAATATACCTCTCCACCCCAGATCTCTCTCCAGCTCTCCTGGATCGAGTCACTGACTGTCTCTCTGCCATCTCGAATTGGATGTCTTCCCACTCGCTTCCTTAAACTCAATCTTGCCAAAACTGAAATTCTCATCATTCCTCCCTCCAAGAAGAACCCAATACCACCTGTCTCTCTACGAGTAAATGAAACACCCATTAGACCGACGCCACAAGCTCGCTGCTTTGGTGTCACTTTTGATTCCGACCTAACGTTCTCTCCTCACATCCAGACAGTGACCAAATCCTGTTACTTTCAACTCAAAAACATTGCCTGTGTCCGCCCCTTTCTCACACCAGATGCTGAGAAGGTGCTGGTTCATACGCTTGTCATTTCAGGATTCGACTACAGCAACTCACTCCTTATTGGCCTCCCCAACTCCCATATTGCCCCTTTGCAATCTGTAGTGAATGCAGGTACCAGGCTTATTTTTCTCACCAGACACACCTCGCGTACCTCCCCCCTCTGCCAATCCCTCCATTGGCTTCATGTGCGTTCCAGGATACAGTTTAAAATACTGATGCTCACATTCAAATCTCTCAATAACTCATCTCCTCCCTACATTTCTTCATTACTCTGCAAGCACGTCCCATCCAGACAACTCTGGTCAGCAGGTAGTCTTCTCCTGTTATCTGTCTACACGTGGACGGCCAACTCTCGCTTTCAAGACTTTTCACGGGCAGCTCCGGTCCTGTGGAATGACTTGCCTCGCCCTATCAAACTCTCCCCTAATCTTCAAGCCTTCAAGTGATCCCTCAAAACCCATCTCTTCAGATTAGCGTATCACATCACTGACACAACTCCTCCCCCTGCATAAAATCGACTCACACATGATTGTAGCTGCTTCTATGACCCCACCATTCCCATACCACTGGCACTAATGATCCTGCTATCTTGTAAAATTCCTCATAGAAACATAGAAAAATGTCGGCAGATAAGAACCTTTCGGCCCATCTAGTATGCCCAATTACATGGATACTTTACCTGGATTTATCTTTTGTTTAGGATAGCCTTATGCCTATCCCATGCCTGCTTAAATTCAATTACTGTTTTGGCCTCTACCACTTCAACTGGAAGGCAGTTCCATGTATCCACCACCCTCTCAGTAAAATAATGCTTCCTGATGTTACTTTTAAACCTTTGCCCCTCTAATCTAAGACTATGTCCTCTTGTTTTGCTACTTTGTTTCCTTTTAAATATACTCCCTTCCTCTACCTTGTGGATTCCCTTTATGTATTTAAATGTTTCTATCATATCTCCTCTGTCTCGTCTTTTTTCCAAGCTATACATGTTAAGATCATTAAGCCTTTCCTGGTAACTTTTCTCCTTCAAGCCGTACACCATTTTAGTAGCCCTTCTCTGAACTCTCTCTAAGATGTCTATATCCTTCTGGAGATACGGTCTCCAGTACTGCACACAGTACTCCAAGTGAGGTCTCACCAGTGCTCTGTACAGTGGCATGAGCACTTCCCTTTTCCTACTGCTAATACCTCTCCCTACACAACCAAGCATTCTGCTAGCATTTCCTGCTGCTCTATTACATTGACTTGTCTTCCTCAAACCCAATCCCTCTAGATTGTAAACTCCTATGAGCAGGGCCCTCTACACCTGTTGTTTCCATCATATGTCTGTTTATCTCGTTCGCTTTGATTATTGTAAAGCGCTGCGTAAACTGTTGGTGCTATATAAATGATGACAATAATAATAATAATAATAATCTAAATGCTATTTCAAAAATATGTTAATATCGATCACTTGCAGTGTGTAAATACATTTTTCCAAATTGTTTCATCCAAATATTTGTTGTTATATATTCGTTACTCTGGGGGGGGGGGATTGGAAATGGGAACCTGTTACTGATATTTTTCTAAGATAATATGCAAATTTAACCAAAATTGAAAAAAGTTAATTTTTCGCTGATATTTTGGCAGATATACAGGGTTAGTCAAAGAGAATCGAAAATCACCACACGTTTGGTGACTTTTCGTTCTCTTCAATTCGGTGCGATTTTGCGATCCCATTTCGGTGACCCTGCGGTGTATTCAGCAAGCACCACAGGGCCGTCGTAGTGCAGGGAAAAACTGCCACAAACCTGCCAAACACTCACCGCAAAACCCAGCGAACGCACACTGAAACCCGCAAAAACATCTGGATTAACCCCACCTAACACGCCGGAGAAACCCGAGCAGCCGCCGATAACAGCGCAGAGCAGCCGCCGGAAAAACCCGACACCGCAGACGAATGGAGTTTAAAAAAAACGAGTACGCTTGAATGTTTGAAAAGTGAAACGCTGTTTGCGGAGAAACTACAGAACGAAAATGTCTGAAATTTACATATAAGATCCAATGAATGATAATAAAAAGGCTGTTACAGAAAAAGAAAAAAACGATTTTAAAAAAACAATAACGCAAAATAATTTTCGCAAAAAAATCCCGAAAAATGCCTAAAAGATCCTAATAAATCTATACATAAAGAGACAAGACTTTTTACTGCAGAATATTATAATCAATTATTTATTAGATATTGAATAAAAACGGGAATATTTTTAACATTGAAGCCTATGGGATTCACCTGAATAAATCTGCCGCCTGAAACCACCGAACAGCAGGGAAATTCGGCAAACTTTTCACTGCTGGTTATTGTTCTCTGAATAGAAGAAGCATTGCTTCTCTATGGTGATTTCACTGCCCTGGAACAGGCAACGAACATACACCGTGTGTGCAGGCAATTCGCCAACCTTTGGCGAACTGCCTGCTCTCTGAATAGCCAGGAATGGTAACCGTACGCTGAATTTCGCTGTTCGGTTACCTTTCGGCCACAATTCGGATCTCTTTGAATAATACTGTAGGTTTGATGAATTATATGACTATGTTTAAAACACTGAACTCGATCCTGGTTTGGATAATGAGCTGAGAAATAACATTGCTTGCTTTATATGTTAAAAATCGGGAATGAGGATATGTTGTATTTATTTTAATTTTTTTACATGATCATGTTTGGCATCATTAGAAAGGCCAGACTCTGACCCGCCCAATGACACCTAAGTTAACCTTGTGTGTTGTAAAGAATGGAGATACAAGGGTCCTTGGGACCCTCCCCCCCCACCTCTCACTGCACCAGCACAGTGGCTTTTGATTTAGGTGAAACAATGTGTAATAGCGCAGACTCTGGCCTTTCAACTGATGTCCCATATGACCCTGTAGAAAGTATGGCACCAGAGATACAGTGGCCCAAAGGTCACCTGTATCTCCAGTAAATGGATTTCCCAGCTGGGAGGGAGGAGTAGGAAAGACTCTCGCATCATCAAGCTTTTGATTGATTATATCAGTATATCAGTGCAAGGGAAAGATGTAAGTCTGCTGTGAAAGAATAAAGAAATGACACTGAGCTGCAGGACTTAAACATCGTGCCAAGTACATCCTTTGCACACAAACTTGAAACCAGGGGATGCGCTCAGCACGTCTTCTTTCACAGTGGGCTTAAAGCTTTCCCTCGCTGTAGGACTACAGCGAGGAATGCCCGCAGCAAAGAGGTTAAAGGAAAAAAAGAGGGTAGAGTTTGAGCAGAGGACCCATTTAACATCTTGCTGCCCGCACCACTATTTAGTCTCCTACCTGTGCCTCACGATGCTGCCAAAACACCCGCTGTCATTCTTATGTTTTGAGACTGCAGGCAGTAGATATTGTGCTTGACGATTCTTGGAGCAATACCATCTTTTTGGGTGCAGGGATAGGGGGCAACACCGGACTGCAACAAGGACATAGGCGCAGACTTTTACGCACAGCAGCCTGTTTAAAGACAAATACATTTACACACACAGCCATATATTCACATACATATCCATATCCCCCCTACACCCAGGAGTACATTGCAATAAAGCTCACAGCAATATGCAGTCTGTTTGAGCGTATCACACAGCTGCACAGCAATAAAACTCACAGGAACGTAAAGGGTGTATGATTGTATCACAGAGCTCCCCTGCAATAAAGCTCACAGCAATGCAAAGTGTGTATGAGTATCACAGAATCCACTGCTATAAAACGTAAAAACATTTATTATTAAAAGTTCTATATAAAAACATAAATAATTTCAAATATATACAATTTAAATATATTTATTATTAAATTGAATACATTTTATATAAAATACAATAAATTTAAATATACAAACAAATTTAAAAATTTAAATATCCTGAGTTAAAAAGTATAAAAATAAATCTCTTTCTATTTTATATAAACCTTGCCCCCTCTCCTCAGAGCTGGATTTATAACTAGGCAGAGTGGGCATGTGCGTCTGCCACAAGGGGACACCTTGCTCTATAATTTTTTTTTACACAATTTACAATAATTTAGAAAACTGTATCTCTGGAGCTCTAAGGCTGGGGTCAGACGAGCGTGATTTCTACGGGCTGTACGTCCGTGCAGTACGGACATCGTCAGTACGGATGACGCAGTAGTGGTCACACAGTCCGTTTTTTCACTGAAGTTATTTTTTGACGGATGTAGGAGGGAAAAATAAATTACAATGAAAAAACATTCTGTCCGTGAAAAATGCTGGACGTATAAATGCAGTCCGTCTGACCATGCTCCATCACTCACACACAAAGCTATGCAGACGTTGCGGACGCAGCGCACTTTGTGCGGCCGTTCTAGGGGTTGTACGTTCTTGCCTGCCTTGCGTCCGTTTGCAGCGTCCGTCATGCATACGCAGTTCAGTGCGGACGTACTTCATGTGTCAGGCTAGAATGGACTTACTTTCATGCTATCACGGACGTACTTTTAGGCGCAATCACGGACGTGAACACTACGCTCGTCTGACCCCAGCCTAAAGGCTAGAGGGACATATCAGGTATCATGGGAAATGCCAGATTATAGCCTTTCCACCGATACCAAATATAACCAGATTAGATTAAGGTAAAAATAAATAACAAAATATTATTTGGTTTACAATTATAAAGTAAACAGTGATGCTGCGCCAACTCACCTTCTCATTTCCCACACTGCCAGCAAGTGTGGAACTGATGATAAACGCATTGTTTCATCAACAACCTTGACCGTGGCACTGCAGTGAGGAGAAACAGGGGGATTTTGGAACCCTGCATCTCTGAATTGTACTGTACAAGGTTAAGTGAGGTGTCATTGGAAAGAATAGAGTCTGGTCTTTATAATGATATCAAACATGATCATGTAATGTGTAAAAATAAAAAAACTGGAAAAAAGTAAATGCAAAACTTATTTTTTGCTTCTGTTCTACGGCAGACAGAGGCAATATATGCTTTTACATATAAAACAAATAATGCCACTGCACTAACTCAACTAAGGCAATAGATTCTGCCCCTTCTTTTGATTTGAGCGCAGAGAGAAACTGTTTTCAGTTTAAAAAAAAAAAATATATATATTTTAGTTTGCCCCAAAACGAAAATGTAAAAAGTAATTTTGCCTTGCTTCTTTTTTTTGTTGGGGGGGGGTTTGGTAGGGACACTCCACATTTCTGTGCCTACAGGCTCCAAATCTGGCCCTGCCTCTCCTTCTTACCTTTTTTGCAGGGAGGGGGTTGAATCCCTGATGGTCCAGTGGCAGAGGAGGCAGGGTCCGGTCTGGTGATACTGCATCCCCCCACATCCCTGGTCGCCGGCCAGTGAGTGTCGGCGGTCAGGTGACAAGTGAGAGATCGCCGGGGCTAGAGTCCAGTGCGGAACCTGCTCTATGGTCTGTGTGCCAAGCACAGAATGCACTGCAGAGCCCACAGCCACCAGACCACCAGGGATGTATAGGGCAAGGATGAAGGGTCCCGGTGGCTGTCCATGGGATGCAGCTAACTTGGACCAGAGTTTGCTGCTGGCACACCTGTACGAACGCCTATGACCAGGGGCGGACTGGGCCAGGGGGCAGGGGGACAAGTGCCACCCGGGCTGCCTCTGCTAGGCCCCTCCTGCACAATATTGTCGGCTGCCGCGTGCTTCCTACGAGCGGCCGCCAGCTTGAAACTCTGCCGCTCACGTGGGTTCCACCAACCAGCTGCGTGATCGCTAGATCGCGGCTCGCTGGTGGAACGCACGTGAGCGGCAGAGTTTCAAGCCAGCGGCCACTCGTAGAAAGCACGTGGCGGCTGGCAATATTGTGCAGGAGGGGCCTGGCAGGGGAGAGGTGAGCTGGGGGCAATATATATCCCTGTGTGAGCTGGGGCAATATATATCCCTGTGTGAGCTGGGGCAATATATATCTGTCATGGAACTGACGTAGCGCTCCACGCTTCAAACCCCAAGAGACTTTATGTTCAGTTATTTTGTGTGGTGTGATTTTAAATGTACTGTAAATCGCTTGGTTTTAGCTTAAATTAGTTTAGTGTAAATTGCTTAGCTTTAGTTTTAAATGTACTTTTATTACTGAATGTGAATTCAGAGATGTGTTTTTGTATAGAATGTAAACAAATTTGAGTACTGTGTGATTATGCCAGATGGGTTTTCCCCTTATTTAGTTGCATTTTTGAGCATTCAAGAGTTTGACTTTAATCTGACCTATTGGAACAATAGATTATGTAAATGATGTGTGATAGGAAGAAAAAGGAATGTTTATTGTAAATATCTAATTGACATAATGTAATTAGCATTTTAGTAGGTCAATGTGGGTCATTTATGCAAATTATGGCTGTTGGATCTCAGCGTAAATAGTGGCATTTTTGCTCATTAAAGCTCAGAGAGAGAATCCTGTTTGAACATACAGCTTGTCTGGTGTCTCATTCAGATACACTACCTGTGAGCTGGGGCAATATATATCCAATGTGAGCTGGGGGCAATATATATACATGTGTGAGCTGGGGGCAATATATATTCCTGTGTGAGCTGGGGGCAATATATATACATGTGTGAGCTGTGGGCAGTATATATCCCTGTGTGAGCTGGGGGCAATATATATCCCTGTGTGAGCTGGGAGCAATATATTTCCATGTGTGAGCTGGGGCAATATATATCCATGTGTCAGCTGCGGCAATTATATATCCATGTGTGACCTGGGGCAACATACACTATATTGCCAAATGTATTTGCTCACAAATCCAAATAATCAGAATCAGGTGTTCCAATCACTTCCATGGCCACAGGCATATAAAATCAAGCACCTAGGCATGCAGACTGTTTTTACAAACATTTGTGAAAGAATGGCTCGCTCTCAGGAGCTCAGTGAATTCCAGCGTGGAACTGTGATAGGATGCCACCTGTGCAACAAATCCAGTCGTGAAATTTCCTCGCTCCTAGATATTCCAGTCAACTCTCAGCTGTATTATAAGAACGTGGAAGTGTTTGGGAACGACAGCAACTCAGCCACAAAGTGGTAGGCCACGTAAACTGACGGAGCAGGGTCAGCGAATGCTGAGGCACATAGTGCGAAGAGGTCACCAATTTTCTGCAGAGTCAAACGCTACAGACCTCAAAATTTCATGTGGCCTTCAGATTAGCTCAAGAACAGTGCGCAGAGCGCTTCATGGAATAGGTTTCCATGGCCGAGCAGCTGCATCCAAGCCATACATCACCAAGTGCAATGCAAAGCGTCGGATGCAGTGTTGTAAAGCACACCGCCACTGGACTCTAGAGCAGTGGAGACGCGTTCTCTGGAGTGACGAATCGTGCTTCTCCATCTGGCAATCTGATGGACGAGTCTGGGTTTGGCGGTTGCCAGAAGAACGGTACTTGTCTGACTGCATTGTGCCAAGTGTAAAGTTTGGTGGAGGGGGGATTATGGTGTGGGATTGTTTTTCAGGAGCTGGGCTTGGTCCCTTAGTTCCAGTAAAAGGAACTCTGAATGCTTCAGCATACCAAGACATTTTGGACAATTCCATGCTCCCAACTTTGTGGGAACAGTTTGGAGCTGGCCCCTTCCTCTTCCAACATGACTGTGCACCAGTGAACAAAGCAAGGTCCATAAAGACATGGATGACAGAGTCTGGTGCGGATGAACTTGACTGGCCTGCACAGAGTCCTGACCTCAACCCGATATAACACCTTTGGGATGAATTAGAGCGGAGACTGAGAGCCAGACCTTCTCGTCCAACATCAGTGTGTGACCTCACAAACGCGCTTCTGGAAGAATGGTCAAAAATTCCCATAAACACACTCCTAAACCTTGTGGACAGCCTTCCCAGAAGAGTTGAAGCTGTTAAAGCTGCAAAGGGTGGACCGACGTCATATTGAACCCTATGGATTAGGAATGGGATGTCACTTAAGTTCATATGCGAGTCAAGGCAGGTGAGTGAATACTTTTGGCAATATAGTGTATATCCCTGTGTGAGCTGGGGCAATATATATCCATGTGTGAGCTGGGGGCAATATATATCCCTGTGTGAGCTGGGGGAAATATATATCCATGTGTGAGCTGCTGGGGCAATATATATCCATGTGTGAGCTGCTAGGGGCAATATATATCCATGTGTGAGCTGCTGGGGGCAGTATATACCCATTTGTGAGCTGCTGGGGGCAGTATATATCCATGTGTGAGCTGCTGGGGGCAGTATATATCCATGTGCTAGCTGCTGGGGCAATATATTTCCGTGTGTGAGCTGCTGGGTTCAATATAAATACACTATATTGCCAAAAGTTTTCGCTCACCTATCCATATGCGAGTCAAGGCAGGTGAGCGAATACTTTTGGCAATATAGTGTATATCCATGTGTGAGCTTCTGGGGCAATATATATATCCATGTGTGAGCTGCTGGGGGCAATATATATTTCCATGTGTGAGCTGCAGGGGCAATATATTTTTCCATGTGTGAGCTGCTGGGGGCAATATATTTTCATGTGTGAGCTGCTGGGGCAATATATTTCCATGTGTGAGCTGCTGGGGGCAATATATATCCATGTGTCAGCTGCTGGGGGCAATATATATCCATGTGTCAGCTGCTGGAGGCAATATATATCCATGTGTGAGCTGCTGGAGGCAATATATATCCATCTGTGAGCTGCTGGGGCAATATATATCCATGTGTGAGCTGCTGGAGGCAATATATATCCATGTGTGAGCTGCTGGGGCAATATATATCCATGTGAGCTGGGGCACTATATCCGTGTGAGCTGGGGCCAATATATCCATGTGAGCTGGGGGCAATATATCCATGTGAGCTAGGGGCAATATACCCATGTGTGAGGTGGGGGCAATATACCCATGTGTGAGGTGGGGGCAATATATCCATGTGCGGTGTGTATGAGTGAGTTTTATTGCTCTGCAGCTCTGTGATACACTCCTACACACCGCACATTACTGTGAGTTTTATTGCTGTGGAGCTCTGATACAGTAATGTGCAGTGTGTTTGAGCGTAACAGAGTCCACAACAATAAAATGCACAGTAATGTGCGGTGTGTGAGTGTATCACAGAGCTCTACAGCATTACAACTCACTGTAATGTACGCTGTGTATGAGAGTAAGTTATATTGCTGCAGAGCTCTGTGATCACGCTCATACACAAGGGCCTGAGTTGCTGCACTATGGGCCTCTGGGTCATACTGGGCCCCTGGGCCAAAAGTTGCCAGTCAGCCCCTGCCTATGACTGTATTACAACTGCAGAATTAACCCTGTATTACATTAGCAGAATTAACTTTGTGTTAATAAAGAGTTATTCTGCTGTTGTATTACTTAATTCAAGAACAAATTAAACAACAACAAATCCTAATTTACATTCTATCTTATTTGTGTGCAAGCTGGCGCCTTCAACTGTGGTTGGACTGCACCTCCCATGATGCACTATGGAGCAATTGATTGACTGAGCATCATGGGAGATGTAGTCCAATAATCTGCATACACAATTTTGCATGAAACATAAGCTAGAATTTGGGTAAAAACATAAAACAATCAAAATGACAGCAATACTCACGCATGGTAGTTGATCTGAGGGATCTGCTCTGGAATCCTTCAAAGCCTTCTAGACTAGTGAGGTTTATCTGGTCTTTCAACATCTCTTCCCACTTTGTTTACACGTAACGCCTTGGGGGTCCACCTCCAGTCCTCTTGACATCCCATCGCTCCTTTGACATCTTAGTCTTTAGTTCTCTTTTACAATCCTGGTAGTGATGCTTTATGGATTGGATGCTCCTGTTCTTCCTCAGCGCACACACACACCGCACCCCGGTTCTCATTCCAGAGGCTAAGACTCAGGTGCCCAGACTAGGGACAGATCATCAAGCTAGTGTGCCCTCTCCATATTTATTTATTTATTTATTTGCAAAGTATTTTACCAGGAAGGATACATTGAGATTTCTCTCGTTTTCAAGTATGTCCTGGGTTCAAGAACATTGAAATTTTACAGTCGTTACAGAAATACAAAGTAATAAATGCAAGATATTAGTATCAAAACACAAATATAAAAATTAACACAGAAAATAAATATGTAAGTAATATAGTCACTATGTTACATGTTTACAGGTGCATTCCGTATTGAGGTATGTTAATAGGGAGCTAATATATACCTCTATGAGCACATTCTTAAGACTGGGGGAAGATTTGATGGCGTCTGGGAGGTTATTCCATAATTGCGGTGCTCTGTAGGAAAATGAGCATCGAGCCACTTTCTTTTTGTATTGTGGTATTGCAAGTAAGGTGCTGGTCCTGGATCGGAGGTTATAGGATAAGGGAACTGCTAGGGGAAGCAGCCTATTCAGGTAGGGTGGTAGCTTCCCAGAAATATATACCTCTATGAGCACATTCTTCTCCAGAGTGTAACGTTCTTCTTGGATCCTTCTTCCTGAGGCACCCTGTGACTCCATCGACTCAGAATGTGACTGCGCACTATTTCCCTTTCCCTTGCCCCGTACCTGTCCATCGGCTGGATGGGCCTGACCTGGCACCCTCACTCTCCTCATCCTCACTCCTTCGCCTCCTCACCCTGTCTCCACTAATGTCCCTCTCGGACCCTGTCACTGCTCCTCTCACCCACTCCACGTCTACCCTCACCCTCTCCACATCTACCCTCTTCACAACTCCTACCACCCTCTCCATGTCTCCTCTCCCTCTGACCCCTACGCCCTGACACTTCTCTAACTCTCTTCATCTCCTCTCCCAACACCCTCCATGACAGACATTGGGAGACCGTGATAGACAGTGACAGAGAATACACAGGCTTAAGTGGACAGGGTAGATACAAGAGGGGGACAGGGAACAGGTAATGACAGGTACGTATGTATGTGATGTTTAATAATGTATAGGTGTATGTGTATATGCAAGTATGATGCGTATTTACATTTGTATGTGATGTGTGATGAATGTGTTAACAAAGAAGGCAGGTGACAAGACAAAGAACTTACTCCTACACTCGCAACTGACCCCCACACACACTCTTTATACTTAAAAATTGCCTCAAAATGCCCGGGACCCTGTGTCTGACTAGAATTAGCGCAGAGTCAGAATAGCTCATGCTGATGCTTTTTATTGGCAGGGACCAGGTGTTTCAATCTGTTTACACTGGGAATAAATGGCTGGATTCTGCGCCTGCAACCTCTTTTTTAGCACTGGGCGGCTCTATCCTAGCATTTGGGTGAGTATTGTTAGCGCCTCATACAGATGTGCTAATCGATGATGGATCAAAATCTGAGCGAGCTTTTGTAATATGCTCGGTAGTTGCACTAACCTTTAACGCCTCACGCTAAGATTTTGCTTTTGTGCTCACATTTTAGTGTGAACGTTGTAATATTAAGGGGTTATTCAGAGAGCACTGAATTCGGTGCTCTCTCGTTCCCTGCATTGGAATCAAGTGCGGGAAATCAAATTCCTTGAGCCTGGGGTGAATTCAGCATTCATGGCAGGGTCCCTGAAGTGCAGGGAACGGATCCGAAAATCGGCCGAAAAATTACCGAAAATCTGCCGAAAACCCTTGCGATAACCCGCTGATACGATCCGAAAATTCGTATAGATTCGAAACGACACACAAAAAAACTGCCGAACATACCCGGCAGTCTGTCGCAAACCCGCCGAACACGTCTGAAAAAAGTCGACGATCCTCCAAACACAGCGCCTACCAGCTGCCGAAAAAAGCCGACAAGCCGATAAGCGGTGTAAAAAAAAAAAAAAAATTGCAAGTTTTCAAATTTGAAACGCTGTTTGCAAAAAAATGACTCGATGAAAGTGTCTGGAATTAACATATACAGGAATTGCTTGAGAAAGGTAACCGAATGTTGAAAATCAGTATTCGGTTACCTTTCCTGGCCATTCGGCTATCCAGAGAGCAGGCAATTCGCCAAATCCTAGCGAATTGCCTGAACATACGGTGCCTGTTCGAGGGCAGTGAAATCCCCATGAAAAAGCACTGCTTCGGCTATTCAGAGAACACAAACCAGCAGTGAAAGGTTCCCCTAATGCCCTGCCATTCGGTGGTTTATTTCGGCAAGTTTATTCAGGAGAATCTCATAGGCTTCAATGTTAAAAATATTCCCGTTTTAATTCAATATCTAATAAACCGTTCATTATAAAATTCTGCAGTAAAGAGTCTCTTCATTTATAGATTTTTTAGGATATTTTAAGCATTTTTCTGATTATTTTTTTTAAAAAGGTCAGATTTTTTTTTTTAAGTTTACTTATTTTTTCTGTAACAGACCTTTTTATTATCATTCCCTGGACCTCATATGCAAATTTCAGACATCTTCGCTCGGTAGTTTCTTTGCAAACAGCGTTTCATTTTCAAACATTCACACAAACTGTTTTGCTAATTTATTCACTGCCTCGTCTGTGGTCTCGGCTGCTTCGCTGCTTGTGATCGGCTCCTGCTCGGGTTTTTCGACGGGGTTAATCCAGATGTTTTTGTGGGTTTTCGATGTGCATTCGGTGGGTTTTGCGGTTAGTTTTCGTCAGGTTTGCGGTAGCTTTTCCCTGCAATTCGGGGACCCTGTGGTGCTTGCTGAATACACCGCAGGGTCACCGAAATGGGATCGGCAAAAGGAACCGAATTGAAGAGAACGAAAAGTCACCGAATGTGTGGTGACTTTTCGAATCTCTTTGAATTACCCTGATAGTATAAGGTCATATGAATAATAAAAAGGTCTGTTACAGAAAGTAAGAAAACCGCTATTAAATATTTTTTTTACAAATTCAGAAAAATAAATTTGACGAACAATGTGTAAAAAAATTAACTATAGAGACTTTTTGCTGCAGATTAAAAGAGTAAACGGTTTACTATATATTGATTAAAGATGGGAATATTCTTAACATTGAAATCTATGGGATTCACCTGATTAAACCTGCCGAATGAAACCACTGAACATCAGGGCAATTCACTGACATTTCTTTACTGTTCAGTGTTCTCTGAATAGGTTAACCATTGCCAGGGCAGGACTGGGGATAAAAACCAGCCCTGGAAAAAAAATTCATACCAGCCCCAGTAATATGCAGCGTGTTTGAGGGTATCACAGAGCTGTACAGTAATATGCAGCTCACATTTTATATATTGCCCCCAGCCCACACATGGATATATAGTGCCCCAGCTCACATGGATATATAGTGCCCCAGCTCACACATGGATATATAGTGCCCCAGCTCACACATTATTATTATTATTATTGTCATCATTTATATAGCGCCAACAGTTTCCGCAGAGCTTTACAATAACCAAAGGGAACGAAATACATATAAACGGACATAGGATGGAAACAAGAGGAGTAGAGGGCCCTGCTCATAGGAGCTTACAGTCTAGAGGGATTGGGGTTGAGGAAGACAAGAGGAATTGCACTAGATAGAAGGATCATTAGTGCCAGTGGTTCGGGAATGGTGGGTCAATAGAAGCGGCTTCAATCAAGTGTGAGTAGGTGAGCAGAGGGATGAGTTGCATCAGTGATGCGGTACGCTAATCTGAAGAGATGGGTTTTGAGGGATTTCTTGAAGGCCTGAAGGTCAGGGGAGAGTTTGATAGGGCGAGGCAAGTCATTCCACAGGACTGGTGCTGCCCTTGAGAAGTCTTGGAGGCGAGAGTTGGCTGTGCGTGTGTAGACCGATGACAGGTGGAGATCACCTGCTGAACGGAGTTGTCTAGATGGGACGTGCTTGCGGAGTAACGAAGACATGTAGGGAGGGGTTGAGTTATTGAGTGATTTGAACGTGAGCATCAGTATTTTAAACTGTATCCTGAAACGTACAGGAAGCCAATGGAGGGACTGGCAGAGTGGGGAAGTACGCAAGGTGCGTTTAGTGAGAAAAATAAGCCTGGCTCCTGCATTTATTACAGATTGCAAAGGATATATTGCCCCCAGCTCACACATGGATATATAGTGCCCCAGCTCACACATGGATATATTCACAACTTGCCAGTTAGTTAGTGGCTGCACCCTGCAGCTGTTAAATATAACACTACGCCAGACAAAGTGACACACCTGTTTTCTTGTGCAGAGAGAGACCAGAGAAGAAGCTTTCGTACTTTTATGATGAGAGAGTAGGGATGGGAATCCTTACATACCCTGGCCCCGGCGGCACTGTGATGTGCTGTCCAGCTGTGAAAATGGGATGGACCTGGAGCTGAGCAAGCGGCTGCTGGCCTGGCCTCACCAGTGACTCGAGGGGACCCCTTCTGCTGTGCGCCTGCCCAACCACAATACGTCTACTTAGGTGAGGAGGGAAGGTGGCGCCAATGCAGCGTGAGTGCCATTCCCAGCCTTGTGAAGGCATGCACGCACGCTGCAGCGGCAGTCAGACCAGCCCCCCCTCACTCGCTCACACAGAGAGGCCTGCAGCAGCGCCCTGCAGTGTCAGAGGGTAAACCAATCAGCTCCACCTCCCCAGCAACATGCAAGACGGCCGCGGTGGCCAGGCAGTGCTTATCCCGCGGCATGGTCGCTGCGCCGCCGGCCGCTACCAGCCCGGAGCCCGCGGTTTCTTGATGCAGCATATTTAAAGTCAAAAAGAAGGCCCAGACATTACAGCAGCCTACCG
The DNA here is from genome assembly GCA_009667805.1 of Leptobrachium leishanense. NCBI lineage: Eukaryota > Metazoa > Chordata > Amphibia > Anura > Megophryidae > Leptobrachium > Leptobrachium leishanense. Next base: position 338,042,318 of record CM019063.1, on the reverse strand, counting down.
GGATTCCTCCCAGTATCATGGTAGGCCAGTCCGGCCCTGACCATTGCTTCTCTATGGGTATTTCACTGCTGTCAAACAGGCATCGTATGTTGCTGCCAATTTGCCAAAATTTGGAAAACTGCCTGCTCTCCGAATAGCAGAATGGCCACAAAATTGTACCGTACAGGAAAATTCACTGTTTGGTGCAATTTTGGGGCCAGATCGGCTCTCTGAATAACCCCGTTAGTCTTCTTTAAATCTTAACCACTTCGATGCGGAGGACGCGCTCAGCGCGTCCTCCGCATGGCTGCTGGTGTGCTGAGGACGTCCTCACTTTGGGGTCAGCGTTCGGCCGAGTTCCGGCCGATCGCTGGCCCCCCCGGTGCGGGCCGACATCCTCGATGTCAGCCCAGCATCCGGAACCGCCGCCGGTGAAATTAGGTGTCATCGCGGCAGCGCGATGACACCTAATTCAGGCGCCCCCCCCCCGCATGTGCGGAGGAGGCGCCTGAAAGGGAGGGGGGGAGGTCCTTCAGACCTCTCTCCCTCCCGATCGGCGGCGTTGCGGGGGTTAACCCAGGCACCATTTGGAAGGGCACAGCCTGCCCTTCCAAATGGTGCCTGGCATTAACCCCTGGGGAGCTGGATCGCGAATCGGCGCTGAAAAGCGCCGGTTCGTGATCCTTTCCCGGAGCTGGCCGACATCTTGGATGTCGGCCAAGCCTCCGGGAACTCCCCCTGAGGACTGGCATCATCGTGCATAGCACGATGACGCCAGTCCTAGAGTTAACCCCTAACTGCCACCAACGGTGGAGATAGGGAGTTCCAATGAACTCCCTATCTCCCGATCCGTGGCAGCTAGGGGTTAAAGTTTGGTATGGTTGGATCGGCCAGAGCATGGCCGTTCCAACGATACCAAACACGAAAGTGAAAAAAGTTTTTTTTAAAAAATAAAAATTAAAAATAAAAATATATTTTAAAAAAAAATTATAAAAAAAAGTAAACATTTTTTTTCTTTTTTTTGGTTCGTTAATGCAGCAATATTGTTCCCATTTCAATTATAATGTGAACAATGATGCTGCACTAACGATTTTTGTATGCGGTGCGTTTGTTAAAAATCGTGTAATTTTCCCCAAAAAAAAATGTAACGAGACCCCATCTCTAATTTTTTTAACAAGCGCACCCCATACAAAATATAACCGCAATTGCTCGCATGTTAAAATGTGAAAAAAAACACTTTACACATTGTAAATTATTGAAAATACATATTTTATTGCATTTTTTTGTTATAATATACAGACAGGTCATGACGTATACATATAATAATGACATATTATGAATCTACCGAGTCTGACGGAAAGAACAATATATAATATGTCTGGGTCATATACTAAAATAAGCCTTCAAAACACGTTTAAACATGATGAGCAAAACCGGTAAAAATGACCTCAGCACAGAGGTGTGAAAAGCCTCAGCAGCGAAAGGGTTAAAGTAACATGCAGGTCTAGAAAAAAAAATCAATTGACAGTTAAACATTTTTAGACCAATAGATAAACTAGAATAAATCAATAAAAGTTTAAGAATATGTAAAAAGTAAAAAAATTTAAATTTCTTGCTTTCATTTTATCTTCTCTGGCATGCCATCAGCTAGGGCTGTTTCTTCAGCTCCTACTTCCTGTATATTCCGCCTCCAACTGCACCCATCAATGCTTCACATGAAGGTGGCGGGTCAGTGACACAGGAGGGGCGCGGCGTGATGACACAATGCCCACCCAGGGCGGGATTTGCATCTCAGGAGCGCCCCCAAACAAAAGGCATGCCAAAATTACTTTTTAAATTTTCGTTTTGGGGCAAACTAAATTTTGATTTAAAAAAAATAAAAAATACATTTTTAAAAACTGAAAAAAGTTTCTCTCCGTGCTCAACTCTAATGGGGCAGGATCTGTTGCCTTAGTTGAGTTGCGATGGCATTGTTTGTTTTATATGTAAAAGCATATATTTCCTTAGAACAGGAAAAAGATTATTTTGCATGAACATTTTTCTTTATTTTTTTAATTCTTTATTTTAAGGTTTTAACATGTCATAATAGGAGACATACCAGAAATAAAACCACACAGGGTCATCACAAGAAACTGCAAATATACAGAAACAGCATATCGATCCTCAAGGAAATAAGAGAGACAGAGATAATACGATATGAAGAAGAAAGAAGCATTTAAACCCTTGTAAAAAGAAACTAAAACTAAAGGAGGGGAGATCAAAAAAGGCTAATACTCTGATATCCCATGGGTAGGGACTGAAGAGAGCTACAGTTGTGTTCAAAATTATTCAACCCCCACTGAAATTGAGTGTTTTTGCCAGTTTGACATTGATTTTGATCATTCAGTCATCTTGCTTACAATTAAATCAAAGAGGCACGTGTAGGTCTGACAAATATAACATAACATTTATAATGAAATAACCACAAATGTCTCTTTTCTGTGCTCACATCATTATCAGTTTTATTCAACCCCCAAGTGACATTCAATCTTAGTACTTAGTACAACATCCTTTTACAGTTATAACAGCTTTTAAATGTGAAGCATAGCTTGACACAAGTGTCTTGCAGCAATCTACGGGTATCTTCGCCCATTCGTCATGGGCAAAAGCCTCCAGTTCAGTCACATTCTTAGGCTTGCGCACTGCAACTGCTTTCTTTAAGTCCAACCAGAGGTTCTCAATCGGATTTAAGTCAGGTGACTGCGATGGCCACTCCAAAATGTTCCAGCCTTTAATCTGCAACCATGCTCTAGTGGACTTGGAGGTATGCTTGGGATCATTGTCCTGTTGAAAGGTCCAACGTCTCCCAAGCTGTCAGGTTCCTAGCCGCCGGCGCCATAAAAGAACTAAAGGCAAAGTGTCTCAGCGAAATAACTAACAGTGATTCTCCTACAGAACCAAGTTGTTCCAGCAACCAGGTGCTAGCCATAACATCTTGATTTCTCCACTATAAAAAAGGGCCACTCCCAAAGCAAGATGCTTCTGCATTGTTCTAGTGAACCTCTCACTAAGAAGGAGCTGTATTCTATCTCTGCTTGCTTTAACCTGTTTTGTCTTGGTTCCCACCATACTGTTCATAGTTCCTGCTACAAGGATATTGCTGCCCTGCATCCTGCAAGAATCCTCAGAGCCTGCTGCCTTACTTACTGCAAGGATCCTCTAATCCTGCTGCCCTGCATCCTGCAGAATCCACAGTCTGCTACCATACATCTTGCAAGTATCCTCTGATCCTGCTCCCCTGCAACCTACAGAACCCTCAGAGCCTGCTACCCTGCATCCCGCCGACTGTCGCTCTACAGATCCAGGACCCCTCTGCAGATCCAGGACCCCTCTGCAGATCCAGGACCCCTCCGTAGATCCAGGACCCCCTGCATGCCCAGGACCCCCTGCATAACCAGGACCCTCTGCCTCAAAGACTCTTCCATTTCTATTTTCCTATTTGTTCTAAAGATCTCCTTCACTCTTCCTTCTCCTATTTCTCTCCATATCTGGTTTAACCCTGCTCTAAGTTCAATCTACTCTTTTTCTTTATATGTAGTAGTATAGTTTAGTGGAGTTTAGTTTTGTTACTTTTGGTCTACCTTTCTCTCATCTTGCCTTTTAGTTTCTTATTGCTGATTATTATTTATACAGTGTTTTCCTTTCTTATCACCCAGCTACATATTGTTTATTCATATTTGTTTACTGCCTCTTATGCCTTACTATTAATAAACCCCCTTTTCTTGTTCATATACAGTTGTGTTCAAAATTATTCAACCCCCAATGCTGTAAAGGGTTTTAGGGAATTTAGTGTACATTTGTAATTGTATTCAGAATGAAATCCTACAAGGACTTTTTAAAGAACCATATGCAACTAAAATGACATCAATTGGTTTTGTAATACAGTAGTAAATGTTTCTTTTGTGAATTCTTCATTGACACAATTATTCAACCCCTTAAAGACTACCACTCTGAAGAACAGAGGTTCATTCAAGTGTTTTCAATCAGGTATTGAAAACACCTGTGGATGTCACGGAGCAGCAATAAAGCATAATAAGCACCAATTAGGCAGCTTTAAAATGACTGTGATACTCAGCTCCTTCTAGACATTTACTGGTGTGGTTACAAACATGGTGAAGTCAAGAGACTGGTCCAGCAAGACAAGAGAAGAGGTGATTACTCTTCACAGGAAGGGCAATGGCTATAAGAAGATTGCAAAGATGTTAAACATACCAAGAGAGACCATAGGAAGCATCATTCGCAAATTCAAGGCAAAGGGCACTGTTGAAACGCTACCTGGTCGTGGCAGAAAGAAGATGCTGACTTCGACTGCTGTGCGCTACCTGAAGCGTAGAGTGGAGAAAAGTCCCCGTGTGACTGCTGAGGAACTGAGAAAAGATTTGTCAGATGTGGGTACTGAAGTTTCAGCTCAGACAATACGGCGCACACTGCGTAATGAAGGCCTCCATGCCAGAACTCCCAGGCGCACCCCCTTGCTGTCTCCAAAGAATAAGAAGAGTCGACTGCAGTATGCCAAAAGTCATGTGGACAAACCACAGAAGTTTTGGGATAGTGTTCTGTGGACTGATGAAAGAAAATTAGAACTCTTTGGGCTCATAGATCAACGCTATGTTTGGAGGAGGAAGAACAAGGCCTATGAAGAAAAGAACACCTTGCCTATTGTGAAGCATGGCGGGGGGTCAATCATGCTTTGGGGCTGTTTTGCTTCTGCAGGTACAGGGAAGCTTCAGCGTGTGCAAGGTACCATGAATTCTCTTCAGTACCAAGAGATATTGGATGACAATGTGATGCAGTCCGTCACAAACCTGAGGCTTGGGAGACGTTGGACCTTTCAACAGGACAATGATCCCAAGCAGATTAAAGGCTGGAACATTTTGGAGTGGCCATCGCAGTCACCTGACTTAAATCCGATTGAGAACCTCTGGTGGGACTTAAAGAAAGCAGTTGCAGTGCGCAAGCCTAAGAATGTGACTGAACTGGAGGCTTTTGCCCATGACCAATGGGCGAAGATACCCGTAGATCGCTGCAAGACACTTGTGTCAAGCTATGCTTCACGTTTAAAAGCTGTTATAACTGTAAAAGGATGTTGTACTAAGTACTAAGATTTAATGTCACTTGGGGGTTGAATAAAACTGATAATGATGTGAGCACAGAAAAGACATTTGTGGTTATTTCATTATAAATGTTATGTTATATTTGTCTGACCTACACGTGCCTCTTTGATTTAATTGTAAGCAAGATGACTGAATGATCAAAATCAATGTCAAACTGGCCAAAACACTCAATTTCAGTGGGGGTTGAATAATTTTGAACACAACTGTACGTTTTTCTATTTCTCATCATTGCATATTGGGCTCACACTTGCCACCCCGGAACCAGCTCCCTGACACAAGCCTCAGGTTTGTGACGGACTGCATCACATTGTCATCCAATATCTCCTGGTACTGCAGAGAATTCATGGTACCTTGCACACGCTGAAGCTTCCCTATACCTGCAGAAGCAAAACAGCCCCAAAGCATGATTGACCCCCCACCATGCTTCACAGTAGACATGGTGTCCTTTTCTTCATAGGCCTTGTTCTTCCTCCTCCAAACATACCGTTGATCCATGGGCCCAAACAGTTCTAATTTTGTTTCATCAGTCCACAGAACACTATCCCAAAACTTCTGTGGTTTGTCCACATGACTTTTGGCATACTGCAGTCGACTCTTCTTATTCTTTGGAGACAGCAAGGGGGTGCACCTGTGAGTTCTGGCATGGAGGCCTTCATTACGCAATGTGCGCCGTATTGTCTGAGCTGAAACTTCAGTACCCACATCTGACAAATCTTTTCTTAGTTCCTCAGCAGTCACACGGGGACTTTTCTCCACTCTACGCTTCAGGTAGCGCACAGCAGTCGAAGTCAGCATCTTCTTTCTGCCATGACCAGGTAGCATTTCAACAGTGCCCTTTGGCTTGAATTTGCGAATGATGCTTCCTATGGTCTCTCTTGGTATGTTTAACATCTTTGCAATCTTCTTATAGCCATTGCCCTTCCTGTGAAGAGTACTCACCTCTTCTCTTGTCTTCCTGGACCATTCTCTTGACTTCACCATGTTTGTAACCACACCAGTAAATGTCTAGAAGGAGCTGAGTATCACAGTCATTTTAAAGCTGCCTAATTGGTGCTTATTATGCTTTATTGCGGCTCCGTGACATCCACAGGTGTTTTCAATACCTGATTGAAAACACTTGAATGAACCTCTGTTCTTCAGAGTGGTAGTCTTTAAGGGGTTGAATAATTGTGTCAATGAAGAATTCACAAAAGAAACATTTACTACTGTATTACAAAACCAATTGATGTCATTTTAGTTGCATATGGTTCTTTAAAAAGTCCTTATAGGATTTCATTCTGAATACAATTACAAATGTACACTAAATTCCCTAAAACCCTTTACAGCATTGGGGGTTGAATAATTTTGAACACAACTGTATGCAGCGATCCTGCCCCCTAACCCGGGTCGAGCGATTCATGGGAAGACCCTCCGTGATCGAGGCCAGGCATCGCCCGGGGAGGGGAGAGGCCCAAGGAGTTCAACAGATGCCAGGCCGCCGCAGGGGTAGTTACCAAATGTGACACGTTATCATGACAGATATGCATAGATCCCGCCACCCCCCAACGGTATCGAACCCCGTTGCTCCTCAAAAAAGCGGATATCTCCCGGAATTGCCTCCGGACAACGAGTGTCAAAAACTGAAGGTCAATAAAGAGAGTCAGATAGAGGTCCCCAAAAAGTATCGGTGCCCGGGCAACCGGTTTTGACATCAGCCTACATTTATCCGATTCCTCCACGGCAATCGCCAGCATATCTCGAGGGGACTCCGCTGGTGCCATTGCAGCCTTCCATAGTCGTGCGGCATGCCGAAAGAGAGGGTTAGACCCTGCCGGTGCCCCCAGGACGTGTAATGCAAATTTGTTAACATACGCCAGCAAGGCATCTGCAGCGATCGTCTCCGGGATCCCTCTGATCCGAACATTCCTCCTGCAGTGCCGAACCTCTGCAGCCCCTACCGGATACGAATCCTCGCTGTCGGAAGAGCTCATCGTGGGGGACAGGTAAGTTTGTGGAGCAGCAAGCTGCTTCCGTCTGCTTTCTCCCAGAGAGTCTCGTATGTCCCTCTGCCGGGGGACTCTCCGGCTGCTGGGGCTTTTTTCCAGATTTCCTCCCCATAAGGGTAAAAGTATTGCGTGCAGCACAACAGGACAGAGGGTCCGGAGGAGCGGGAGTAGTGCTTCAAAAATGGCCACCAAACGTAGGCCGCAATCCACAAAAGTCCCCAAAACGGCGCTGCAAGGGTCATAAACAGTAACGCTGGAGAAGGATAATGGGCTAGCAGGATTCCGCCGCCCGGGGATATAAGTCTCTCGAGGGTGAGTCGCTGGGTACTTCAAAGAAATCAGAAATTAGCAGGAGAGCTCTGTAACATGCGACTGCACCCACCGGAAGTCAGCTCCGCCCCTCAGGTTTTATTTTTACACATTACATGGTCATGTGGTAAAGGTATCATTGTAAAGACCAGACTCTGACCTTTCCAATGGCACCTCACTTAGCCTTGTTCGGTGTACAATATAGAGATGAGGGGATCCCAAGTCCACCTGTATCTCCACACTGCAGTGCCACGGTCTAGGTAGTCGTTCTTCCAAAGCAGGGTAGTAGTAGGCAAGGTATTGTCGTCATTTCCAAAGCAGGGTCATGGTAGGCAGCAGGCAAGTCGTAGTCGTTAGTTCTAAAGCAGGGTCATGGTACCAGGAGGTCAGATAGAAGAGGACAGGTAAAGCAGGGAGCTGAAGACTGGTTAGGGTTATCAGGAGCATAGGAATGTTGTGGGGGGGCATAAGAAAACTGAGCACTGGTTCTGGGGCAGTCTGGGATTTCAATAGACTGCCACCAATAGGGAAGAAATGCTACTTTGGTTGCCTTGGTGACCGCTCCAGCCATGACACAGTCAGGGCAACTGATTGGTTGATGGGCAATTGATTCTGGACTGGCGCCATCTTGACTGAAACGTGGGATGCCAAGGATCACTGCAGCACCCTGGACACTGTGGGGGGGCATGAAAGCCTACAGGAAAGGCCAGTGTAGAGGCCACCAAGGGACCAGGGGAACCCCCTTGTCGAACCCACGATGGCCAGACCCAACGAGGGCCACGATCTGCGTGGCTGGGTGGCCTGGCTGATCCCTGGAGGGGCAGGTCCCCTGACAGTACCCCCGCTTTTAAGCATCCTCTCTCGGGGAGATGAGGACCCGGTTTGCTCAGATTTTGAAGATGAAAGGTATTTACCCGTAATGGAGTGTGTACCCAAGTAGCGGGTTCCCATAAATTGTCTTCAGGACTGTAACCCTTCCATTGGATTTGGTATTGGAGTCTACCTCGACTATTCCATGAGTCCAGGATGCGCTGTACTTCAAATTCTTAAACATCTTCTCTCAATACAGGTTCAGGGGGAGAGGGGAACTGTTCAGAGAACTGATTATCCACCCATGGTTTCAAAAGGGAGATGTGGAAAACGTGGAAAACCGCGGAGCATACAGCCGTATTTCACTCTCCCCCAAAGGGAGGTTGCTCAGTACCAGTTTCCTGTGGTACTGGGGACCTGGTTGGCTTTCCTACAGGGCAACACACATCCACCCCATGCCCTTCCTCCTGACTACACAGCATGCGCCTGGTGCCACCCGCAGCCTCAGACACACACGACACAGACTGGCATACCACAGTATCCTGACCATCCAGGATGGTCTGCTCTCCATTCCTTCCACCTGGCCCTGCCAACCTGGATGGTGCAGGCACTGGGTAACCCTCTTACACCATAGGCCCGTCCTTCTGACCACTCAGCATGCCCTCTGCGCCACGCACCGTCTCTAACACACATGGCACAGACTGGCACACCGCGGTATCCTGCTCATCCCAGGCATTCCGATTCACACACTTCCCCTCCAGCACCACTGACCCAGTTGGTTCTGCCACAAAGGAACCTGCCTTTGTCCTTTGTCCTGCCACCCAACCGCATGGCATCACAGACACACCTGAGTCTGGTCTAGGCAGGCACACCGCAGTATCCTGCCACCCCCCCAGGTATTCTGATCTACACCATTCTCACAGGGCACTAGAGTCCTGGTTGGTTTAGGTGCAAGCAGACCGGCAGTCATCCCTTGCCCTTGCTCCCAACCATATGGCGTCACAGACACACCCGAGTCTGGCCTTGGTAGGCATACCGCAGTATCTTGCCACCCTTCCCGGGCATTCTGATTCACACCATCACACGGCAGAGACGGGCCTTGTGCCCTACTCCCCGCAGACTGCCAGCAGGGACCCACTGCTACCATGGGCACCGCTTCCTCCCTTGCTGTCTCCACACACACAGGGTCCAGGGGACCAGCTGACTCAGGTGCAGGCAGGCATTCACTCACCCCCTGCCTTTCTTCCTAGTCACACTGCCCCCTCATGCTATCACACAACACCTCGGACACACCTGGCGCAAGCGCAGACTGACTCCCTGCCATACTCTGCACTCCCCTCTAGGGATCTTGTTGTGCACTCCCCCACACAGCCCTCTCCACTGTAGAGCCACTAGTGGGCCTGGGTAAATCCCCAGCATCCTGTTCCAGCACATACTGTGACACCAATTTACCCATATCCGTGCCCAGCAACACATCTGTAGGAATATTTTCAGACACCCCCACATCCCGCAGACCTCTCCCCGCTCCCCAGTCTAAATAAACCCGTGCCACTGGCATCACAGGATGTACCCCACCAAAACCTTTTACTGCTAGAGTCCTGCCAGGAATAAAGTCTGCAGGGCTGACTAACCCTGGACGCACCAAAGTTACTTCAGCCGCCGTATCGCGCAAACCCACAGATACCTGAGTTCCGACAAGGACTGCTTTCTGGTTTACGTTGGCACTGCCCTCTGACCTGGTCACGAACAGGACAGAGGGTGATGCTGAGGGGCGTCCTCCCCCAGCTGTAGATGCAGGCTTCGTCCTCTCTGGGCAAGCCGCCAGGAGATGGTTTACACGGTTACAAATGAAATACCGCTGGCTCACCCTTCTTCCAGGAGAAGGAGGACTCGATCCCCCCTCCCCAGCAGAGAATGGCACAGAGGGGGGTGCTGCCGCCGTGATGTCGGGGGGTCGTGGGGAGTTGGGCTTCCGTCCAGGTGATCCTTTGGGGAAACCTCCAGTCCACAGATGTTCGGTTGGCTGCATGGAAATCCGCCAGCTCACCAGCTTCCAGGGCCGTCTCGGGTTTGCGATCCAGAAGCCATTCCTGGATCTCCGGTGGGCACAGCTGCACGAACTGCTCCTTGATCAACAGGTTTTCCAGGGCATCCAGGGTATCTTCAGCCCCCTGACCCATTGTCGAAATAGGGTGGTCAGGTGGCCCACGACTGCAGAATAGCTCGTTCCGGTCCGCTTCTGCAAGGACATAAACTTTTTTCGATATACCTCTGGCGTGAGGTTGTACCGCCGCTGCAGGGCAGCTTTAATTGCCTCATAGTCCTGGTCGCTCTCTGCTGGTAACTCTGCAAAGGCTTTGAGCGCTGGACCTAAAAGCCCAGGAGTGAGGTACCTGGCCCATTGATCCTTGGGCAGCTGGTACTGGTGACAAGTCTTTTCAAAGCTTCGCTGGAACACATCCAGGTCCCCATCTTTGTCCAGAGTGGTAAAGTTCTCGGCACGAGGTCTGGGTGCAGAGAGCTCTGCAGCGCCCGCAGGGGCAGGAGATAATGATGTTCTGCCTGCCTGGGCCATAGCGAGCTGGTGTGCCTTTTCCGCTTGGCGCTCTGCAACTTCTCGTTCAGCTTGGCGCGCTGCCGCTTCTCGCTCAGCTTGGAGCGCTGCTGCTTCTTGCTCAGCTTGGCGCGCCTCCGCTTCTCGCTTAGCTTGGTGTGCTGCTGATTCTTGCTCAGTTTGGCGCGCGGCCGCTACTCGCTCCTACTCGGCTCGGTGCTCCGCAGCTTCCCGCTCAGCACGCTGCTCTGCCGCTTCTCTCTCTCTCTCTCTCGGCTCGGCGCTCCTCTCGCTCTTGGTACTGCAGGATGAACTGAAGCCACATTTGAGAGTCCGCGGAGTCCACGTGTTTTAAAACAGTCTGCAAGTAAATATCCATGGCATTATCACCCTTGGGCGAAGCACTTGACGCTGTCCTTTACACTGGACTTGAGCTTCCTTCAGCTTGGTTAAGCATGGTACCCTGCTCCGCTACATCATGGGCTTCTTGCTGCGCCTCATAATCCGAGGGCTTGCAAAAGTTCATCTTTATTCTTATCTTTCGTCAAAATCTTTTTTTTCTTTAAACAGCTGTCCTACAGCTTTTTTGGACGCTTGTTGATGCGCCATCCTCCCTCCAGCCAAATAAAAGATAGAAAAGAAAACAAAGGAGGGGGGGGGGACTGCTGTGTGTGTGTAAATTCTAATAAATGCACTGAGTTCTGCTCTGGAAATTGGAAAACCAATTTCTTTAGTATCTGGATCTATGGTGATTCACAGATCCATACACTAATCCTGATATCGCACCGCTAGCCACCAAATGTCACGAAAAAACGCGTGCCGCGACGAAGGACGCAGGGTTAAGCAAATCACTACCCGTCTATCCTTGACCCAAAATAATGACTACGCGGCCAACAATCCCCCGTGCGCACTTGCCTAACTGTCCCAGCAACACCTTCGCTCGCGACAGGCACGCAAACGTGATGCAGCGGCTACAGGATTGCAACGCAGTATCCGTCTACTCTCGACCTGGAGTACAAACTACGTTTCCCACAATCCCTGTACCCACTTTCCTTATTCTATTCGTCACACTGCCACCACACACCAACCTTTTTTATTCAAGGTGCTGCCGCTAGGTATGGGCTGTGCTTTTTCCATTTGCCCAAGGTGTGAAATGCTTGGGCAAGACCAAGGAAATTCCATTAGACCAAATGGGGTAATTTCCCCTCCTTATCATGCAGATCAAAGAAGACTCATTCCCCTGGTATTCTGCAAAAACCCTTGATATCCGTTTACAAGGGCTTAGTGATAAACATCTTAATTACTTTCTAGTAGGGATGAGCCGAACACTCCCCGAGTTCGGTTCGGGCCCGAACCCGAACTTCCCATTTGTTCGGGACCGAACCCGAACCCGAACCCCCATGCAAGTCAATGGGGCTGAAAATTCGGTTTTCTGGAGTGCCCTCCAAGAGGGCATATATGCTACATATTTGCCATAAAAGGTGTATGGGGGTCCGGGTAGTGCCCTGGCGGACAGGAAACAAGGACAAAAAGTTAAAAAAAAAAAGTTTTTAAAGGAACAGTGAGTTTTCCATGAAATAAGGGTTAAAAATAAAAACGAAAAATTCCTTCAAATATCGTGCCTAGGAGGTCCCCATAACCTGCCCGTGAAGTGGCGGATTTCTAGGATGTATAGAAATATGTAAAAACCAAAAAATGACATTTCAAATGACGGTAAATGCTTTTCCTTTAATCTATCCATAAACAACTGCTTGGGGCGGCAGTCTGTATTTAAAGAGGAGACATTTTCGTACACGCAGAAAAAGTTTACTGATTTTTTGGCGGTGAAAAGCAGGAGAATGGAAACTTCTAGTCCAAAAAGCCGATTTGGAAAGTGAGATAAATGGGAGAATTTTTCTGGTTCGGCTATTTTGACCTAGAATTTTCCATTTTCCAGTCATTCTCCTGAGTTTCACCTTTCTCTGAATAATCCTGTCAGGGTTATTCAGAGAGCGGTGAAGAGCAGGAGAATGACTGGAGAATGGAAAATTCTAGGTCAAAATAGCCAAACCAGAAAAATTCTCCCATTTAGGCTAGGGTCAGACTAGCGAATTTTTAACGTGCGTTTAGGCGCACTTAATCACGGCCACACTGGCAGCAAATGACGGGCAATGACGGCCAATATCCGAAGTATGGTGGCACGAAAGTCCGGCTGCGCAACGCAAGTGTAAAATGAACGCATTTTTTCGAGAACGCAGAACCACTAGTACGGACGTACAGAGTGCGCTGCGTCCACTAGCGGCGTGTGTGCGTGATTTGGAGACGTCAGACCCTGCTCATGTCCGGCCAACATAACGTCCAGACACCCAAAGTTTCCTGGTTTGGATCCGTAAAAAATCATGCACAAAAATGCGCATCGTATGACCGTTTTCGCGCAATCCGTGAAAAAATATGGCAATGCGTTCGGATGCACTTTTTGACGGTCGCTGCGAAAAATGCGTTAGTCTGACCCTAGCCTTATCTCACTTTCCTAATCGGCTATTTGGTCCAGATTGTTCTCTTTTCCTGCCATTCTCCTGGTTTTCACCTTTCTCTGAACAACCCTGAGAGAGAGGTGAAAGCCAGGAGAACTGGCAAGAGAAGAGAACAATCTAGACCAAATAGCCGATTTGGAAAGTGAGATAAATAGGAGAATTTTTCATGGTTTGGCTATTTTGACCTAGAATTTTCCATTCTCCAGTCATTCTCCTGAGTTTCACCTTTCTCTGCATAACCCTGTCAGGGTTATTCAGAGAGCGGTGAAGAGCAGGAGAATGACTGGAGAATGGAAAATTCTAGGTCAAAATAGCCAAACCAGAAAAATTCTCCCATTTAGGCTAGGGCTTTGGCTCTTGTGACCTCCCCAAGTGGCATCCTAAGTCGACGTTCAGAGTTGATTTCCTGGAGTTTTATCCAAGATCCCCTATGCCATCCACCATCACGATCCCTAATTCCTGTGTCTCCTCTCTCCACAGGTAAGACATTATCACCCATTATCCACAGACACCCTCATCTCAACTGATCCCCTGCATACTTTTGCTGGTAGGACCCCCATCACCCAGTATTCGCAGGCACCCACATTGTAACGTTACCTTGGTCTTTTTCTGTTTTTTTATTTATTTTTGTTTTTCTCCACCATTTGCTTTGCTAATTAGCATGTGAATCTCCTGCCCTATTGACACAGCCCATCCAGCTTCAGGTGTTTGCATTCAGGCAGTTAAAATGTAATCAGTCTGCCCTATATAACCACTAAGACTAGCTCTAGTGAGCCTTGGCTCTTGTGACCTCCCCAAGTGGCATCCTAAGTGGACGTTCAGAGTTGATTTCCTGGAATTCAGTGGCATCCTGAGTGGACGTTCAGAGTTGATTTCCTGGAATTCAGTGGCATCCTGAGTGGACGTTCAGAGTTGATTTCCTGGAGTTCAGTGGCATCCTGAGTGGACGTTCAGAGTTGATTTCCTGGAGTTCAGTGGCATCCTGAGTGGACGTTCAGAGTTGATTTCCTGGAGTTCAGTGGCATCCTAAGTGGACGTTCAGAGTTGATTTCCTGGAGTTCAGTGGCATCCTAAGTGGACGTTCAGAGTTGATTTTCTGGAGTTCAGTGGCATCCTAAGTGGACGTTCAGAGTTGATTTTCTGGAGTTCAGTGGCATCCTAAGTGGACGTTCAGAGTTGATTTCCTGGAGTTCAGTGGCATCCTAAGTGGACGTTCAGAGTTGATTTCCTGGAGTTCAGTGGCATCCTAAGTGGACGTTCAGAGTTGATTTCCTGGAGTTGCGGGACTGGAGGAAGGAACTGCAAGGCCCTCTTTTTACTCCGGGTAAACACACGTCTATATCATGCTTTCTCTCACGCTTCTACTCTTTACTTCTACCTTTCTCCTTAAATAGAACTCCTGCCCCCTACCACCGACCCCTACACTATCTGCATCTCTCCCTCCCTCCTCTCGTCCCACATGATGGCCTCGCATGAGCTCCTTTGTTTCCTCAGAACATGGTCTCCCTCTATCTCTCGTGCTGCCAATCACTCCCACTCCCACAAATCCCATTCCCACCTTCTCTTTCTCACCCTCCTGCTGTTACTCTATTCAGGTGACATATCCCCTAACCCTGGCCCCACAACACATCCAATACTTCACTCTCATCCTATCTCCATCGCACATAAATCACCTCCCTGCAAGCCCAGCAACCTCATTCCCATAATCCCTCAGCGCCTGTCCTCTTTCTCCTGCGCCCTCTGGAACGCTCGCTCTGTGTGCAACAAACTCACAGCAATCCATGACCTCTTCCTTTCAAACTCCTTCAACCTCCTAGCTTTAACTGAAACCTGGCTAACTCCCTCTGACACGGCCTCCGTTGCTGCTCTCTCACATGGCGGTCTACACTTGAGCCATACCCCCAGACCGGGTGAGAGAAATGGTGGCGGGGTCGGAACCCTGCTCTCCCACCTGCACCTACCAGCATCTCCCTCCACCCCCATCCCTCTCCTTCTCCTCCTTCGAGACACACTGCATCCGCCTGTTCTCTCCTCTGGCTCTCAGGGTGGCAGTCATCTACCGCCCACCGGGACCAACCTCCCAGTTCTTTGACCACTTTGCTATCTGGCTTTCTCACTTCCTGTCTTCTAATCTTCCATGCCTAATTCTCGGGGACTTCAACATTCCCATTGACGATCCTTCCGCCCCTGCTGCCTCCAAATTTCTTTCACTCACATCCTCCCTTGGACTCACACAATCCTCTCTCCACCCTACCCACCGCGATGGTCACACTATTGACCTTGTCTTTTCCAACCTCTGCTCCATTTCTGAGTTCAACTGTCGCCCTTTCCCCATCTCTGACCACCACCTTCTCTCTTTCAACCTATCTGGAATTCCTAAACACCCTGCTCCCCCACCCCGCACACAAACTCGCAGAAATCTACATGCTGTGGACCCCCATCAATTCTCCAACCTACTTCACCACCTCCCTCATACCTCATCCTTCACCTGCCCTGATGCTGCCACTAATCACTACAACACTACGCTTATCTCTGCTCTAGACACTCTTGCTCCTCTTCGACTCTGTAAGGCCCCACACCGCCAGCTTCAGCCCTGGCACACCCTCCAGACTCGCTACCTGCAAAGATGCTCCCGCACCGCAGAGCGTGCCGGGAGGAAATCCCGCTCTGAAGCTGATTTTGTTCACTTCAAGTTTATTCTCCGGTCATACACCTCTGCCCTCCACTTGGCCAAACAATCCTTCTTCTCATCTCTTATATCTATGCTGTCCTCCAACCCAAAACGGCTCTGGTCCACCTTCAACACCCTCCTCTACCCACCTGCACCTCCCCCCACAGCTACCTTCAGCGCTCAAGACCTGGCAGACTACTTCCTCAGTAAAACTCTAACTATCAGAAGCAACATCCCAACACAAGATAGTTATCTGCCACCTCCACTCCCAGAGGTCCCCTCTGCCACCCTCTGCCGCTTCCTCCCAGCCACTGAGGAGGAAGTCAATTCCTTATTGTCCTCCTCACATCTCACCACGTGCCCGCTCGACCCCATTCCCTCACATCTAATTCCTCCCCTCTCCTCCTCCCTCACCCCTGCTCTCACACACATCTTCAACCTATCTCTCTCCACTGGCTCCTTTCCATCCGCATTCAAACACGCGCTAGTTACCCCTTACTAAAGAAACCATCCCTAGATCCCAACTCTCCATCCAACTACCGCCCTGTATCCCTGCTTCCCTTCACATCAAAGCTCTTAGAAAAACTAGTCTTCAACCGCCTCTCCCTCTTCCTGTCCTCCAATTCCCTACTTGACCCCCTGCAATCTGGCTTCCGTCTCCTACACTCAACTGAAACTGCCCTCACCAAAGTCACCAACGACCTCCTAACTGCTAAAAAAACACGGCCACTATTCTATTCTCATCCTGCTTGACCTCTCGGCTGCTTTTGACACTGTTGACCACCCCCTCCTTCTACAGACCCTCAACTCTCTGGGTCTCGGTGACACTGCACTTGCTTGGGTTGACTCCTATTTATCCAACAGGTTCTTCTGTGTGTCCTTTGCTGGTAACTCCTCCTCCTCATTGTCTCTATCTGTTGGTGTACCTCAAGGCTCTGTCCTTGGTCCTCTGCTCTTTTCCATCTACACCTCCTCCCTGGGCAAAATCATCAACAGCTTTGGCTTTAATTACCACCTCTACGCTGATGACACTCAGATCTACCTCTCTACCCCTGATCTCTCTCCCCCTGTCTGTCACGGCGTTGCGCTCACCGGGTCACAGTGCAGGCAGCTGCGGTTGCACGGCGCGTTCCGGCGGTCCTGGCGTCGGACCGAGTCCCCCTCGGAAACCCTCCTGGGGCCGGCAGTCTCCCTCGGCGTTCCCCGATGGGTACGAGTGGCCGGGGGGCTCGGTCCGCTGCACGGACCCGGCGGTCCCGCCATGCTCTGGCGTCTCTCGCGGCTTGTCGGGGGCGGGGCTTCGGGATAGGCGCGCGCGCGCGCCCAAGACCCGGTCTTATAGTTTCCACTACTGAACCCTTCCCAGACACAAGTGACACACCTGTTACAGAGGGCAATCCCAGAGCTCTGGCAATCCCTATAAATGCTCAGTCTGCACACTTGTCCTTTGCTGGATAGTTGAGTGTCTTCTAGCTGAGTGCTTTAGTTCCCTTCTTACAGATTTACTCGTTACTGACCATTGGCTTTCGTACCTGACCTTTCTACCTTCTGGCACCCCGACATTGGCTTTCGTACCCGACCATCCTACCTTCTGGAATCCTGACCATTGGCATACGCAACCGACCAAGCGACCCTCATACCTCCTATCCTACACCATCCTTTCCACCTTGAACTCCAATCTCCGCATCCCGAGGTCCAGTCTCCAACAGTACCCTAACCGTGACAGAACTATCCAGCCAGAGAAGTCATGGACCCCGCGGACGTATTGGATGCTATCGCTTCCTTGACTCGTCAGGTGACAGTACTATCCCATTCAGTACAGGACTTACAGTTAAACCAAGCTCAAATGCAAGGACAAGTCCAAAACCTACTCCCCATCTCGTCGTCATCCCAAAATGATGACATGATCAGTCCAGAACCCAGAATCCCGATGCCTGAACGATTCTCTGGACGTCGTGAGTCCTATAGAGGATTCCTCATGTCATGTGAAATCCTGTTCGCACTAAACCCCCGCACCTACCAAACGGATTTTGTGCGGATCCGCACGGTTATCTCCCTTTTCTCGGATGAGGCCCAAGTCTGGGCACATAACCTCCTACGGACCGCAGACCCGGTGTTGCAATCATGGAACTCCTTTTTGTCGGCCATGAATCTATTATATGAGGACCCTCATAGATCCGACTTTGCCCAGGCTCAAATCCGGCAACTGAGACAGGGCAGAAGACCCATCGAGGACTACACAGTTGAATTTCGCCGATTGGCTTCTGAAACTGGATGGAATGACACCGCATTAGTTAGCCAATTCCGATGGGGCCTGTCCGAGTCCGTCAAAGATGAGTTGGCTCGAGGCGAAACACCCACTTCCTTGGAGCCCCTAATTCGTCTTGCTCTCCAAATCGACAGACGCATTCGTGAACGCGTACGAGAGAGAGCCCTGTTTTCTCCACCCTCCCGACCTCCAGCTCCGCGTATGTTGGCACTACCGCCACCCCCGACTACGTCTACCATACCATCCACTGAAGAACCCATGCAACTCAATGCTGTTCGTCGACGGCTAACTCCTCAGGAGAATCAACATAGACGTGATAATGGCCTGTGCCTCTACTGTGGAAAAAATACCCACCTTGTCCGGGACTGTCCTGACACACCGACCAAGGGAGGTATGGCTACATGTTGTCCATCCAATATTCTGTCGACCTCCATGTCTAGTGTCCAATCCCCTCACTTATTGGTACAACTTGTTTTACAGTGGGAAGAAAAATCTACCACGGTGGAGGCCATGATTGACAGCGGAGCCAGCAATTGTTTCATTGATACTGCCTTGGTTTCTAAATTGTCCATTCCAGTATTGAATAAAGATGTACCCGTACATATACAAGTTGTCGACGGTTCTTCCCTTGGTGCAGGTCCTGTCACAAAAGAGACCATCCCTCTCTCCTCAACGTTAGGACCTTCCCATAGGGAACTATTATCCTATGACGTCATTACGTCACCTGTGTTCCCGGTAATATTGGGCCTTCCTTGGCTTCGCCGCCACGACCCAATCATAAGGTGGTCCTCGGGTCAGCTTTTGTTTCCCTCTCTCCATTGTCGTAAGGTATGCCTGCATGAGGTCACAACCACGGTATGCTCCATCCTGGATCTTCATAAAACTCCCTCTAATGTTACGCTCCCACAGGTCTATCAGTCGTTCAAAGATGTATTCGACGAACGAGGAGTGGATGCTCTACCCCCACATCGACCTTATGACTGTCCAATTGACCTTCTACCGGGCGCCCCAATCCCCTACGGACGACTATACCCGTTGTCAGAACCCGAACTGGTCATCCTTAAGGAATATATAGATGAAAACCTGGCAAAGGGGTTTATACGTCCCTCCACCTCACCTGCTGGGGCTGGTATTTTTTTTGTGGCGAAGAAGGATGGGGGGTTACGCCCCTGCGTTGATTATCGTGCCTTGAATCACATAACCGTTAAAAATCGTTATCCCTTACCGTTAATTTCAGAATTGATGGATCGCTTGAAAACGGCAACCATCTTCTCCAAACTGGATCTGAAAGGAGCTTACAATCTGATTCGTGTAAAGGAAGGGGACGAATGGAAAACAGCTTTCCGCTCCAGATACGGGCACTTCGAATACACCGTAATGCCCTATGGGCTATGCAATGCCCCCGCCACATTTCAATGTTTTATCAATGTTGTTTTTCGCGATATGCTGGATCAATGTGTTGTCATATACCTAGATGACATTCTTGTGTATTCCTCTACCCTAGAAGAACACCGAAAACAAATGCAACAGGTACTACAACGCCTCCGGCAACATCACCTATTTGCTAAACTCGACAAATGCCTATTTGAGGTCCATACCGTGGAGTTCCTGGGTTTCATCATTCGACCCGGTACCATTGCCATGGATGACAAGAAAACACAAGCCATCAAACACTGGCCTATGCCACTCAACAGAAAACAGGTACAACGTTTTTTGGGTTTTGCCAATTTTTATCGCAAATTCATTCGCAACTTCAGTCGAATCGCCCAACCATTAACTGCTCTTACCAAGTCTACTGTTCCCTTCCAATGGTCCACGAATGCTACCAAAGCCTTTAACGATTTACGAGAACGGTTCTGTTCGGCACCTATCCTCTCTCACCCCAATCCGTCTTTTGCCTATTACCTGGAAGTGGACGCCTCCAATAACGCTACCGGTGCCGTCCTCTCCCAGCGTTGCCCAACAACCAATAATTTGCACCCGATAGCCTTTTTTTCCAAGAAGATGAGCCCAGCGGAGTGTAACTATGATATCGGGGATAAAGAACTACTGGCCATTAAACAAGCACTAGAGGAATGGAGACACATCCTGGAAGGGTGTCTACACCCCATAACGATATATACGGATCACAAGAATCTCGAGTACTTGAAGACGGCAAAACGGCTACGTCCCAGACAGGCCAGGTGGGCCCTCTTCTTCTCTCGTTTTCAATTCCATCTCACATTCCGTCCTGGATCACGCAATGGTAAAGCTGACGCTTTGTCCCGACTACATGAGTATCATTCCGGAAGAGTTAAAACAGAGGAGACCATTCTTCAACCGCATCAGTTTCTCTCAGTCACTTCACGTTTACTGAACGATATAGCACAAACCGAAGCTCCATCTCCTACGTCGACCGCACCACCAAAAGACCGTATTCTAGTACCGAAGGAGAAACAACTCCAAATACTGCAGCAATGTCATGATTCCCCCCTGGCCGGTCACGCAGGAAGAACAAAAACACGAAAATTAATATCCCGTCATTTCTGGTGGCCCTCACTATCTCGAGATGTTCGGGACTATGTCAAATCATGTGACGTTTGTGCCAGAACCAAAACCCTTCCACAAAAACCCTTAGGGTTATTGCAACCACTCCCGGTGCCCGAAACACCTTGGTCACATGTCACCATGGATTTTATTGTGGATCTCCCCCCCTCTGCAGGACATACCTGCATCATGGTCATAGTGGATCGTTTAACCAAATTAGCCCATTTTGTCCCTTCCGTGAGAATACCTACGGCCAAAGAAACCGCATCATTGTTCATAGCCCACGTGTTCCGTCTCCACGGTATACCATCCTCCATAGTCACCGACAGGGGTACCCAATTTACATCACATTTCTGGAAGGCTTTTTGTTCCTCGCTTAAGATATCGGTTGATCTATCCACCTCATACCATCCCCAGTCTAACGGGCAAACAGAACGAACCAATCAAACACTTGAGTCTTATTTACGCTGTTATTCATCTTATCAACAGAACAACTGGTTAGAACTACTTCCATTGGCGGAGTTTTCCTACAACTCACATACACACGAGTCCACCACTTTTTCTCCATTTTTTCTCACCTATGGTTACCACCCGGCCATGTTTCCGGGACTACCCTCTTACACCTCTGTTCCCGATGCCACCACACGCCTCCGTCTTCTAGCAGACAGTCTAGCCAAGGCCAAAGATGCCCTGCATTATTCCCAAGCCATGTACAAACGACATGCAGATCGATCCCGTGCTACCTCCCCTACATATCTCCCGGGCCAAAGAGTTTGGCTGTCCACTCGCTTTCTCCAGCTCTCCTGTCCCTCACGTAAATTAGGACCGCGTTACATCGGCCCATTTATTGTTGTGGAACATGTCAATATGGTTGCTGTTCGCCTTCGTCTCCCACCACGCTACTCGTTTCATCCTGTGGTCCATATTTCCCTCCTTAAACCGTGCCATGCCAACCCTTTCCCGGGCAGGTCCCGCACACCCCCTCCTCCTGTTCTTGTTGATGGTGCCAAAGAATACGTGGTTGGGGCCATCCTCGATTCTCGTTGGCGTCGTGGGGTGCTCGAATACCTCGTCCATTGGAAGGGCTATGGGCCTGATGAGGACTCCTGGGTTTCCTCCTCGAACGTTCACGCCCCACGCCTTGTTCGGTCATTTCATGTTTCCTTCCCTGCTAAGCCGGGTCCTCGGCGCCCCCGGAGTTTGCGCCTTGGGGGGGGGTTCTGTCACGGCGTTGCGCTCACCGGGTCACAGTGCAGGCAGCTGCGGTTGCACGGCGCGTTCCGGCGGTCCTGGCGTCGGACCGAGTCCCCCTCGGAGACCCTCCTGGGGCCGGCAGTCTCCCTCGGCGTTCCCCGATGGGTACGAGTGGCCGGGGGGCTCGGTCCGCTGCACGGACCCGGCGGTCCCGCCATGCTCTGGCGTCTCTCGCGGCTTGTCGGGGGCGGGGCTTCGGGATAGGCGCGCGCGCGCGCCCAAGACCCGGTCTTATAGTTTCCACTACTGAACCCTTCCCAGACACAAGTGACACACCTGTTACAGAGGGCAATCCCAGAGCTCTGGCAATCCCTATAAATGCTCAGTCTGCACACTTGTCCTTTGCTGGATAGTTGAGTGTCTTCTAGCTGAGTGCTTTAGTTCCCTTCTTACAGATTTACTCGTTACTGACCATTGGCTTTCGTACCTGACCATTCTACCTTCTGGCACCCCGACATTGGCTTTCGTACCTGACCTTTCTACCCTCTGGCACCCCGACATTGGCTTTCGTACCCGACCATCCTACCTTCTGGAATCCTGACCATTGGCATACGCAACCGACCAAGCGACCCTCATACCTCCTATCCTACACCATCCTTTCCACCTTGAACTCCAATCTCCGCATCCCGAGGTCCAGT
Organism: Leptobrachium leishanense; assembly: GCA_009667805.1. Lineage (NCBI taxonomy): Eukaryota > Metazoa > Chordata > Amphibia > Anura > Megophryidae > Leptobrachium > Leptobrachium leishanense. The sequence goes on along the minus strand of CM019063.1, from coordinate 338,019,657 downwards.
CTCCAACAGTACCCTAACCGTGACACTGTCCTTTCAAAAGTCAGTGACTGTTTATCTGGCATCTCTTCCTGGATGGCCTCCCACCACCTAAAGATCAACATGTCAAAGACTGAACTCCTACTTATTCCTCCCTCCAATGCCTCCCCACCTCCTGACTTCTCTATCACGGTGGAGGGTATCACCAGCTCCCCATCAAACCAAGTTCGCTGTCTTGGAGTTACACTTGACTCTGCTCTTTCCTTCATCCCCCACATCAAGTCTCTTTCCTCCTCCTGCCGATACCAACTGCGTAATATTTCCAGAATTCGGCCATTTCTTACCGCTGTCACCACAAAACAACTCATACACGCCCTGGTAATCTCCCGACTCGACTATTGCAATAATCTCTTATCTGGCCTCCCTCTCTCCCGCCTCTCCCCCCTACAATCCATCCTGAATGCCTCCGCCAGGCTAATTCACCTCACCCGCCGCTCTGTCTCTGCCGCTCCCCTCTGCGAGTCCCTTCACTGGCTCCCCATCCACTGCAGAATTAAGTTCAAAATCCTTATCCTTACCAACAAAACCCTCACTATCTCGGCTCCCCACTACCTGTCCTCACTAATCACCAAATACACCCCAGCCCGCTCCCTAAGGTCAAACAGTGACCTGCGCCTAGCTTCTCCCCGCATCACCTCTTCCCATGATAGACTGCAGGATTTCTCACGCGCAGCCCCCACTCTCTGGAACGCTCTCCCTCGTACTGTCAGACTTTCCCCTAACTTCTCCTCCTTCAAACGCTCCCTTAAAACATTCCTATTTAGGGAAGCCTACCACCCAACTCACTGACGCAACCATCAATCACTCTCACCTTACAGTCCTCTCCTCCTGTTTCCAACCACAACCCTCCCAGATTGTGAGTTCCTACGGGAATAGGGCCCTCATCTCCTCCTGTACTGTTTGTCAAATGTTGTTCAATGTATTGTAACCCTGTCTATACTGTGCTTATTGTACAGCGCTGCGGAATATGCTGGCGCTTTATAAATAATAATAATAATAATAATAATAATGTCAGAATAGCGAATTTTTAACCTGCGTTTAGACGCACTTAATCACGGCCACACTAGCAGCAAATGACGGGCAATGACGGCCAATATACAAAGTACGGTTGCATGAAAGTCCGGCTGCGCAACGCAAGTGGAAAATGAACGCATTTTTTCGAGAACGCAGAGCCGCTAGTATAGAAGTACAGAGTGCACTGCGTCCACTAGCGGTGTGTGTGTGTGTGATTTGGAGACGTCAGACCCTGCTCATGTCCGGCCAACATAACGTCCAGACACCCAAAGTTTCCTGGTTTGGATCCGTAAAAAATCATGCACACAAATGCGCATCGTATGACCGTTTTCGCGCAATCTGTGAAAAAAATACGGCAATGCGGTCGGACGCACTTTTTGACGGTCGCTGCGAAAAATGCGTTAGTCTGACCCTAGCCTTATCTCACTTTCCAAATCGGCTATTTGGTCCAGATTGTTCTCTTTTCCTGCCATTCTCCTGGTTTTCACCTTTCTCTGAACAACCCTGAGAGAGAGGTGAAAGCCAGGAGAACTGGCAAGAGAAGAGAACAATCTAGACCAAATAGCCGATTTGGAAAGTGAGATAAATGGGAGAATTTTTCTGGTTTGGGTATTTTGACCTAGAATTTTCACTTCTCCAGTTATTCTCCTGCTTTTCACCGCTCTCTGAATAACCCTGTGAATGTTTAATCCCGAGGTGAAAAATAACATTGCTTTAGATTTTTTTCAAACACCAGTTAAATGCAGCATATTAGGATGTTTTAGGGAAATTAATTCTCAAATTTCAATCAGAAGCAAACACCACCCCACCCTCAGTATAGTGTACAATGTATCAAATTGATTACCAGACTAAAAACACCTGGTGTTATGCCCGTTTGTGAACAGAGGTCATTTAGAGTTGATAATCTTTCACGTACACATTAGTTTTTAATTCAATATCTAATAAACCGTTGCTTATAATATTCTGCAGTAAAGAGTCTCTTTATTTCTAGATTTTTTAGTATTTTTTTTAAGCATTTTCTATACTTTTTTCAAAATTTCTTTTATTTTTCGAACCCGAACCGAACACGCCCAAAAAGTTCGAAATCCGCGAACTTTCGAACTGCCAAAGTTCGGGTCGAACTCCGAACCGTCCGAACCCGAACAGCTCATCCCTACTTTCTAGTACATACTCGAAACTGAGGTTCACTAGGCAGCTGTGGAAAATGGATACTTTGCATATATGGATAGACATAGAGATTTTATATATATATATATATATATATATATATATACACAGATAGATATACTGAATATATCTACTTGCGACAGTGTCCCTTTAAGTAATGTCATAATTTTACTTTTTCCTTTGAACTGAAAAACTAAAATCTACTTAAAAGTTTTTAAAATGACATAGCTTGTGTACAGGAAACCAGAATTCCTAAATCTGCCTCCTTCCGGCTCTGTGACAGGCGCTACTCCCACGTCTATTCCTTGTGTGCCCGAAACAAAACCCGGGGTTGTCTATTCTAATACGTAGCTCCTGCCCTTTCACGCTGGACACGGTTGTGACAGGTGGGGAGGGAAGATATGTATTGGTGAATGGATGGCTTGCCCATAGAAAGTACTCTATTGTATAATTCCGTGTATGCCAAGCAGTGTTTAAAAGTCAAAAAGATTTATCAGTCCTTAAGGAACTCAACTCCGCTACTCTCTAGTGGGCGCTACTCCCCCCATTACAAAACCAAAATAGATCTCAAAGATCTTTGATTTTTGTGTTTAGTTATATGTTCTTTAGGCTTCTAGAGGCATAGACAGCTCTACATAATCTATCTGAATGTTGTTATGTGTTAATTAAGCAAAGATTTCCTGGCAGCTATAGAAGATCGGCCCACGATTAGAGATGTTTATCTACAAACTGCAGTGAAGCAAGGCTGTTGGCACTGGTACTGAATGCATTATATTTAAGTGAAATGTAGATTAAGCTATCCATCACAATAATAGCTGCGTGTCTACATTTTCACCAAGGGCAAACAGACAGCATGCTTCCCTATTAACCTGCCCTTATCAAGACCTGACAACTCAATATGACCTCAAATGACAAGACTAACATTAGCTGAAATACAAAATGTATAACTAATAGAATTGATCTCATAAGAGAGTAAATAGTCAAAGGGCAACATTTAATATGTCCCTTTGAAAAGTGCCTCACACCATTTCATTAGATTTTTAGTCTAAACTTTATTTCCTTTAAAATGAAGAAGAAAACTGATGGAGTGTTACTAAATTAAAGTAAGAAATTGTACCAATCGCATTATTAGACCTCAAATATATCTTTAGAGGACAAATTTGGAGTAAATTAAAAAGGAAAAGTTATTATGGATTAGTCTAGCGACTATTCCATAAATAGATTGGGAGCTGCCCGGATGATTGAACGGGATTGAACCCTCGTAAGTAAATAGATACAGATCAATACTTCACAAAAAAAGAGTAACAACAGGCTGTTGTATATCCACCTGTTGATCCTCTCTCCGGGCTGGATACATATATATAAAATGGACCACCTTTATTGTGCGGACGTATCCCTCGGTCCAAAAATAATTTCAAGTTCTGAATACATTTTAAAAATTGGGTCACAATGAGTTGTAAAGCCAGTGGTACCACCAGTGCATATTGGTTTGCTATTTTCTGATACTAATGAGTGATGGTCTCCACCCCCACAAGACCAAGTACTGAGGAGTCGAAATCCTTGAAATCAGTGCGCGAGTATACTCTCACTCACCACCAAACGGCCGTATCAAACCTCTGTTGCTCAAGAAAACTAGCCAATCGTGCCAAAAGTATAGATCTCCAAGATTACAGCTTGTCAACAAACTGCAAGTCCCTGCATCTATATAGATTTCTACTCTTTCCCTATGGATATGAACATGCAGACACACAAGCTGAAAAACACAAAATTGGGATCGGAGATCAATCACTTTCCATCTGGTGGACCACAGCAATAGACAAGTAAATAACAACTGTTAAAAAGGATGAGTTAGCTACATCCTTAGGACACGCTCGACGCGCGTTTCGCCATATGAGATCACGGCTTCCTCAAGAGCTACTGACGTCCCCTGTCGCCATGTCCCTATATATATCCCTCCTTATTAGTCACTCCGCCAATCGTCTCCTACCCGTGATGATTGCAACATTTGTATTCAATCATGTTATTCATCAAGCAGATACTTCCGGCATCCTGTAACCATGGTCAAAGGCCATCACGTGATGGTGCTCTAACCAATGGGGGCAAGCCAAACGCACATCTAGAACGGCCTTTCTTGTATCTCGAAATCATGATTAGCACTTAAATATTTTTATATTAGTGAAGCCATGGGAGTAGTTACTTATGCATTTATCTATTCTTTAAATGTCCTCCTGTAAATCCAATGCGGAGACCTGAAAAACAAAGGTAAGGCATTCAACAATACACTTTACACTTTATAGTCAGTAAGTCGACAGTCTTAAACGTAGGCCATAGTTCCAGATGCGAGGAGTAGTTTAACAAGTTAACCCATGTTCGTGCTGGGGAAGCTGCTCCAGGCCAAACTTCCACCAACACAATTGTAATCTAATTGGCTGTTTGTGAAAGGCTTCTGCCGAGAGCAGAGTACGGTCCCAGGAGTGATGGAGGAGCGCAGGTTGCATTTGTGCTGGCTGTAAGGCTTCTTGCCATGGCTTAACAGCTTCCTTGGAACATCTTCAGTAGGATAAAAGTGAGACATTTTACGCAGTTTGACTACACATGTACCGCCATTCTTATCCCCCGACTGTCTTTGAAACGGCAGCTCTAGCCTTCTCCCTGTTCTTCCTTTCAATCTTTGTTTCTGGGACTTTCTACTTGCACTTGTAGAGGGCTTTCCTGGCAGAACTGGAACATTTCCCGATTCTGCGGACCAGCACTGGATTCTGGCTGGCATGGAGCTGGTTCATCTTCTTCACAGCCTCAGTTTTCTTCTTCAAGGTGTGCTTTAAAGAGGCAAATCGAGCAGCTGCTTCCTGTGGATTGTTAGGTAGCTTTTCTCTAGGCGTACGAGAGGGTAAGGGTGCTACCCAGCTATTGGCATCATCCTGAGTGAATTCTTTATCCATCGTCTTGAGGAATTCCCTATCTTCTCTTGCCAGTGCCAGTTTGTTGTCATCATTGGTAGAATTGAACACTGTGGCTCCAAAGGTGTTATCCCAGGACTGAAAGATATTTAGTTTATCTTGGTCGTCATGTTGCCATTCGTTGCTGTTCAATTTCTCCTTCACTCTGTAATGGTGTGGGCAAGGTTCAAGATAGGTGTTGGGACCATTTGGCAAGATATGTGTTTTGTAGGAAGCAATCTTAGTAGGCACCTTCATTTCCCTCATACAAACATTGCCTATGATAACCCAACCTAGATCAAGGTGTTGAGCGAATGGAGCATCATGTGGACCATTAATTTGTTGCACAATTGTAATCTAATTGGCTGTTTGTGAAAGGCTTCTGCCGAGAGCAGAGTACGGTCCCAGGAGTGATGGAGGAGCGCAGGTTGCATTTGTGCTGGCTGTAAGGCTTCTTGCCATGGCTTAACAGCTTCCTTGGAACATCTTCAGTAGGATAAAAGTGAGACATTTTACGCAGTTTGACTACACATGTACCGCCATTCTTATCCCCACCGACTGTCTTTGAAACGGCAGCTCTAGCCTTCTCCCTGTTCTTCCTTTCAATCTTTGTTTCTGGGACTTTCTACTTGCACTTGTAGAGGGCTTTCCTGGCAGAACTGGAACATTTCCCGATTCTGCGGACCAGCACTGGATTCTGGCTGGCATGGAGCTGGTTCATCTTCTTCACAGCCTCAGTTTTCTTCTTCAAGGTGTGCTTTAAAGAGGCAAATCGAGCAGCTGCTTCCTGTGGATTGTTAGGTAGCTTTTCTCTAGGCGTACGAGAGGGTAAGGGTGCTACCCAGCTATTGGCATCATCCTGAGTGAATTCTTTATCCATCGTCTTGAGGAATTCCCTATCTTCTCTTGCCAGTGCCAGTTTGTTGTCATCATTGGTAGAATTGAACACTGTGGCTCCAAAGGTGTTATCCCAGGACTGAAAGATATTTAGTTTATCTTGGTCGTCATGTTGCCATTCGTTGCTGTTCAATTTCTCCTTCACTCTGTAATGGTGTGGGCAAGGTTCAAGATAGGTGTTGGGACCATTTGGCAAGATATGTGTTTTGTAGGAAGCAATCTTAGTAGGCACCTTCATTTCCCTCATACAAACATTGCCTATGATAACCCAACCTAGATCAAGGTGTTGAGCGAATGGAGCATCATGTGGACCATTAATTTGTTGCTGTACCTAATGTACTCTGAGGATTTCTCTGCCCAGGAGAATTAGGATATCTGCATTCTTGTCAAGGGCTGGTATTTCATTAGCTATAGCTTTCAGATGAGGATGGTGTAGGGCAGCTTCTGGTGTAGGGATCTCTTGCTTGTTAGATGGGATCTGGTTGCACTCGACATGTGTGGTTAACGGCAATTCCAGATTGCCCCCAAGAGAGGCTACTACGAATCCGCTGGCTCTTCTTCCAGAGACCTCTGTAATGCATGTACCTAAAGTATAAGGGTAGGAATCTCCTTTAATGTTGAAAAGTTCAAAGAGTTCCGTTCTTGCGAGGGACCGATTACTCTGATCGTCCAAGATATCGTATACTTTATCAGACGTTCCTGGGTGATCCTTGTGATATATGTTAACTAAGCATATTTTAGCACAAGACTTGTAGCAAAGATCTTCACCGCATACTGCTGTACAAGAAGAGGACACTATGGTAACTTTCCGATCCGTAGTCTCCTCGCCGTGCATTAACCCAGGAGGGGAGTCTGTTGACGTTGCAGGCATGTAAATGAGATGGATGTAGTGCCTGCATGTGATCCACACTATTGCATTCTATGCACTTGATAGGAAATTTGCACTCTTTGGCAAAGTGCTCAGTAGAAGCACAACATCTGAAACATACACCATAAATCTTTAGGAGCTCCTTGCGCTCTTGGAGTGGTTTCTTCCTAAAGCCGATGCACTTTTTGAGAGGATGTGGCTTCTTATGAATAGGACAAAGGCGGTTAGGATTTTCAATCTTTTCACCTTGTTTGCACTTTGTCAGGAATTGAGGTAGAAGGAGGAAAGACACTGAAGTGTCTTCTTCACTGATACTCGACCCCTGCTTCCTCTGTGGTTAAAGTGCGAGCTGTCGGACATCTGAGGAAGGAAGCCTGAAGTGTGGAACTCGTAGGAAAAACTGGGGTCATTCTTTGTTTCTGCAATGTCTCTTATGAACTCACAAAAGTAGGAGAAAGGTGGAAAGGAGATTTGGTTCACGCTTTTATACTTTGCCCCAAGTTAAGTCCATTTTTCCTGGATATTGTATGGCAACTTTAAAACTATTGGGTTTACCCCACGAGCAGTGTCCAGATAGCTGAGGCCAGGTAGGAAAGTGTCTGTCTTGGCCAGCTGCAGCTCCCAGAGAAGGTCACTGAGTTCCAAGTATTTCTGATTGTCCTTGCCGGAAATCTTTGGGAAACAGTGCAGGCGATTCAACAGAGCGTTCTCTATGGCTTCAGGGCTGCCGTAGCTTTGATCAAGTCTTTGCCAAGCAGCGTCGTGGCCCGACGTTGGATTATTGATGTGGACAGCTCTGAGTCTCTTGACACGTTCTGTAGACTGTGGACCAAGCCATCTGATCAGCAGGTCCAGTTCCTCAGCAGGAGTAATGCCAAGATCACTAATTGCAGTTTTGAAGGCACCCTTCCAGCTTCTGTAGTTTTCAGGCTGGTCATCAAAGTTCGAAAGGCTTGTCTTGGTGAGTTCACGGTGAGCCATGTATCTAGCAAACTCAGACATGTCTGTTCTCTCTGACTTTGGGCAGTGGAATGAAGTTTGAAAGGAATTTGCAGTATTCTGGTTAAGTGACATAGGGTAGTATGCGGTTGCATCTGTATTTAGCCCTGGAGTCGTTTTAACGTCCATAGACTCAGGCAGGCATGGTTTTATAGCTGTATGGTTGCTAGGATTTTGATGAAATGCTGGAGGGTAGAATTGCATCTGAGAGTTAATGCATTGGCATTGCTGTTGCACTAGGGTGTGTGAAGGGAGGTCAGGGTCATTAGCTAGTAGAGTATTGTACTGACCTTGGATGCAGGGTACTGCTACAGAGTCTTTTCCCTGTTTTGGAAGGTTGTCACAACTGTCAGGAACATTTGATGTTATGAGTGGTTCACTGTTTTGCTTTAGTACATAGTCTCTGGTGCGTTTAGTGGAATCTTCCGTATCCACGTTGCATAAGCTGATGCTGTCTCTTTCACTTCCTGCGGCAGCCTGCTCTAGGATTTTTAATGTTGCTACGGCTGTCGCGTGCTCACACTGTTTCTCTAGGGCTTCTATTTCAGCTCTTTTGTGAGCTTCTTCCGTTTCTATAGCTGCTTTCTTGCGAATGGCGTCCATTTCCATTTCTGCTTTCCTTTCTGCTTTTTCACGAGCGGCGTCCATCTCCATCTCTGCATTCCTTTTTGCAAAGGCCGCTTGTATTTTTGTAGTCTCTGCATTTGCCTGGGCTTGAATAAGCTGCAGACTAATTGATGAACTCTTTGAATATTGTGAGGATTTTGACCTTGAGAGACGTGAGCTATTTGAATGCTTGCTAGATGCTGAAATGTAAGAAGCAGTTTCTTGGAGCTGGGCAATTCTCTCTTCCGCCTTTACTCTGGCCCGATGTACTAAATTGTCTCTTTCTGCATTAAAACATTTGAATTCGTCTATTTCCTGTAATGTCAGAGGGCTTCTTCTGTCTGCCATGTTTACACAGATGAGAAGAATAAGAAAAGAGCAGCAGGCACTGTGTGGCAAAGTTTACACAGGCCCACACACTGCAGCTGTAGGCAGACCCTGTCTGTGGCTTTTCAGTAAAATCTGATCTCTGTTCACTGAAGGCTGTATACTAGTGCTGCAAGCTCTTTTACTGCTGGTTTAGCTGCATACTTCTGCTGCAGCTGCTGTTAATGTCTTTTGCTATTGCTAGCAGTTGTTGTCTTTTCACTAGCAGCAGTAATGCTAGACAGTATTGACTTTTTACTATTCTGCTTCCCTAAGCAAAGCTGTGAGGCGTGAATGCTTTAGATTAGCGAAGTCTGTATTTTACCAGTACTCACACAATGAAGTTCAGCAAATAGCCTCAACTCAGCAAAACTGACACGTAGAAAGAGGAATCCAGTTGAAGAGTTTAATAATCAGTCTGACAATCTTGTTAGTGTACAGATTATGCAGGTAAAAAGTCATAAATTTTTGTCCAGCAGTGAGCACAGAATGGCTGCTATGTAACCAGGAAGTAACTAAGAAGACACTGAGCAAAAGGGGTGGAACTAGCTGAACGCAGCAAGCTAAGGAAGCTCAGCAGGGACAAAATAGCTGTGAAATCAATAGCATGTAACCTGAGGGGAGCAATATATATCTGCTGGGGGCAATATGTGAGCTACTGTGTGAGCTACTGGGGCAATATATATCCATGAGTGAGCTACTGGGGGCAATATATAGCCATAAGTGAGCTACTGGGGGCAACATATATCTGAGTGAGCTACTGGGGGCAATATATATCCATGAGTGAGCTACTGGGGGCAATATATATCTGAGTGAGCTACTGGGGGCAATATACATGTGTGAGCTACTGGGGCACTATATATCCATGAGTGAGCTACTGGGGGCAATATATATTCATATGTGAGCTACTGGGGGCAATATATATATATACATGTGTGCGCTGCTGGGGCACTCTATATCCATGAGTGAGCTACTGGGGGCAGTATATATCCATAAGTGAGCTACTGGGGGCAATATATATCCATGAGTGAGCTGCTGGGGCAATATATATCAGTGTGTGAGCTGCTGGGGGCAATATATATCCATGTTTGAGCTGCTGGGGCAATATATATCCATGTGTGAGCTGCACATTTATTGCTGTGCAGCTCTGTATTATGCTTATACAAACTGCACTTTATTGCTGTGGAGCGCTGTGATGTGCAGTGTGTCAGGGTTGTACAGTATCTTTTAAAGTGATCAGCAGTTTCCCACATTTTCCACAGGGACTTTCTGTGCCGAGTCACAGCCTTAGGCTAGGGTCAGACGAACGCATTTTTCACGTTGTCTGTGAAAAAGTGCGGTCGAACAAACGTACGTATTTTCCCCCGGAATACGCGATAGCGGTCATACGATGCGCCTTTTCGTCCGTGATTTTGTACGGATCATCAATAAAACACTTTTTGAGTCTGGACGTTATGTTAGCTGGACCTTAGCAGCGTCTGACGTCTCCTAATCACACACACACGCCGCTATGCGGCCGCAGCGCACTCTGTACGTCAGTAGTAGCGGTTTGACGTTCTCGAAAAAATGCGTTCGTTGGCCACTTGCGTTGCGCGGACGTCATTTGCTGCTAGTACGGCCGTGATTTAGTGCGGCTAAACGCACGTTAAAACTGCGCTAGTCTGACCCTAGCCTTAGCTGCAATGAGTGGGTGATGCAAAGATGCTGCAGCAGTGGGGTGGCCATCTGTAAGTATGGAGGGGGCACAATGCTGCTGGGTCCAAGTGGATTTTCAAAAAGGTTATTTTTAGGAGTTCAGAAATAAATTCTTTGGCACAATAATGTACATGTGGGTGTTGCGTTGTAGGGAGTGTTTTTTTATGGGTGTGGCCTCCTGTGGGTGCGGAACAAGAGGGGCCCCATGACCTCCTATTGCCCGGGTGCCCCATTAGTTGTCATTCCACCCCTGGCTGTGAGAGGAAGGGGTGGGGCAGTGTGCCAGAGACTCCCCAGACTCAGAGCCAGGGGAAGCAGGAGTAGCCATAATGGTGGGAGGGCTGCTCCCCTCCTCTCCCTGCAATCACATGGAGGGGGCAGGGCTTGTGCCAGCCGGGGCAGGGTTTCTCCTCTACACACTCAGCACTGATCTCTCCCCACAGAGATACAGCGCTGAGAGAGAGCAAGCAACTACACCAAAGGCTGGCCCTGGGTGTTGTCACCCGCCCCTCAAGAGGGTGTCATCTGGTGTGGCCTGCCCTCCCCCTGCCTCCACCTTGTGATGCCACTGCATGTCAGACTAACCTAACTGCATTCTATGAAGAAGTAGAAGTATAGATTGCGGGGTTGCAGTGGATGTGATTTACTTGGATGTTGCCAAAGCTTTCGAAATAGTTCCTCACAAGGGGTTATTATTTCAATTAAGAAATCTTGGTCTAGATGAGAATTTGTGTTCTTGGCTAGAACACTGGATAAAAGATAAGGTACAGAGTGTTATATAAAATATTAATCAAATCAATATTCCTATTCATATTTACCAAACAAGCTTAAATCTCTGCTGCTGTTGTCAGTCCGTTTCACATAGAAAGACTCGCAGTGCTACATTGGCCATCTCGCAGTGCTACATTGGCCAGCGGGAGAGCAAAAGAAGAGAAACACTCAAGATGTATAGTAAAATTGCTCTCAAAATAAGTATGTTTATCAGTCTCTAATATAGAACAAGGGTGTGGTACAACAGCCAATCAGGAAACAGATCACGTCAGAGTTGACCAACACGGTCAGCCCACAGGCACTTCCTATTACCATTTATGGTTTATATTTAACTTTTAGAGAAACAGAAACATTCCTAAGCCCAGAATCATGTATCATAGGAAGGGAAGGGAAACATATCTTAACAAGTAGCCCATCTGTAGCTTACAAGGAAGCATTTCAAACTAAAGGGAGCATATTATCTAAGGGAAGCTTGCATATACAAGAAATTAAAAGATAATTATTTTTTTCAGTTCTCTTTTTGATCACATAGACAATTGTGATCACTCAAAAGGATAAAACAAAACAAAGCAATTAAACCAATTATACCCGGGGCCACAATGTCATCACTTTATATCCATAGGTCATTCACCACAATAGGGGCCTTGGGCCAAATGCCTACTCTAGACATTAAATAACTAGTAACTCCCATTTCCCAAATGAACTTCACCAAACAAGAAAAATATAATCATTTGAATTTAAAAGTTCATCTATCTAATAATCAGCATGAGTCAGATCTATATGTGTGTTTTCTTATGTTCAGCTTTACTCCACAAAACGCCTACACACCTGCACACAAACTCTCAAGAAATACATTCTCATTTTCCCAAATCCAACCCTTTCTCACACTTATCTAGGGGATTGAAGAATAAAACAATGTCTCATAGTCTAAGACCGTGGTCTTTATCCAGAGTGCGAGGTCAACATTTGGCCTTTGACAACATCCCAGCTTGAGAAGCATAATCATTGAGTTGCTCTAATGTCAAGCAAAATGAGATAACCGGAGTTCCCGAAATAGGGACTCCTTCTGAACAAGCTCTCTCTATGCGCTGGTTGCATATTACCTGTGACCTTTGAGCTTAACACAAAATGTCCATGATTCATTCCAGACTCTGTCACTGTGAACTTGGTGACTGTCAGGTTCTCTTGTGATGATGAAAATGCTGGTGACACGGCTTAGCAAAAATAAATAAAAAATAAATTATGTTGTTCCTTCCAAACCTATCCAAAATTCATTCATTTGTCATACATCAATTACAGCTGCACGAAAACAAACAAAACATGTTAATATCACAAGAAGAAACACAAATAATAAATATTAAAATTCCCTCCAAAGCCTATGGGCCTCACGCAGCAAAAAAATCCTACTAACTCTGACTCATTTCATTAGAGAAAAAAATAATATATATATATATTTTCCAAGCACAGTGTGAGCATCCTAGACTGTACCATATCAGCTGCCAATGGCACGCTGCAATCATCTGTGTACAGGAAACCCACAGACGGGCCCAACTACCTCCACAATGCCAGCTTTCATCCCAACCACATGTAACAAGGCATCATCTATAGCCAGGCCATCAGGAACCACTGAATCTGCTCTGACACTGGGGACAGGGATGAACACCTGAGCAAACTATCTGCATCATTCCAGCAGAAGGGCTATAAGGAAAGGACAATCTCTAAAAAAATCTAATCGGCCCTGAAAACACCTCGCAAACAGCTGTTGCGCTACAAAGAAAAGAAAAAAACCACACGGATACCTCTAGTTGTTTCCTACAACCCAACTCTAGAGGGAATTTGCAAAACCATCAAAGATCTGCAGGCACTGGTCACAGTGGACCCTGCGCTCAAAGAAATATTCCCACAGCCCCCCTTACTGGCATTCAAGCAACCCCCAAACCTGAGGCAAAAGGTGGTCCGTAGCAAACTCACTCAGGAACAGGATGACATACAGAATGGGACCAAACGCTGCAACAAATCCCGCTGCAAACTGTTACAACATATATGTGACAGCAGCACTGCCCGGCACAACAACGCCACACGCAACATCAAGGGCTCGTACCTCTGCACGTCTGCCAATGTGGTATACATGATCCAATGCACGACGTGTGATAACGGCTGCTATATTGGTGAAACTAGCCTTAAACTAAATCTCAGGATGAACCAGCACAGACACTCTATCAGGAACCACCAGGAAAACACATATTGTACTCCGGTGGGACATCACTTCAATCCAACAGGCCACTCCATCCACAACCTCAGAATTAAAATCCTCAAAGGACATTTTAAAGACAACCGTGAATGCAAAACATATGAAATGAAAATGATCACATATTTCAACACTATAAAACAAGGACTTAATGTAGATTCAGATTTCTTAACCCATTATAATAACATCACATAATATTCATAATTCTGGTTGGGGTTTGGTTTTCTTTTTCCTGTTTTTTTCTTCTGTGTCTTCTTGATACTCACTGTTTCTTTTGTCCTTTCACTTTCCCTTTGAAATGGTCATGATCTTATCACCATTGTCTTATATGCCTGAGACACCTTAATGTTTTTTGGTTGTTTGGTTTTTTGGTTTGTTTTTTTTTCCCTTTTTTCTTTCCCCACTCTGACTATGCCATTTGGCAATTTACAACATCTAACACCCCCAACCGTGTTCCCAATTAATGTCTCAATGTTTAATTCTATCATTCTGCTCAGTATAGCTTCCAGATCTGACGAAGGGAGGATCACTCTCGAAAGCTTGTATTTTAAATGTAACGTTAGTCCAATAAAAAAGGTATCACTACAGACTGCTATACTCGTGAGCAGCTTTCGCTCAAAAGAGAAATATTGCGGAAGTGCATACTCCACCCATTTTAATATCAAAAATATTGTTATCTACTACCTGACCCGTTTTTGTTTGGTGTTTATAAATCAAAACCTTCCCAATAAAATCAAATAAAAAAAGGCAACTGATAATTTTACTGAATTAAAACTTTCCGGCAATCATTTACACCTGAATCATATTAAGAGTGTAGGTATTATAACTAACATTAAAATAAAACGATTTATATTCCATTAGCACTAAATTTGTCATAAAACTTATTTATGCAAATGCATTAAGTTATATGTTCCTAGATAGATTATTTAACTCTAATTTTAATTAAATATGATCGCCAGAATCCAAAATATGTCAGGTCACTTGAAAAATAAAGATTGTAACCACACAACACAACAAGAATAAATAATACAAAATAATAAAATATACAAAGTAATCATAACTTAGAACAGTACAATATGAAAACAACACAATGATGATTCATCAGAATATAAAATAAAAAATTGTTGCTTTTTTTTTCTTGTTTTCTTTGTCTCCTGTCTTATTGGTTCCCATATTAAATACAACTGTCTTGTCAAAATGTAATGCCAATATTTGATAACTTTATTTCGCAAAGATGAAATGTTTGTTTTTTGTTTTTTCTATTCTTATTTTGTAAAGAAATCATCATATAAACAAGAATAAGGGCCGTGCAGGGGCACATGAAGTCGGCAACAGAGGCACTGCATAAGGAAAATAATAAAAAGCAAGACATCAAAACAGGCATTGAACAAGAAAGACTTCTATATGTAAGCAGTTGGCCGGGACAATATGCGAAAGGATCATCGGATAATCACTCAGCTAAAAGAGAAACAGTGAAACCACCGCAAGTGTCACAGAAAAAGGCGAAAAATAAAAACAAAAACAAACTCTGAGCGTGAAAAAGGAAACTCAGCGTAATGGGGGAAAGGGAGGGAGAGAACTGAACAAAACAAAGGGAGAAATGGGGCAGTTCGATCGGTAGCGGGAGCGGAGAGCGGACAGCAGGGAGCTCGAAGGCAGCAGCCCCACCGCCGGCCTGAGTTACCATCAACACCCAGGGGAAGGGGGGAAAAAGAGGTCACGGAGCAAGCCACCGCCGGCCCGGAGTCACCACCTCTGAAAGGCAAACCAAGCCAACGAAACCATCCAGCCATCAACAACACCGACACCACCATGAGCAGCGAGGTCGAAACGCAACAGCAGCAGCCGCCAGCCACCTTGGAAAACAAGCCCGTCCAGGAACCGGTGGCCACCGTGGGAGAGAAGAAGGTCATCGCAACCAAGGTTTTGGGAACTGTCAAATGGTTTAATGTGCGAAACGGATATGGTTTTATCAACAGGGACGACACCAAGGAAGATGTATTTGTACATCAGACTGCCATCAAGAAAAACAACCCTAGGAAATACCTTCGCAGTGTAGGAGATGGAGAGACTGTGGAGTTTGATGTAGTGGAGGGTGAAAAGGGTGCAGAAGCAGCAAATGTAACTGGTCCTGGTGGGGTTCCAGTCCAAGGCAGTAAATATGCAGCAGACCGTAATCATTATAGGCGTTATCCACGTCGCAGAGGAGGTCCTTCACGTAATTTCCAGCCAAACTACCAAGGCAGTGAGGTTGGAGATAAGCCTGAGGAAGCAGAGATTGTACCTGAAGGAGATGGTTCTAACCAACAGCGCCCGTACCGCAGACGGCGTTACCCACCTTTCTATCTGCGAAGACCATATGGACGCAGACCACAGTATTCAAATGCACCTGTCCAGGGTGAAGGCTTAGAGGAGCAGAAAACCAAGGAGTGGGAGAACAAGGCAGACCAGTGAGACAGGGCATGTACGGTGGATTCAGACCACGATTCCGCAGGGGACCCCCACGTCAAAGACTTCCCAGAGAAGAAGGGAATGAAGAAGACAAAGAGAACCAAGGGGATGCTTCCCTGGGACAACAGCCACCTCAACGTCGGTACCGCCGAAACTATAACTACAGACGCAGACGCCCAGATAACCCTAAACCACAAGATGGTAAAGAGACCAAGGCAGCCGAAACATCAGCTGAGAACACGTCCGCTCCCGAGGCTGAGCAGGGCGGGGCTGAATAAATACCGGCTTACCAACTCTACCACCATCCGGGTTAGTCAATGAGTCTTGACTACCAACTTTTTTTTCTGGTTTTGTCACACTTGTAAATTTTCTAGTTGCAAAGTTGAACGTTTGGCATTAAAACAAACAGGGCTGTAGCCCCACAAGTATTTAACATGCATGAGTTGAAGTATGCAAAAAGTCTTAAGAGTTTTGCAGATATTTATGATTGTAATGTATGAAGACTTGTACATAAACAAGAATATATTTTGAAAGTAAAAGCTTCTATAAAAAAAAAAAAAGCAAAGGGAGAAAAAAATAATTTGGCAAAAGGCCACGATGGTGCCTTCCCCAGCAGAAACCCACAAGTTTAAACCTGCAGGAGGCTACGGGAGAGTATTGGCACCAGGTCCGGGGACTCGGGAGGCCAGCAGGGCACCAGGCCCCAGTGACGGTCGCTGACAGAAGCCCGTTTAAGCCAAATACGGGAAAGAAAAATAAAAAATAGAAATATTAAGTCATCCGTGTAGTATAGTCTCTATGAAACAAAACTCAGCTAGTGGGGATACAGCAAAAACATCAAAAGGGATATGCGGGGGGACTCAGCGGGTCAGGGTAAGCTGGGGTCAGCGATCAGTGGGCAAGCAGCGGGCAGTCGAGACGGGTCCCTTCAGCCCGTATCCAGCACAAAGTATCATTACACTCAGCCTGCATCTCTAAATGGCAGCAAATGTCGGGCAGGAAGGGTGATGCAGAGCCGGCCAGGTAAGTCATCAAAAAATAAGTCCACCTCAGGCCTACAAATGTCGCTCGGGGTCAGGCGGGTCGCTAGTCTCCAGGCCCCAACAAGTGTTCCAATGTCTCCCAACCAGGACCCGACCCGGCACCGCCTCCCCTCAGTGCCTAGGCTGTCAGTCCCAATCGGTGCTGCCAAAAACAACTTTGTGGCCCCGGTCTCCAGCACCCCAGCCGGGACGCCGACCTCTCTGTAGCCCTCTGCAGCATCCGGTATACAGGCCTCAGCGGTGTGTCCCGCCGACGCAGCCTCAACCTCTGCCAGTTCCGAATCCTCCTCTTCCCGACAACTCCGCAGAGCAGCCATCGCCCGGCACCAGACACCCCTGGTTTACGGGCCATCCACATCCTCCCCATCTAACAACTTCAAACAGGCCTGCAAGGAAGACGTCTGTACCTCCTATATGGGGAGGGGGTCCATCCCGCCGATCATACTCCGGTCCGTCTGCTGCTCCCATCAGGCATCCAGCTTGGGCAGCGGGGAGACGTGGGCCCACCATCTCTCCAGCTCCCAGTACAGGCTCACATCGGACTGAAACGGCAGGATAAACAGGCAGAAAGGCCGCAGGAGCCGGAACGAAGGCCGCAATATGGCCGCCAGTGCCTCGTGTCGTCTGCCATTCAGCGGCTGCAAGGAGCGTCTCGGGTCCGGAGGGGGGACAAAACGGCCTCCAGACATCTCGGTTCCGGTGGCCAGCTATCCGAGGTCTTCAGGTCTAATTCGCACAGCAGAGGGAGTAATAAATAGACCCCAAAGGTGGCAGATGTGCGGAGCTCCAACAGAACACGTTTGCTCCCTTCAACAGCTGGCCATGCCCCCTGAAAGGTTTGTTTGAGTTTATTTTCTTAATTCCAAATCAATGATCTTTTTAATCGCATGAGCTTCTTTGATTATAATATAAATAGTGATACAAAATATGGAACACAATGATTAAGTTCTTGCATTGTAAACTTGCATCTAAATGGCATAATCGTTCTTCTCTTCGCTAGCATTCTAGAATCAGAAAATAATTCTGGGAAAAAAACCTTATTTAATATCCCACATAGAAACATAGAAGATGTCAGCAGATAAGAACCTTTCGGCCCATCTAGTCTGCCCAATTACATGGATACTTTACCTGGATTTATCTTTTGTTTAGGATAGCCTTATGCCTATCCCATGTCTGCTTAAATTCAATCACTGTTTTGGCCTCTACCACTTCAACTGGAAGGCTGTTCCATGTATCCACCACCCTCTCAGTAAAATAATGCTTCCTGATGTTACTTTTAAACCTTTGCCCCTCTAATCTAAGACTATGTCCTCTTGTTTTGCAACTTTGTTTCCTTTTAAATATACTCCCTTCCTCTACCTTGTGGATTCCCTTTACGTATTTAAATGTTTCTATCATATCTCCTCTGTCTCGTCTTTTTTCCAAGCTGTACATGTTAAGATCATTAAGCCTTTCCTGGTAACCTTCAAGCCGTACACCATTTTAGTAGCCCTTCTCTGAACTCTCTCTAAGATGTCTATATCCTTCTGGAGATACGGTCTCCAGTACTGCACACAGTACTCCAAGTGAGGTCTCACCAGTGCTCTGTACAGTGGCATGAGCACTTCCCTTTTCCTACTGCTAATACCTCTCCCTACACAACCAAGCATTCTGCTAGCATATCCTGCTGCTCTATTACATTGACTACTTACCCTTAGATCCTCTGAAATAATAACCCCTAAATCCCTTTCCTCAGATGTTGAGGTTAGGACTGTATCAAATATTCTATATTCAGCCCTTGGGTTTTTACGTCCCAGGTGCATTATCTTGCACTTATCCACATTAAAACTCAATTGCCACAGCTCCGACCATTTTTTTAGTTTACCTAAATCATTTGTCATTTGGCTGATCCCTCCAGGAACGTCAACCCTGTTGCAAATCTTTGTGTCATCAGCAAAAAGACATACTTTACCATTAATACCTTCTGCAATATCACTAATAAAAATATTAAAGAGAATGGGTCCAAGTACTGACCCCTGAGGTACCCCACTGGTAACAAGACCTTGCGCCGAATAAACTCCATTTACCACAACCCTCTGTTGCCTGTCACTCAGCCACTGCCCAATCCTTTCAACAATATTGGAATCCAAGTTCAAAGATTGCAATTTATTGATAAGCCTTCTATGCGGAACAGTATCAAAAGCCTTACTGAAATCTAAATAAGCAATGCCTACTGCACCACCTTTGTCTATTATTTTTGTTACCCTATCAAAAAAATCAATAAGATTAGTTTGGCATGATCTCCCTGAGGTAAACCCATGTTGTTACTGATCCTGTAATCTATGTGTTTTTAGATGTTCAACAATCCTTTCCTTTAACATGGTTTCCATTAATTTCCCCACTACTGACGTAAGACTAACTGGCCTATAGTTCCCCGATTCCTCCCTACTACCCTTCTTGTAAATGGGCACAACATTTGCTAATTTCCAGTCTTCTGGGATGACTCCCGTTAACAAGGATTGGTTAAATAAATCTGCTAACGGTTTTGCTATTACACCACTGAGCTCTTTTAATAATTTAGGGTGGATCCCATCAGGCCCCATTGACTTATTTGTCTTTACTTTAGACAGCTGCTGTAGAACCTCCTCCTCTGTAAACTCATATGTAAATGTCTCTTTAGTGTTTCCTCCTAACTGAGGTCCCTTTCCTCCCTTTTCTTTTGCAAAGACTGAACAAAAATATTCAATGAGACAGTCAGCGAGACCTTTATCCTCTTCTACATACCTTCCTTCCTTTGTTTTTAATCTAACTAATCCTTGTTTTACTCTTCTTTTATCGTTTATGTATCTAAAAAATGTTTTGTCCCCCTTTTTTACTGACTGAGCTATTTTCTCTTCTGCGTGTGCTTTGGAAGCTCTTATAAATTGCTTTGCCTCTTTCTGCCTAATCTTATAGGTTTGCCTATCTTCTTCACTCTGAGTTTTTTATAATTATTGAATGCTATCTATTTGTTCTTCACTATTTAGGCCACTTCTGCAGAGTACCACAGTGGTTTCTTCCCTTTTTTGTTTTTGCTAACAAGCCGAATGCAATTGCCTGTGGCCTTCAATAATGCCTCCTTTAAATAATCCCATTTCTCCTGGACTCCCTTTAAACTCCTCCAGTCTGATAATGACTCATTCACACAAAATCTCATTTTAGAAAAATCTGTTTTTTTAAAGTCTAAAACTTTTGTTTTTGTGTGGTGCGGCTCCATCCCTGTTCTTATATTAAACCACACTGACTGGTGATCACTAGATCCCAAATTTTCACCTGCAACAACGTCTGATACCAAACCTCCATTTGTGAGTATTAAATCCAATATGGCCTCTTTACGGGTCGGCTCCTCAACTACTTGTGTTAGAGATAATCCCAGTAGGGAGTTTAGAATATTTGTACTCCTGGTGCACCCAGCTGTTTTGGTTTTCCAGATCACATCAGGAAGATTAAAGTCCCCCATGATAATAACTTCCCCCTTCATTGTCATTTTGGCTATTTCCTCACACAGCAGATTAACAAGCTCTTCTACTTGTCCAGGGGGTCTATAGATCACACCTACACAAGCTACTGTATGATTGCCAAATGTTAGCGTAACCCAAACTGACTATGTTCACCTCGCTCACTTTTATTTGTTTTTTTTTTATGTTGTTTTTCACATACAGGGCCACTCCTCCTCCTTTCCTACCTTCTCTGTCTTTTCTATATAATGAGTACCCCGGTATTGTTATGTCCAGTTATTTTTCTCACTGAACCATGTCTCAGTAACCGCCACTAAATCTACTTTTTCAGCTGCCATCATTGCCTCCAGTTCATTGATTTTATTGACTAAACTGCGAGCATTTATAGACACGACTCTGAGCTTGTCATGTTTTACCCCACATGTTGCTTGCACCCTCAGATTTAGTTTTGGGGGACAATCGGGCAGATTGTTGTTTACCATTTTGTCCCCCCTCCTAGTTTAAATATTCCTTTGTGAAACCTTTGAACTTCTCACTGAGAACATATGTTCCCCTATGAGTAAGATGCAAACCATCTTTTTTATACAGTTCCTTTCTGCTCCAATTAGAGTTATCATTGGACACAAAGCAAAATCCTTGCTCCCGACACCATTCCCGAAGCCACAAATTAAATTCCCTAGTGCGCATCTGCCTATCCTGAATGTTATGCACAGGCAGAACTTCAGAGAATGACACAGTGGACGCAATCTGCTGGATTTCACCTCCAAGAACACAAAAATCTTCCTTAATCTCAGAAACCTCATTGCTAGCCAAGTCATTTGTCCCTAGATGGACTAGAACGTCCACTTCCCCTTCCTGCTTTGCTTGTTTGACAATATTGAGAATACGTCTCCTGTCTCTACGAGCAGTAGCCCCAGGAAGACATCTCACCAACCACTACTCTCCAGCTCAACACCTCTTATGATAGAATCACCCAGCAACAATTGCCTTCTATCAAGTCACACCTTTTCCTTTTTGTCCTTGGTTGCAGTCTTGCATACCTTAGGCATAGGGGATGGTGGTTCCTCAACTATGGTGTCTGAGCCTACTTCCGTCTTACCACTACACTCTGAAAGTGCCTCAAAAGAATTAAGAAGAGCCACAGACTGTGGGACATGCCTTCTATCCACTACTCTAAGTCTACCAGATCCTACAGTAGTCCATCTGCCGCTCCTAGGAGGCCTCTGTGGCAGTGGCTTTGTAACAGTCATAGCCTGAGTTTGTCTAACAGATAATTTACAAATCTCAGACTTCAAACAGGCAATTTCCTGCTGCAATAAAGAGAACTGCCTACATATCAGGCACACTCCAAACCTCCAAAAATTGGATCTAAAAACAAATGCATGACAGCTCTTACACTGGACCAAGCCTGCCATTATAAAATGAAAGAATGGATTTAAAACCAGCAAATCTAACCTTTTCGTAGGTTTTCTACCTCCTGTCTAACCTCAGACTACCTCCAGAGTATCTCCAGAATATCTCAAAGTGCCTCACTTGGAAGGCTTGCACTTAGAAGGCTTCACAAGCTCTATTGTAGAGCTTAAAAAAATAATTATTCCATTAATTATAACATAATAAATACTTTAAGGAAACCAGAAATCCATGATGAAACTTCGAGCATATTTTTCTGAAATCCCAACACAAAGGAATTGAGGGAAAAAGGAGGGGGAGGGGGAAGAAGAGGGGGTTATAATTTTTTTTCCCTTTTTATAACGGTCATTCTTCCTTAAATTCTCTTGTATATTCCAACAAAAACAAACATACAGCAATGATAATTACTTAAAGAAACAAAAATACAGATGTATTTTTTTGTATATTACAATTCAAACAAACTACCTCAACTTCCCCTACAGTTTCGTGTCGTCTGGGTTTTTATTTTTCTGTTGATATTTGTTATTTCACTCACATCATACACACTCAAAAACATAATGCCGTAATCCAGCACACAGTCAAAACCCATATGCACTAACACGTCATATAACACACAAAAACACACAATTGCAATGTGGTTTCTGTCTTGTCCTTTGTACAGCGCTACAGAACTGGTAGGCGTTTCCTACACAGCCCACATGCCCACATGAACTCTGCTGATTCATATTCTCTTTTAACCCTCCCCTACTGTGTCACCCCTATCCTTTTAGATTGTAAGCTCTTGAGCAGGGTCCTCTCACCTACTATACTGTGTTGAACCTGCATGTATATTTGTTGTTCTGCCTCCCATTGTACAGCGCTACAGAACTTGTTAGTGCTTTATAAAAACTTGTAACTGTAGTTATTTAATAGGGGATTGATAAAAGTAATCATTTTATACACCTGAGGGGATAGGTTAATGGCGAGGATATAATAAACTACGCTAATACTGTCATAAATGCAAACGATACACTGATCAAATTCGAACTGACCCATGTGGCCTGAGTTACTTATCCTACACAGGAAATTACAATTATTTTTAAAAGTCTGCAAATTCCTTAGTCCTTTACAATGGATTGGCGAAAACAAACCAAATTAACTAGTTAGACTCAAGGATAATGATGTGAAAAGAAGACTGTTCAGTAGCTTACTATCTAAGAGAGTAGGGTAAGAGAGAAGAAGCCAAATTGCATGCGAGTAGTCTGGGAGATGAAAAGAACACTAAAATTCAGCTGTATGGGATATTATACTAATGAGAAACTGGAATCCTACCAAACACATATTTATGTCTTGTGTGTCTAAGTTGACTTTGCATTAAAGGATATGATATGGAGTCCAGCTAACAAGGATAGAGGTCCACAAAGTCAGTATCAAAGGCCTCGAGTCCCAGATCAGCGGCTTCCCAGTCATTGGATCTGTGCAATAGGGACACTTTCTACAGTCCAATCCTGCCAATGTTTCTTCATTATCCTTGCCTTCAAATGTCTCGTTCAGTCTTCCCACATGGAAAATTAAGATGGAGAGTGCTGGTGTTTGTAGCAAAGATGTAGCAAAGCTGGTGTTTGTGACAAAGATCGTGCAAATGTGGAAGATTATGTGTACCATATGTGTAACATAAATTAAATGTAGAGACTTTTTGAAAGACTGAAGGAATGGGGAGAGTCGAACATGGTGAGAGAGAAAATTTCATAAGCAGGGGGTATCTCAAAGTCCTGAAAGTGAGCGGTTTGGCTACAAGGGGATGCCAGATCTTCAGTAGAGCGAAGTGACCAGAATGAACATAGCTGTTAACAAGGCAGGCAGTTGTGATAGGGGACAGTTATGCATATCTTTGTAAGAACCCATGTTTCAATTTGATTTCTAAAAGAAAGGGGAGCCAAGATAAAGATTTGGCATGTTTTTAGGTTGTTTTTTTTCTTAATACCTCGCACAGCTAGGATTTCATTAATTTTTTTAGATACAAGTCATAATTTATAGTGTGTATATTACTCTTTTAATAGCAAGTGTTTTAAGATTTGACAAGCGTCGGCTGTAATTGTAATAGTGTTAATGAAAACTAATCTACAGAACATATCAATCATTTATGCTTGTAAGTATTTATTATCTAAAACAAATTTTTGAGTTTGTTCAAAATGCTTCAATTTGCTACTTACTGTTCTGTTACCTCGCAAATTCCTCTGTCACCAGAGCATTGTTACTAGAACTGCATTTATTTGTATGACCACGGCTTTGTTGACTTTTTGTGACTTGGGCTTCTCTTTTGGAACAAACGATTCCCCTGTTAAAAGGTTAGGAAGATAGTATTAAGAACTCTCTATGTATGCCAAGCAATCTATAGTTTAAGTATTTGCTTTTTATACATAATTATAAATAATGGTCCATTTGAAAACATATGCAAACCTATTTACTATAAATACCATATAAGGATTGAAAAGGGTTATAGAGAACATCTACAGGGTTATTCAAAGAGATCCGAATTGTGGCCAAAAGGTAACCGAACAGTGAAATTCAGTGTACGGTTTCCTTTCCTGGACATTCGGCTATCCAGAGAGCAGGCAGTTCGCCAAATGTTGGAGAATTGCCTGCACATACGGTGTCTGTTGATTGCCTGTTCGAGAGCAGTGAATTCCCCATAGAGAAGCAATGCTTCGTCTATTCAGAGAGCAAAAACCAGGAGTGAAAAGTTGCTGAATTGCCCTGCTCTTCGGTGGTTTCATGCAGCAGATTTATTCTATTCAGACAAATCCCATAGGCTTCAATATTAAAAATATTCCCGTTTTAATTCAATATCTAAAAAACCGTTGATTATAATATTCTGCAGTAAAAAGTCTCTTTATTTATAAAACAAATTCGGATCTTTTAGGCATTTTTGCGGATTTTTTTCTTTTTAGTGTAACAACCCTTTTTATTATCATTCATAGGATCTTATATGTAAATTTCATACATTTTCGTTCTGTAGTTTCTTTGCAAACATTCACGCGTAAGTTTTTTTCTTTCACTCATTTACACAGACGAAGTTCCATCTGAAGATGCGAAATCCGAGCCAGTTTTAGTTTCTTTCTATATTAAGCAATTTTAATAAAGGTGCCACGGATCACCACCTTATGGGCAGCTCATAGGGTATCCATGGATATATCGGACATGTTATTATCCAAAAAATAAAAATATAATTTCTTATTTGAACCCACACTTCCCAGTCACACAACAAAACAGGTACCAGCTTCTCGGAAAACAATGGACCGTAGGGGCTAAATTAATCGAGACCATTCAATATTACCGATTGTAGATTTAGTAACGGATGGGGCACATTCCGGGCTTACCAAAAAGAGATCTGTACGAGAATACCCCTGGTGAGGAGGAGAATAATATGTATGTTAATAATATGTCTAATAAGTCCTTAGATGTATGGTTTTGGGTACGCCAAATCTCTATCAAATCTAAATCCGTCACTAAAGTGTTCAAAACTTTATCATGCATCTTCATCATAGGAGTCCCCCATCATGAATGTTATGAGAGTGGTCCAGAGTGGGAAAGAAAACGAAACTATAATCCCCTCCAATACGTATGTGTATGACTTTTTTTTCCCCATTTCATTTTGGGGGGTTTTCGGGTCTCTTTTTTTTTTCATTTTGGGTACTTTAGGACAGTTTTTTGTTTTGTGTCAGTGATTCGCATCGATTCGCCAATTCGAATGATTTGGATCAGTTAGTTTTTCGTTTTTATGAGTTATTTAGTTTTTTTATTTAAGAATGGGAGGTAGATTACTAGTACCAATAGAATGAAAGTTTCTTTACTTATTTATTTACTTATTTATTTTTTAGGATTTTTTGCCATTTTTTGGGTGAAATTTCAGGTTTCCTAACTTTTATTAAAGAAACAAGGCTTTTTAACCCATAGGTTTCAATGCAGCATATGAATCTACACACTGCTCGGAAGCATATCTCCGCAGTATAATTAATGCAGCATATGAATCCACACACTGCTGGGAAGCGCCTCTCTGCAGTATAATTAATGCAGCATATGAGTCCGAACACTGCGGGGCACTAATTAGGTTCTTATCTGCCGACATATTCTATCGGTACATCTAGTCTACCCAATTATATAGATACTTTCTCTGGATTTATCTTTTATTTAAGATAACCTTATGCCTATCCCATACCTGCTTAAATTCAATCACTGTTTTAGCATCTACCACTTCTACTGGAAGGCTGTTCCATGTATCCTCCACCCTCTCACTAAAATAATACTTTTTGATGTTACTTTTAAACCTTTGCCCCTCTAATCGAAGACTATATCCTCTTGTTTTGCTACTTTGTTTCTTAAATATACTCCCTTCCTCTACCTCGTTGATTTCCTTTATGTATTTAAATGTTTCTATCATATCTCCTCTGTCTTGTCTTGTCTTTCTATCAAGCTATACATGTTAAGATCATTAAGCCTTTCTTAGTAACTTTTCTCCTTCAAGCTGTACAAGCCTTACATCATTTTCGTAGCCCTTCTCTGAACTCTCTCTAAGGTATCTATATCCTTCTGGAGATACGGTCTCCAGCAGTGGCGTCACAAGGGGGGTGGGGGCGGCCCGCACTGGGTGACACCACCCCCTAGGGTGACACTTTAAATTATTATATATATATATTTTTTTTTACACAAACGTATTTTGCCAGGAAGGATACATTGAGATTTCTCTCATTTTCAAGTGTGTCCTGGGTAGGCAAGGCCTAGGCTGGCACTTTCCAGGGGGTGGCAAAAAAACCACCACTAAAGGGGATATTCACAGAGCACCGAAATGACGCAGAGATTTCACTGTTCTGTTGTTCCGCGCAGTTTGGGAAACAAATTTCCCCAGTGAATTCATTGCAGTGTCAATGAAGTGCAGGGAATCAGCCACCGAATGCTGCCGCAAACCCATCGTTCGCTATTTTCAAAAAAACTACTGAACGAAAATGTCTGGAACATATAAGGTCCTATGAATGATAATAAAAAGGTCTGTTACAGAAAAAAGAAAAACTGCTATTAGAAAAAAAAAATTCACTAGCACACACTTCTAGAATATCATTACTGCCAAATATATTTTAACTTAATCCCTTCACTGCTGGTGACGTGTGGGACACATCCTCATTGACGCCCGCTACATGCTGAGGACGTGCCCCACATGTCATCAGCTTTGCGGGAGCCCCAGCGGAGATACTCACCTCTCTGTCCGGGGTCCCGCGGCGATCTGACTTCAGCGTCTTCAGACCCCGGCAATGTCGAGAGATCGCCTGGAAGGGAGGGGGGGATCTGTTCGGATCCCTCTCCCTCCCGATCGGGAAGGAACAGTGCCACAAGCCAGGCACCGCTTAAAAGGGGAGAGTCTCACCTTTTAAGCGGTGCCTGGCTTTAACCCCTTAGGCACCGGGTCGCACTTCAGCACCTTGTGGCGCTGAAGTGCGGCCTAGCTCCGGTGGGGGCCGCCATCTTGGATGGCGGCTCCACCCCGGGTCCCCCCTCGCTGCCTGAAGTCATCGCGCATAGCGTGATGACATCAGATAGCCGGGGAACCCCTAGCTGCCTGGGGATTTCCCAAGGAAATCCCCTGGTGGAGATATCGGGGTTCAAAGGAACCCGCTATCTCCAGAACCGTGGCAGCTAGGGGGTTATAGAGGGTGTCATTCGAAAGGCCTGAGCATGGCCTTTCGAACGATACCCAACATGACCAGGTATAAAGTTAAAAAAAAACATTTATTTTTATTGTGTGTTGTTTTTATTAATGCAGCAATATTGTTCACATTTCAGCTATAATGTGAACAATGATGCTGCACTAATGATTTTTTTCTATGAGGTGCGTTTGCTAAAATTCCCTCCAAAAAAATGTAACGAGTCCCCATTTCCAATTTTTGTACAAGCGCACCCCATAGAAAATATAACCGCAAACGCTCAAGTGATAAAATGTGAAAAAAAACACTTTACACGCTGCAGATGATTAAAAATTCAAATTTTATTGCATTTTTTGTTATAATGTACAGGCAGGACATGACATATACATATAATAATGATATATTATGAATCTGCGGAATCTGCCGGAAAGAACGATATATAATATGTCTGGGTCGTATAATAAAATGTGGCTTCAAATCGCATTTAAACATGATGAGCAAAAGCGGTAAAAATTAGCTCAGCACACAGTGGTGAAGTGCCTCAGCAGTGAAAGGGTTAAAAGAAACAGACATGAAATGGACTAATATAAAGAACTGCACGTGGAATCTCCTCACAGTGAGCATGAAACAGATCTAAAAGTTAGCAGACTGCATTTATCACTAAACTGGCTCAATTCCTTTTCTGTACATGACTGCGACACAATCACCTGGACCGTCTGGTATTCGAGTCATGTGTCCGGGTTTCAGATCACCTGCCACCCGGACACATGACTCTGCTCGGACCGCGTGCTGCCCCTCCATGAATGTGTTCACTCGCATGCTGGCTGAGTGAGAGATGAACGCTCCTCTGGGCTTCCTCTGACAAGTGGGGGTTGTCTGGTCACGTGGTGTTGTCTGTGACCTCTCTACACTACCACTTCCTCCCCATTTTGCCAGGTCCGCCTCCTCCCATCAGCTGCATGCTCCTGCTCACAGGGACCTCACCATGCTTGTTTCACTCATTGGGAGGCTAGAGGCTGGCAGACAATTTGTGTGAGAGCAGCATCTGGTCTGCTCTGTGCTGTGTATGGGGATTGGAATCATGTAGAGAATCTGGATACATATTGAGGCAGGCTCCAAGGATAAAGGTGACAAATTAACCTAATGTCATTGAAAAGTAAATCCCCTTCTTACCAGCAGTGTGCCTATATATATATATAAATATATATAAGAAAGTCCACACAATTCAGCACACATCCATATGGTAAATGAATACTTATCTTCTGCCTCGGTGCTATATCCCAAGAGATACATACAATATTTAAGTAGCTGTGAGCTATTTACCCTATCCCCCAAATCTCCCTTCTCTCAATTTTTTGCCAGTGGTTGGCTTATTACTATTGAATTATTGTCTGCTTGTGGCTGATTACTCTGTACCTCATCGTGGGCACATGTTCTCGCTATTTCAGCCTTACCATCCACTAATTTACAGCCTAATATCAGTGAAGTGAATCTGTGGGGTTTCATCTCAATACACGTGATTAATTGCGACCATCTACGCACGATTTCTTGCCCCAGCTCACATTGTTACCTCAGTACCAAGTATTCCACATTGTCGCATGTGTGAGTGAACTATATACTGGACACACATGCTGATTCTTATACCAAACATAAATACTTGTTTTTAATTTTCTTTCATGTTGTATGTATTTGTTTTGGTGAAAAACCATACCTTGTTTTTTTTGAGTTTGGCTTCTGGCCCTAATAAAATTAGTTTTTCATTTTGTTTTCTCTGATGCATTGTGTTCCTACTGACTTGTTCAATAGTGCAGACTGTTGTAATTTGTGAAGTGAATATATATATATGAAAATCACTCACAAATTATAGAGCCTAATAAGTCCTGGCTCTAGGTTGGAATGCCTCACGTCAAATACAGGGTGATGTTTCCCCTTTGCCTGGGTCTTCCAGTTATCCTCAAATAAAACACATACAGAGAGAGAGCGCTAGCTTGAATACTGTTGAAGAAGGCACAAGTATAGTGCCGAAACGCGTCCGGTAACCCCCCCACACTTTTTTTGGAATAAATTTTCGATATTTTAACTTGATTCTCATCTCTGGTTTTACTCTGTTATGGGATACTCCCTTACTATTTTATCCCTTTAGAGTGAGGATAATATTTTAAAGGTGAAAGCAGAGGAATTTTTCTCTTCCCCCCCTCCCTCCCTCGTTTTTAGTCCCCATCTGGATGGTAATACAGAGCTGGAGACAGAAGCTGAAAGGCATTGCAGGAGAGAGGGGTAAGGTACTCACCTAATTAAGAAGTGCCCTTTTGCCTTTAAGCTGAGCCTGAGAAAACCGAGGCTCCAACATCGGTGAGTTGAACAAAAAATTGCAATTACTCAGAATATATGTACTGTGTGACGCTATGGGAGCGCTGTCTCTCTGTATGTGTTTTATTTGAGGATAACTGGAAGACCCAGGCAAAGGGGGAACGTCACCCAGTATTTGACGTGAGGCATTCCAACCTAGAGCCAGGACTTATTAGGCTCTATAATTTGTGAGTGATTTTCATATATGTATATACACACCAGTGTGCTAGCAGTGTGCCCATATATATATACCAGTATACTATAATAACAGTGTGCCTATATATATAAATATATATATATATATATATACACACCAGTGTGCTAGCAGTGTGCCCATATACACACACCAGTGTGCTAGCAGTGTGCCCATATATATATACACCAGTGTGCTAGCAGTGTGCCCATATATATATACCAGTATACTATAATAACAGTGTGCCCATATATATATATATATATATATATACACACACCAGTGTGCTAGCAGTGTGCCCATTGTGGGGGTATAGCCCAAACAGAGGCTACCTTTGCTGGGAAAAGGTAGTCCAGGTGAAAGAAAGTTCTTTTAAACTTGTCCAGCAGACAGTATTTTATTTAAAAGGTTGCAAAAACAGAAATGAAGACAGAAAATAAACCCTTGCCGCTCAGGCTCTTACTAAACAATTAGATCCCCTATCTAACAAATGGTGAGCTAACCTCAGCCACCTTAAACAAACAAAATTACTTTAAGCAACCTTTACACACCTTGTAGCTCCCTCAGAAGGCTTTCTGAGTCCCAGGCCAGAGCAACTTCCTGGTTTAGCCTCCCCTCTTTTATCTCCCCTGATTAAACATCAATCAAGTAATTAGCACTGGGGAGAGACACAAAACCTGGAACTCCAGACACTACATGCAGCCTGAAAACCTGGTCTGGATTTCCTACTTCTGCATATATGATAGAAACCGAGGGGAAATGTATCGCCCCTCAATGACCTTCCCTTTCCTTATGTCACATATCCCCCCCCCTCTGCTCAAGCCCCTGCGGTTGAGCAATTGTAACGGAGAGGCAGTGGACACGCGAGAGGGCATCAGCATTGGTTTGGAGCTTCCCTGCTCTGTGCTCCACGGTAAACTTAAAAGCTTGCAAAGCCAGGAACCACCTTGTAACTCGACTGTTCCTTTCTTTGTTCTCACACATCCACTTCAGGGGGCTATGGTCAGTGACAAGTCTAAATTGTCTACCCAATAGGTAATATTTGAGGGCGTCCAGGGCCCATTTGATAGCCAAACACTCCTTCTCAACAATGGCATAATTTCTCTCGTGTTTATTAAGCTTCCTGCTGAGATAGACCACAGGGTGCTCCTCCCCATCTCTGATTTGGGATAGTACAGCGCCCAGACCCACATCAGAGGCATCTGTCTGTACTACAAACTCCTTCGTGAAATCTGGGGTCACAAGCACCGGTTGAGCACACAAAGCTTGTTTCAACCTCTGAAATGCCTCATTTGCCTCAGAATTCCACGTGATCATGACTGACCCTTTACCCTTCGTCAAATCAATCATAGGAGCCGCAATGGTGGCAAAATTGGGGATGAAGCGCCGATAATAACCTGTGATCCCAAGAAATGCCCTCACTTGCTTTTTATTCATAGGCTTGGGCCACTTTTGAATCGCCTCAATCTTATTGATTTGAGGCTTAACCAAACCCCGACCAATGGTATACCCCAGGTATCTTGCCTCCTCCAACCCCATGGCACATTTCTTGGGGTTGGCTGTGAGTCCCACCTCTTTTAGCGAGTCGTCTATCGCTTGCACTCTTAACAAACGAGTCTGCCAGTCTGGGCTGTGTATTACTACATCGTCCAAATAAGTCGCTGCGTATTGTCGATGAGATCTCAGTATTTTATCCATCATTCTTTGGAATGAGGCAGGGGCACCATGCAGACCAAATGGCATCCTCTTATACTGGAAAGACCCCTCGGGGGTAGAGAATGACGTCTTTTCTTTGGCTCTGTCTGTCAAGGGTATTTGCCAGTATCCCTTAGTCAAATCTAAAGTGGTTATGTATCGGGCCGTTCCTAGTCTGTCAATGAGCTCATCTACCCAAGGCATCGGGTAAGCATCAAATTTGGACACACTGTTCAACTTTCTGAAATCATTACAGAATCGGATGCTTCCATCTGGTTTTGGAACCAGCACAATCGGACTTGACCAACTACTATGGGATTCTTCCATTACCCCCAATTCTAACATTTTTTTTATTTCTGCCGAGACAGCTTTTCGTCTAGCTTCGGGTATTCTATACGGCTTTATATTTACATGAACACCGGGTTCAGTAATGATGTCATGCTGAAGGATTGTGGTCAATCCAGGCATGTCAGAAAAAAAATCTTTATTTTTTCTCAGAAACTCTTTTACCTCGTTATGTTGAGAAACTGATAAGGTTTCGGCTATTGGGACCTCAGGTGTAGAGGGGCCTGTGTCGTTTGGCGGGGTTGGGATAGCCACCAGGGCTTCTCTGTCCCTCCATGGCTTTAAGAGGTTGATGTGATAAATTTGCTCAGGTTTCCTTCTCCCTGGCTGGTGAACCTTATAGTTTACATCACCTATTTTTTCAATTATTTCATAGGGGCCTTGCCACTTTGCCAGGAATTTACTTTCTACTGTTGGGACTAGCACTAGGACTCTATCCCCAGGGTTAAAGCTACGTACTTTGGCACCCCGATTATAAACCCTCCTCTGTGCTTCCTGAGCTTGTTCCATATGTTCCCGTACCAGGGGCATGACAGCCGCAATTCTGTCCTGCATCATTGAGATATGCTCGATGACACTCTTATAGGGGGTTGTCTCACCCTCCCATGTTTCTTTGGCAATATCTAGGAGACCCCTGGGATGTCTGCTGTACAAGAGTTCAAAAGGGGAGTATCCTGTGGATGCCTGAGGAACCTCCCAGATTGCAAACATGAGATATGGCAATAAAAAATCCCAATTCTTCCCATCTTTGTCCACTACCTTTTTTAACATGCTCTTAAGTGTCTTATTAAATCTCTCCACCAGTCCGTCAGTTTGGGGGTGGTAGACAGATGTGCGCAAGTGAGAGATTTTGAACAGCCTACATAACTCCCGAGTTACTCTAAACATAAATGGTGTGCCCTGATCGGTTAAAATTTCCTTCGCAATACCCACACGACTAAATACCTGAACAAGCTCCTTTGCAATAGTTTTAGCTGAGGTATTTCGTAAGGGAATTGCCTCCGGATACCGCGTAGCATAATCCAGTATTACTAATATATACTGGTGCCCCCGGGCAGTCTTAACCACTGGACCCACCAGATCCATGCCAATTCTCTTAAAGGGTACCTCAATGATCGGCAAAGGTACCAGCGGACTACGAAAGTGGGGTGAGGGTGCCGAATACTGACACTCAGGGCATGACTCACAGTATTCCTTCACATCTGCATGTAACCCTGGCCAAAAGAACCTCTGGCTTATTCTCTCCTTGGTTTTCTCTATACCCAGGTGTCCACCCATTATGTGACCATGAGCAAGATCCAATACCATCCTGCGGTATGGTTTTGGGACTACTAATTGTTCCACCACATCCTCCCCTTGCTTTACCACCTGATAAAGTAAATCATTCTTTTGGATCATGTAGGGGAAAGACATTCTTACGTCAGGATCAATGGGTCTTCCATCTATCATTTTTATGTTTTCCCTGGCTCTAATCAGTGTGGAGTCATTCATTTGTTCTGTACGGAAATCATCCTTCCTGACTTCTAAGTCAGGCATATTATTTAATCCACTTTCGGTGCTAGAGCCAGGTACAACCTCTTGTTCATTATTCACACTCTCTGGGTCATGTTCTACATCCTCCTGTTCCCCAGCCATCACAGAAAGGGGGAAAGGCATAACCCCTTCATTAGAAACACCCACAATATTCTCTTCCATGTTATGATCAAAAGGTTCTGGACTAAGTTCCCTTGATTCACCTGTAGGGGGAGCACCATCCACCTGAACCTTTTTTTTCTCCCAAAGTCTCCAAAACTGGGAAAAATCCCTCCCCACTATAGCTTCATGAAGCAGGAAGGGTACTACTCCCACAGACTGTGTCACAGAGCCCCATGGAGTACCAATCTCCACTACAGCGGTCTGGTAATCACGTGTGTCCCCATGTACACAATTAACCCCAATAGTACTAGGGTGGTACTTGTTGAGGCTGATAAAGTCAGCTCTGACTAGAGTTACCACACTACCAGAATCTAGCAGAGCTGTAACTGGCTTTCCATCAATGGAAAGAACACACATTTGCCTCTCAATTCGTTTCTGACATGATGCAGTACAAACCACTTGTGCAAAGAAAGACATGCGATTCCCCATCTTAGCATTATCACATTGCATAGGTTAACCAGTACCTGACAATTAGCAGCAATATGTCCGAACCCATAGCAGCGAAAGCATTTTATAGGCTCAGCACCCGGTCCTGTATATGGCTTCATGGTCCTTCCTGACCTACCAGGCCAGTCTTTAGGTCCAGAGCCTGTAGTCTCTTCACCTTTAGCAAAGGTCTTAGAAGTCTCTCCCGTGCCCTTAACCCCTGGAACAGGCTTACCAGGTCCTCTGGGCAGGTGTCCTCTGGGTGAGACAGGACGCTCCAGCACGGGGCTATTTAGCAAGTCTTGCTGTGGTGTATCGCTCGACCATGTCCACAAGCTGGGTAGCCATTTTGGGATCTCCATGGCTGACCCATTTCCTTAGGGAGGTAGGAAGAGCCCGTAAGTAATGGTCCATCACCACACGCTCCACTATCTTCGGTGGCGACAATGTCTCAGGTTGGAGCCATTTCCTGGTAAGGTGTATAAGGTCAAACATTTGGGACCTTGGGGGCTTGTCAGCCTTATAGTTCCACCGATACACCCGCTGGGCATGAACAGCAATAGTAACACCTAGTCTTGCTAGGATTTCATCTTTAAGTACGTCATAATCCTGAGCAGCCTCAGGTTCCAAGTCATAGTAGGCTTTTTGGGGTTCCCCTGTTAGGAATGGTGCAACCAAATCCGCCCACTCACATCTCTGCCAATCTTGCCGTGTAGCAATCCTCTCGAACGTAGTGAGGTAGGCTTCCACATCATCGGCAGCTGTCATCTTTTGCAGGTAATGGCTGGCACGCGTCACCTTTTGCTCCACAGGCGTTGAAGCCACAGAGTTACGCTTTAATTCCAGGATACTTTGAGCCACCTCCTTCAGTACCTCTCGATCTGCTCGCTGGGCATCCCGGTCAGCTCGCTGGGCATCCCGGTCAGCTTGCTGGGACTCCAACATCTGCCGCTGGGCCTCTGCAAACTGGCGATTTGTCTCCTGCTGGACCGCAGTGGCCTGAAGCAAGGCTTTTACTACGTCCTCCATCCTGCAACTTGCACAGGGAAAGTGCCCGCATTCTCCACCATATGTGGGGGTATAGCCCAAACGGAGGCTACCTTTGCTGGGAAAAGGTAGTCCAGGCGAAAGAAAGTTCTTTTAAACCTGTCCAGCAGACAGTATTTTATTTAAAAGGTTGCAAAAACAGAAATGAAGACAGAAAATAAACCCTTGCCGCTCAGGCTCTTACTAAACAGTTAGATCCCCTATCTAACAAATGGTGAGCTAACCTCAGCCACCTTAAACGAACAAAATTACTTTAAGCAACCTTTACACACCTTGTAGCTCCCTCAGAAGGATTTCTGAGTCCCAGGCCAGAGCAACTTCCTGGTTTAGCCTCCCCTCTTTTATCTCCCCTGATTAAACATCAATCAAGTAATTAGCACTGGGGAGAGACACAAAACCTGGAAATCCAGACACTACATGCAGCCTGAAAACCTGGTCTGGATTTCCTACTTCTGCATATATGATAGAAACCGAGGGGAAATGTATCGCCCCTCAATGACCTTCCCTTTCCTTATGTCACACCATATATATACCAGTATGCTATATTATCAGTGTGCCTATATATATATATACATACACACACCAGTATGCTAGAATACCAGTGTGCCAGCAGTGTGCCCATATATATACAACAGTAAATATGTTGGTGTGTCATACCAGTGTGCCATGCACAGGATTTTGGTATTATGGCACACTCCTATGCATGGCAAACTGGTATTCTGGCAGTATGCCACAATACCAGTCTGCCAGCAGTGTACCGCAGTGTCAAATTACAGCAGTGTAAAATTGCTGCTCAACACTAGAGTGTTCGGGTTTTGCGTGAAGAAAAGGTGGCAACCCTAGACACAATCCTTTCTTACATATAACTGTGAAAATAGTCTTTTAGCTCACCGCTCCCACTCCAGGATCTGAAGATGTTTGTAAATCTGTGCACTCTTATCCAGGTTGTTTGCTGCAGGCATAGAACTCTAAGATGGCCCCTCCCTTCCTCCACAGACTCTCTCTGAGGCTGCTGGGAAGCCTGCCCTCTGCTCTGACTGGCTGACCCTAACTGGAGCTGAATTGCATGCACGGAATAGTAGTTCTCAGACTTTTGCTGATTACAATTACCTAAACTGAATTACAGTCTATTTATTATTCCACTTGCTTGTACCTTAGCTGACCATTCTGTACTTCTGCAGTTTGACTTGATATATATATATATATATATATATATACACTGAAAATCTGTTTCATATCATTTTTTGGAGTGTAGTGAGCCTCTTCCATAGTCCTAATCCCCTCCACCCTTTGTACCCAATCTCGCACTGTAGTTGGGCAATCCCTTTTTCAGAACACAGGTATCGGCGCTCTCGTCGCCGACAACAAAATTGCTAGGAGGGAATTCCAGAATGTGGACATCGAGAAAGGCAAAATATTTAACAAGTATACAGAGGGGGTGAATTCCACCTCCGTACCCACCAGAACATTTAATCGTTGCGCAATGTCAGACCAGAAGCGAGCAATTTTACAGCACGTCCACCATATGTGGATATAGTCACCTCTGGCCGCCATACACCTCCAACACACATCCGGCAGTGCCGGGTCCATTGCATGGAGAACCGATGGTGTGAGATACCATCTCAAAAACAATTTACAATTCGATTCACGGATCACCTGGTTCCGAGAAGCAAAGTAAGGGAGTTCAAAAGCACTGGACCAATCCTCAGCAGAAATTTCCATCTCCAAAACCCTTCCCCACTTACGTAACAGCAAAGAGTCAACCTCATAAGCCCCCTCATAATGTATGAATATACGTTAGAAATAATAAGACGAGGGACGTGGCTTGACCGCTGGACGAAATGGCCGCACATTGAGAGCTCTCCTGTGATCCCTCCAACAATACGCCTTTTATATACACCACAGCATTAGCATGGTATGCGGCAAGAAGACGCTGAGTGACCCGAAGACCCCTGTGAGAACCCCAAAGGCCACCCCGAGTTTTGCTCGACGATTACATGCTTCCCGCGCCTCGGCAGTCTCCATCCCCCACGACTCCTAAAATGGCGGGCGCTCCTGCTCAGAACGCCGCGCCTGATCCGACAGCGGCTATCACCAGGCTGGAACTCCGGTTGGAATCTTTACTGGCGGGCATGCCCACGAAAACGGACCTGGCAGATATGCTGGCAGACCTCCACAACTCGGTCAGGCGCGACGTCGATGGGGTAAGAGAGGAGATGGTGGCACTTGCTGAACGCGTCTCGCATCTGGAACAGGCCGCGGCTCCGCCGGCATGGACTGAACAAGAGGCGACGCCCTGGGCCGGCCCGACCATGGTGCATGGTGGAGCACCCGCTCCTAGCAGCAAAATCTGGGGGGGCGAGGGGCGGCATATTTTTGCCAGCGCTGCACTTTTTTTCCATGCGCAAGTATAATTTTCCGCTGGAGGTCGGGGCAGTGTTGTAGGGCCACGCCCCCACACACGTGAGCAGCAGGGGAAGAGCGGCAGAGAGAGGGGATTAAAGCACGTCCGTGTGGGCGGATCCTCCCAGGCAGCTGCACGTCTCTCCTCAGACCACTGCACGAAGTATGTGTGTGCGGCTTGTAACCCTCACTGGAGCCCGGGACTGGCAGGAAATGATGTCTGCGAGTGAAGGGAAAATGAATGTGGAGAGCTGAGATGAGGTGAATGCCTGCCTGAGGGAAATGAACACTCAGAGCTGGGGCCGAGAGATTCACACAAACAGAGGGGATCTCAAAGCTCTGTCCAGCCTGATACAGTTCAAATCTTTGGCAGACACTGAGATCCCCTCTGTATGTGTGAATCTCTCGGCCCCAGCTCTGAGTGTTCATTTCCCTCGGGCAGGCACTCACCTCATTGGAAGAGCAGCCCCCGCCTCCTTTTCCTGGACTGAGCTCACAGAGAGTCAGAGGTCAGCTCTGGGGAAGCAGTTAGCTGTCAGCCTCTGTGCTGCTGCTGCTGTGTCTGTGCTCCTCTTTGAAGCTGGAGAGCTGCTGTGTGGCTGGACACACTGACAGGTCAGAGCAGATTTAGAGCAGAGACCCCTTGGATTAAATACACTGTAACACTTGATTCAGGCACACAGTATATGTGAAATCCTCCTTCCACCCCTGCTGACCCCTACAGGTCTACATCTTCTCACTCAGGATGGAGAAATCTAAAGCTGACTGTGTGCCCTGGCAGTCACATTGTATAATGCTGGCTGAAGACAGATCACCCCCACATCCTGCCTTTATATTACCCCATTTTTCTCTTTAATTCCCACTTCTCCCACTGCTTGATTTATATTTGAGACGCTGGGCACAGGCTGCTCTTTTGATTTTTACACTCCCTTTTTCTCACATATTGCCAGTCCGCAGTATGCTCGATTTGTCTGGTTCTCTTCTGTCCCCGAATCTGATGAGACTCTATGCTGTCTTTTGAGCAATTACCCTCCCCCGTATTATTTCCTGCACCTCTGATGATTGCTATACCATTTATGCGTTTGAATGCTAATATTTGATGACATGGCTACCTGTTGTCAGTCAGCCTTAGCATGTTTCTGCTGATTTATATTGTGACATGTTTTGCTCCCATGGCTCCCATTGGCCGATGCAACAATAGCAAACATTAACCCCTAACTGCCACGGATCGGGAGATAGGGGGTTCATTGGAACCCCCTATCTCCACCATTGGTGGCAGTTAGGGGTTAACTCCAGGACTGGCGTCATCGTGCTATGCACGATGACGCCAGTCCTCAGGGGGCATTCCCAGAAGCTTGGCCGACATCCAAGATGTCGGCCAGCTCCGGGAAAGGATCACAAACCGATTTTCGGGGCCGATTCGTGATTTGGCCCCATGGGGTTAATGCCAGGTACCATTTGGAACGGCAGGCTGTGCCCTTCCAAACGGTGCCTGGGTTAACCCCCTGCACGCCGCCGATCGGGAGGGAGAGAGGTCCGAAGGGGGGGCGCCTGAATTAGGTGTCATTGCGCCCCCGCGATGACACCTAATTACTCCGGCGGCGGTTCCGGGTGCTGGGCTGACATCGAGGATGTCAGCCCGCACCGGGGGGCCAGCGATCGGCCGGAACCCGAAGAGAGGATGCGCTCAGCGCGTCCACCGCAAGGAACGTTACCTGCGGTTGGAGGCGCTGAGCACGTCCTTAGCAGCGAAGTGGTTAAACATGCCATGATTTTTTTGGGGGGGGCAGCATTTCATCCATCGCTCCAGGCAGCACACTGGCTTGGGCCGGCCCTGGCGACGCCGGCTTACTCTGGCCTGCGCAGAGTTGTAGATGACCTGGACAATCGTGGCCGCAGATGCAACCTGCGTATCCGAGGCCTCTCCGAGATGGACCCCCCGGAGCAACTAGAGGAAGTGCTACGACGGTTTTTCAACAAAATACTGGGCCGGGATGCCCACTCTGCTTTGACTTTCCAGAGGTCGCACAGAGTACTTCGACCTCGGCCACCGGATGGTGAGTCCCCGCGCGATGTGGTGTGTTGTTTAGCCTCATATAAACTGAAAGACCAAATAATGCACAACGCTCGCTCCTCTCGATTGTGGGACATTGAGGGACAGACCTTGGAGCTTCACCACGACCTGACTCCGTTTACGCTAGCTGCATGAAGGCACTTACGCCCGGTCACCCAAGCCCTACGTCAGAGAAACATCCCATATCGCTGGGGATTCCCCTTTGCCCTGACGGTCCGCACAGAAGGTGTCTCTCATGCAATAACATGCCCGGGTGATGTAGCCCCCTTCCTAGCAGCGCTGAACAGGCAACCTCTCAAAGTGCTCGACTGGGAGAAGGGAGAACCATGGCGGACGGGAAGATTGGCCAAACCGCAGAGACCGCCGCGACGCCGGAAGGCTAGAGAAGAGCAGAACCTGGAAGAGCCCGATCACCAAGGAGCCGAAGACTGACCTAAAAGTCGATACCACTACATAAGTTCCACACCCGACTCTGATGTTCATGACCCAAACCCAGCAGACCTGTGAACACACCCACCCGAACGTATAGACAGAGCGCTCTTTGTCTATGCTTAAGCAGCCCGGCAGTATCAGGAACTACTCCCCCTCTCCCTGTGCCTACATGTCGCGAGAGACCCTCCTCTTGAATCTGTGAGTTACTGAGATCACCGCGGAGATGGTATAGGTGACACGCGGACCTTGGGAAAGGAAGGGCTGGGGAGATTTTTCTATGAGATGACCCGCTGTCCCTCCCCCCCACACGGATGATGTGTTGGTTGAAGACACTACTCAGCGGTGCTCCTCTCCGCGTTGCTGTGCGGGTGGCTCATCGTCGGACTTGACCCGCATGTCGCACAGCGCACCTGTGCGACGCCTACACGGGGACGACGGGTTTTGAGACGTTACCATAGACGCTCACATGAGACAGGGGCCGCGGGGGTGGGAGTGGGGGTTGGCTGCGAGGTTCTAGGATTGTCAGCCCATATGCCCCTTGCCTCTGCTTCGTGGCCCTGTTTCATTGCTCTCCTCATCCACCCCACAGGTGACTCAGATTGAGAAGATGACTCTGGAACTGAAGAGCCACTCAAACCCTAAGTAACTGACAAACACAAGCCTAGACTATGCATTTCCTCTGAGGGCTTGGCCTCACCCCCGGGGATGGGGGGATATCATTGAATTTCCTCACTGCACCTTCAGTTGGGATCGCGGAGGGGGGGACCGTTCACGTGCTGCTGTGGGGTAGAGGAGACTCGGGTGGGTGATTCGACGGGAGGTGGGAGGAAGACTGGGTCCGGAGTTGGGTGGATTGTTATGGGATTCACACTGTTGTCATTGTTTTGCATTTACTGTTAGAAGCCA
This sequence comes from Leptobrachium leishanense, assembly GCA_009667805.1. Taxonomy (NCBI): domain Eukaryota; kingdom Metazoa; phylum Chordata; class Amphibia; order Anura; family Megophryidae; genus Leptobrachium; species Leptobrachium leishanense. The sequence goes on along the minus strand of CM019063.1, from coordinate 337,978,431 downwards.
ATTATAGTTACGCTAAAGTTTTTTAAGAGATACTTGAGATGCTGTTTTTCTTGATTCTCCTGTCAGAGGAGAACAGATTGTAGGAGCTGTTCTTTTTACCTATCTATATACTACTCCTTTTTACATCATTCTTGGCATACCTTAACCTGCACTAGGAGACCCGTGCTCGGTTTCATTTTGTTCAGGCCAGGTACCCCACGTGGCCCCATGGGATTGACACCAATTATCAATCGAGGAGGACTGGGATTACCCCCATATTCCTCCCTCGATCGGTGTTGTTTTTCCCCATTTACGACCTGGGCTTAGCTCGGGCTTGATCTATCTCTCCTCCCCCCTTGGGAGACTACCTTGTTCCCTGTCTTGCTACTGGATATTTCCCCACTCTCCTCCCCCCTTCACACTCTCTCTTCCTGAACTCTGTCTGCTTCACCAAGAGGTGAGCCTCCTAGCCTCCTTTCCCCCCCTTTTTTCTCTTTTCTTTCTCTCCTTCCCTCTTTCTTACCTTCTTTCTCTCTCCCCCCACTCTCTTTCTCTCTCTCTCCCCCACCTTATCTACCCTAATACCACTCCCCCTATGCTGCTAGAGGAAGGCCTTGGGCGTGGTGCGGCGGCCCTGGTGCCGGTGGACATCCGGGTGGTAAGTTACAATGTCCGGGGTCTCAATATACCGGAAAAGAGGCGTCGCTTATTAAGAAATTTGGCCTCACTTAAGGCTTCAGTTGCCTTTATCCAGGAGACTCACTTCTGCTCCGCGGCACCACCCTCCCTGAGGGATCGCCGATACCCGATGGGGTACTTTGATCACGCACCGGATACTAAATCCAGGGGAACGGCGATACTAATCGCCACATCCCTGCCATTCGAACTTTCTGATTACTATGGAGCAGGAGATGGGAGATGTGTGTTCGTAAAGGGAACGATTGGAGGTTCACAATATACGTTCGCTAATGTCTACCTTCCCAACACAAAACAACATCTATACCTGGCCAAGACCCTGACGATCTTGGAAAAAATTCACAGAGGGTACACTTGTGCTCGGGGGGGACTTCAATGTGCCGATGGTCCCGCGTGAGGACACCTCCTCCGCGGGTTACGACACCCCTCACAGAATCCTGAGCAAGATACATAGGTCCCTACGATCCCTAAGACTAATGGATGTGTGGAGAGCACTTAACCCTCACATGCGCGATTATACTTACTACTCATCGGTACACCATACATACTCGAGACTAGATTATCTGTTTGTGCCACAATATGACTTACCCCTGATCCGAGATTCACAGATACAGGCGACCATGTGGTTGGATCACGCTCCAGTGGTTATGTCCATGTCCTCGCCCCTTCTCCGACCTAAAGTCTGAACGTGGCAACTCAACGAGTCCATGTTCTCCGACCCGGTGTTGGTGGAGAAAGTGGGAGACGCCTTGAAAACCTTCTTTGAAGATCACGAACACTTGGAGGTTCCCCTGCCCACGGTCTGGGAAGCGCACAAGGCAGTAATCAGGGGCCTGCTGATCTCCTCTGCCACACAGAAAAAGAGGGAGTGGAGGGAAGCCTTGGTGGCTCTTTATTCGGATATTCGACGCTTGGAACATGAACACCACGAGAGAGAAGACGCCAGCACGTTTACAGAACTCCTTCAGGCTCGCTCACGGTTGGCTAATGCCCTGAACCCGTATCTTCAACGGGCGATATTACGCTCAAAGGGCTTTTTTGCACTACACGAAGACAAGCCAGGTCGCCTGTTGGCACGCCTCTTGAGGAAGCAATGTCAGAAGGCATACGTCCCTGCGATTCGCAAGCCCAGTGGCTTGGTGACACCGGAACCCAACCAAATCGCGCAGACATTCAGGGACTTCTATTCCGCTCTATATAACTCGGCTGCGGTAAATGGCTTACCACTACCAGAACACATTGAGGACTACTTGGCAACACGTATTCCTTATCGCCTCTCTGAGGAGCAGCGAGAGCCGCTCCGGTCCCTTGTCACCGCAGAGGAGGTTTCGGCGGCCCTCAAGAAGCAGAAGAATGGCAAGGCACTGGGCCCAGATGGTTTCCCAGCCGCGTATTACAGGAGATTTGGACCTATCTTGGTTCCGCATATGGTTTGGGTCTTTAACTCGCTACTCACTGACCAGGACTTTCACCCCCACTCATTGTCTGCTACAATAGCGGTAATACCCAAAGAGGGCAAGGACCACCTCTCCTGCGCAAGTTATAGACCGATTTCGCACCTTAATAATGACCTAAAAATTTTCTCCACGATCCTGGCCGGACGACTCAACTCCATGGTTCCCCAGTTAATGAGGAGAGACCAGGAGGGGGTTCGTTCCGGGCCGGGAAGCCAGAGATGGCACGATCTGGACCTTGAATGTGCTCCATTCGGCACTTAGTTCAGAGACCCCCACGCTGTTACTGTCAACCAACGCCGAGAAGGCGTTTGACAGGGTGTCGTGGCCATTCTTGTTCGCCACACTACACGCCATGAACCTGCCCGATGAATTTCTCACGTGGGTTTCTGCTCTGTACCGCGGACCTAGCGCTAGAGTATGGATCAATGCGATTCTTTCTGAACCCTTCCAGATTCACAACGGAACCAGACAGGGATGCCCGCTGTCACCCCTACTCTTCGCCCTCTTCCTAGAACCGTTTTTGGAGTCCGTGTGCCTTAACGGGAAAGTATCAGGCACGAGAGGGAAGGAGGGAGTCCATAAGGTTTCGGCCTATGCCGATGACCTCCTTTTCTATGTCACCAACCCTCTGACCTCCCTTCCGGAAATAGTGGAAGACTTCCGCCTCTACGGAGCTCTATCTAATTTGAAACTGAACATGGAGAAATCTGAGGTCTTGAATCTCACTGTTCGGGGGGTGGCGGAACAATTTCTCCGTCAAAAACACCCGTTTGTTTGGCGCACCACTAAGTTGAGATACCTGGGACTTTGGCTAACGAAATCGCCACAGGACCAATTTCAGGAAAACTTTGGATCCCTATGGGAGGACATACGACGTCACCTGGCAGAGTGGAGATTGGTTAGGGTCTCGTGGCTCGGCAGGATCAACATTCTGAAAATGAATGTCCTGCCGAGAATGCTCTAACTCTTTCAGACACTGCCCATTTTCATCCCACTCTCGTTCTTCCGCGAAATCCAATCCGATTGTTCCAGATTCTTTTGGAACATGACTCGACCCCGTGTCAGCTTTCGAACACTGACAAGATCTAAGGCGACAGGCGGACTGGCAGCTCCAGACTTCCGCCTATATTACCAAGCTTCTCACCTACTACATATAGTGGAATGGACCAGTGGTGGTAGACGCGCTCTGTGGCAGGATCTGGAGGGGGGCTACACCACACACTACAGACGCAGTACCTTGGATTGACCCGACAAGCGGAACCCCACAGACCCTTCGGCATCCTTACATCGGAGCCTGGAGAGTCTGGAGAATGGCGGTGAGGAGATACTCACTGTCCTCTTATCCATCCCCGTTGTTGCCTCTCAAGAATAATCTGGACTTCATGGTTGGGATACACCCCAAACTTCGCAATCGCCTAGGGGTTGGCGTCATGCCTAGGGCCTTCCAGTTCCTATCCGGACAGAGTTTGAGTCCACCTTGGGAACGATTACATCCAGAGACTCTCCCGACGCCTCTTGAACGTTTCAATTTCACACAAGTCTCACACTACCTACTCTCTCTACCGGCCAGGCATAGACTGACCAGACCTCTCACACCTTTCGAGGACCTTTGCAAAGCCCAGCGCCCGCTTAGTCACGGAATATCAGTCATATACCGACTCTTGCAGGCGGCTATGGGAGATGCCTCCCCGGCCTTTGAACATTCGTGGGAACGGGTGTTAAACACCCCAGTGTCAGACACGCAGTGGTGAGACAGCTATGAGTTCACCCATCATGGCTCGCCCCTATCCCGGCTGCAATCTAACTCATACAAAGTGCTATCGATGTGGTACTGCACCCCGGCATTGCTCTGTCGAATGGGACTCCGCCTTACACTGAACTGCTGGAGATGCGGGGACCCAGTGGGCTCCTATCTCCACGTTTGGTGGGACTGCACGCTGCTAACTCCCTTTTGGAACGTGATACGAGACACGTGGCGGAGGTCACGGACCTGGATTTACCCCTCACCCCCGGGACATTCCTCCTCACACATACCACTTGCTCAACTGCCACTATTAAACGCTCTGTGGCACTCCTGATGCTTATGACAGCAAGACTGATAATAGCTCATGCGTGGGGATCGGCGTCAGTACCCACTTACAGAGAGTGGCTGACTAAGATGGAGGAAGTACGAAACGTGGAGGACCTTCGGGCGGGCATGACTGGTAAACTGGAAGCGCATCTGACCAAATGGTTTCACTGGTGCTCATATGTGTCCTCGGCCTCCTGTCGGTCTCGGGCGGCCTGAAACCACACCTACCACCGATAAATGACTCTCGCGACACTGACCCACGGTGACCTCTCCGTTGGCGACCCGCCCGGGTGTCCGGATGGGGCCGGGGCTGCTACATATCCGCCGATCTGTTTTTCCTACAGCTGTCACTAATGAACATGTGGCCCCGGATACTTAGACTTCTCTCCTTCCCTGCATCCCCCCTCCCCCCTTTTTTTTCTCTTTCTCTCTCCCTTTATCCTCTATCTCTCTTTCCTAATCCTTCACACTTCCCCCTCTACTTCCTCCTCTGTCACTCGCCCTTCACGACTTCGGCCCATCTCCTTTTTTTTATTTTTTATTACCCCCTCTCCTATTGCCCTCCCCCCGCTCCTATGTCCTTTTGAGACCCTGCTCCGTTCCGTCCTCGAGTCCCCTTCCCCCTTTAGCCCCCTCCAGGCTGCCTCTCACCATTCCTAACGCCGCGGAGAAGACCAGCTCTCTTGCAGCCTCCTCTGCCCAGGATACTTTTCCTCCTGACTCCTAGTTCTACACGTCTTCAGCAATCTCCCGCATGGGGGACCACCTGAGCCGAGAACTACATGGAGTACCTCCTCTTTTTCCCTATTCTTTCATCTGTTTTCGCTCTCTCACCTCTTCTCCCTCGAAATGTTCCCCGCTGCTCAGCCTTTTCTTTACTCTATCTCCTCCAGTAGATTACTTATATCTCCGTAACACTCTCTAGTACACAGGAGGAGATGATATTACTTATAACACACGGAAAAGTTAGCTTCTAATCCGAAATACACTGAGTTTGCTACTGCTCGCGCAATATATTGGATGTAACGTCTTACGCCTATGATTCAGATTGTTTGCAGCACCTTTGTAAATACTCACCTCTCTGTATCGCTATTTTTTCTGCTTTGAATAAAAAAAAATATGAAATAATATGACCATAACGAGTCTCATCAGTGCAGAAGGTCTCAAAAGGTGCAGGGGGAGGTAACGTCTCCGCTAACCATGCAGTGGAGCATATAAAGTGGCTCTATTGGGTGTATTAGAATTTTGTCATAAGCTTGTCGGAAATCTCCGGGGACACCAATCGCTCCAAGGGCAGTAGAACGTCTCCCTCAACCACTGCCGCTAACGTTATATATGGGTTCGGCAAAATCCCATCAAGGAAAGTAGGAGTCATTCCCACTGGAAATAGAGGATTATGCGTCAAGGAGTCAGGCGCGAGGTCAATGTTGTCAGTCTCAATGTCACTCCGTGTTTCCTCCATAAATGCAGCAGAGGACCCAGTAACGGATGGGACTGCAATCCCAACATTGCCACCTGAGCTGACTGTCACAGCAGGGAGGACAGGGGCCATGTCACCGTTGCCTGTAGAACATGTTCCCACAGCTTACCTATTGTCCCCTTTGCCAGGCCATATAATATAGAGAAAACCGCTGCCAGATAATAAAAATAGACATGAGGCATACTCAGACCACCCCTCCCCACCGGTCTAGTCAGTTCGTGGTAAGAGATTCTCGCCTTCCGTCCACGCCATACCTAACCCGTGAACGCTTGTCTCACATCAGAGAAGTACGTTTGTGGCACAGCAATAGGGAGGGCCTGAAATACGTACAGCAGCCGAGGAACCACATTCATATGAAGAACATTAATCCGACCCAGTCACGATATATGAGGTAAATTCCAATCTCGCAAATCCTCTTTAATTTGTCGAAGGAGAGGTACGTAATTCAATTGAAATAAATTATCAAGTGTCGAAGACAAGCGCACTCCCACGTATTTAAGCCCCTCTGGACCCATTGCATTCCATAGTCAGCACGCATAGTCTCAGTCATACCCCGTGGTAAGTGGATACCCAGAAATTCGCTTTTCAGCACGTTTATTTTGAAACCGGAAATGGACGCAAAAGCGTCCAACTCCGATATCAAAGCTGACAGAGGACAGTGGATCAGTCAACGTGAACAATAAGTCGTCCGCAAAAGCAGCCACCTTGTATTCACATCCCGGGATTGAGACCCCTCGAATTGCCGGGTTATCCCTGATGGCCTGTAATAGGGGTTCCAAGTACAGCAGGAACAGGAGAGGGGACAAAGGAGAGCCTTGTCGTGTCCCATTATGAATCACCAATGGAGCTGATTGCCGACCGTTAACCCATCCTCGCGCCTGGGGGCAACTATAGAGCGCCCGCAGCCACGAGCACCATCGATCGCCAAATCCCATAACCTCCAACATAGCAAATAGATAAGACCAGTTCACCCGGTCGAAAGCCTTTTCAGCGTCGACTGAAAGAACTAGCATCGGCATCTTTCTACTGGAAGCGTGATGTATAAGAGAAACAGTTCGTATAGTATTATCTCGGGCTTCCCTACCCGGCACAAAGCCCGTCTGATCCCTAGGTATCAATGAGGTCACAAGGGGTTTAAGTCGCAGCGCTAAGATTTTCGTAAATAATTTCAAGTCCACATTACTTAAAGTTATTAGCACAGTCTAGGGGGGTCTCTGTCTGGTTTTGGAATCACAGATATAGAGGCGAGAAGTGTTGCAGGAGGAATAGGGGAAGTGGCTGAAATGGAGTTGAAGGCTTTAACATACCTAGGGCCTAAAATAGTCCCAAAAGTCCTGTAGTATAACACCGTAAACCCATCCAGTCCCGGACTCTTACCCAGGGGTTAGGGTTTCAGAACCTCAGTGAATTCCGACAACATAATCGGGGCGTCCAGCATTCGTGTAAGCTTACGCGGCAGAGTAGATTTAAGAGTCTTAGCAAGAAATGAGTCTAGTAAGTCATCTGGGACTCGTCGTGCGTCAATATTATATAAAGACTGGTAATAATCATGGAAGGCCGCCGCAATGTCCTTGGACGTATGCGCCACAGATCCCGAGCCAATATGAATTTTTGGTATAAAAGATGCCTGATAACGCTTCTTCAGAGCACGTGCAAGTAGCCTTCCACATTTATTCCCCTGTACATAATACGAGTATTTAGTCAGGGTAAGGGTGCGCGCCACCTGGACATTAAGGAGTTTCACTAGGTCTGCCCGTAGCAACACCAGTTTGCGGAAGGATTCCGGATCTAAATCAGCCTTATGTGTCAGTTCTAATGCTGCTATATCCCGTGTCAGTTCCTCTACCCTAGCACATCTTTCTTTCTTACGGCAGGAGCCTAACTGAATAAGAGTCCCTCTCAATACACACTTATGGGCCTCCCAGATTGTTGCAGGCGCAACATCTTTGGTCTTGTTGTCTTGAAAATAGGGAAGCCTTAACCTCTGCTCGGGATATAGGATCAGTGATTAAGGATTCATTCAGACGCCAAGCATTCTCAGTTCATTCTAACGTCGGAATTACTACAGTCAATAGGAGAGGGGCATGGTCCGACCAAGTAATGGGACCCATTTTGCATCCCTGAACCATCTCCGAAGCTCTATGTTCCACAAAGAAATAATCAAGCCTCGAATATCTCTGAAAAGCAGGAGTCGCCCGCAATTGATCATTCGTTCTGAGGACAACAGCTTTCGAAATTGAGCCCTCAAGGAGGGAACCGATCCCCCACCCCCTTGAACACAATCAGCAGGTATATCCAGTGAGACATTACAATCCCCCCATGACAAGAAACCCCTCCTGAAATTCCGACATACGACGTAAACTTTTTCGGAGAAATTTCGTCTGTAAACGGTTCGGAAAATAGATATTCACAAAAGTCAACATAGTATTACCCACTTTCCCCTTAACCATGAGAAACCACCCTTGAGGGTGGGTAACCACCTCGTGACAGACAAAGGGTACATGGCGCGCAAAAAGTATTGCCACCCCTCTAGACTTCGTGTCTCCAAAGTTACTAAAATAACGTATAGGGTAGCAGGCATTACGAAAACCAGGTGCCGAACGTTCTTTTAAAATGCGTCTCTTGGACAAAAATAACATCTCCCTTCAGTCTCTGGAATTCAGATAAAGCCTTCGAACGTTTGGCAGGAATGTTAAGGCCACGGACAGTCATAGAAATCAATTTCAGATTAGCTATGGGAGAAACACATGTTGTGTGTATCGGGAGTATGCAACCTGCAATAGCTGGATTAAATCCAGCCCGCTATAGCGAGTGATCATTTTAAAAAACAAAAACAAGAAGGAATAACATAAAAACCTTATATACAAAAAAATTGAGGTAGTGTTGACCTCTGATAATGGAAGATCCAATCAGAGGACATAGAAAAAAACACCACTCAGGGGGCTGTCAGAGATATTTAATCAGATAAGAAACTTATACGAGATATAAACAATAAGATTTATCTCATTTGTATTTCTCAGGTCTCCTAAGTTTGTTTTCAATTGTATATGCTTTGTTTTAAAAAATATGACTACAAGTAACTAGATAAAAAAATATATATATTTATTACGTATACACATTGATTTATCTCACAACAATCAAGGGTATATAAACAACAACATCATCCATCAGCACACACATTTCTAGCTTTTAATATCTGTTAGTAACTGCATGTATGGTTAATACCATTTAATTTAATCAGTTAGTAACTAACATAAATGGTTAGTTCAATTTAATAAACATCCTGCTTAAAGAAAACAATTAACATGTATTTCCCAGCAAGCCAATATTTAAAACAAGCTAGTATCTTGTAGATATATATGTATATCTCCTTGTGCTACCTGGATCTACAAAAGATGAGCTATCACTTATTCTATTTTTAGAATCATAAAGAAAAACATATTTAGTGAATCCTCCCCTAATGACGAGAATTAAGCTTCTAATCTTCTGCTTTTTAAATTATAGGTTATAGTAATTCAATCACAATAGCTCTTCCAATTTCAATATATATATATTTATGTATATATTATTGCAACAAATACTTTAGGATAAATATCCTTGTCATCAGATGCTTCCCATATTTCTATACTGCAGGTTAGAAATATGTCAGTTCCGATCTAACAATAATCTGAGACAAATCTCAGTCTATATTCATTGCAAGATACACACTTAGATTATATATATATATATAATCTGTAATTAATTCTACTTAAATTTGCTTTCCATACATTACCTGTTCCAAAATCTGGATTCAAGCGTTTCTGCAATCTTCTTAGTTATCAGTGGATTTAATGAATGTATTGGAGAATATGTGAGATATTATAATATGTTAGAAATTTGTTTGCATCTTAATTTCTTTGTCTCTGAGTTTTCTCCTTGAGCATAACTCGTAGAATAATTTGAGAGAGTGAATGCATTAGAGTAATAAATAAAATTTGAAGTTCCGAGAGGGAGAAGTGAAGTGTGGTCTGAGTTGAAGTGAAGTGTAATATGTAAAGAATGTTCTCTACCTGTTCTGTGTTCACAGTTATAGAATAATTTACATCACTTGTGACGTACTTCTCTACTTAGCATATTTATCCCCTAATGACTCCCTATGAAAACTCCATAAAACTGTCGACTCATACTACACCACTAGATGGCAGTGTTGATTTTCAAATTAAATAGTTATCTTTAAATTCTACTATTTTTTGAATTAATAGACAGAGATCATGGGTCAATCTCTCATTGAGTTTAACCCTTTTGCTGCTGAGGCTTTTCACACCTCTGTGCTGAGGTCATTTTTACCGGTTTTGCTCATCATGTTTAAACGTGTTTTGAAGGCTTATTTTAGTATATTACCCAGACATATTATATATCGTTCTTTCCGTCAGACTCGGTAGATTCATAATATGTCATTATTATATGTATACGTTATGTCATGTCTGTATATTATAACAAAAAATGCAATAAAATATGTATTTTCAATAATTTACAATGTGTAAAGTGTTTTTTTTCACATTTTAACATGCGAGCAATTGCGGTTATATTTTGTAAGGGGTGCGCTTGTTAAAAAAATTAGAGATGGGGTCTCGTTACATTTTTTTTTGGGGAAAATTACGCGATTTTTAACAAACGCACCGCATACAAAAATCGTTAGTGCAGCATCATTGTTCACATTATAATTGAAATGGGAACAATATTGCTGCATTAACGAACCAAAAAAAAGAAAAAAAAATGTTTATTTTTTTTTTATAATTTGTTTTTTAAATATATTTTTATTTTTAATTTTAATTTTTATTTTTTTTAAAAAACTTTTTTCACTTTCGAGTTTGGTATCGTTGGAACGGCCATGCTCTGGCCGATCCAACCATACCAAACTTTAACCCCTAGCTGCCACGGATCGGGAGATAGGGAGTTCCAATGAACTCCCTATCTCCACCGTTGGTGGCAGTTAGGGGTTAACTCTAGGACTGGCGTCATCGTGTTATGCACGATGACGCCAGTCCTCGGGGGGAGTTCCCGGAGGCTTGGCCGACATCCAAGATGTCGGCCAGCTCCGGGAAAGGATCGCGAACCGGTGCTTTTCAGCGCCGATTCGCGATCCAGCTCCCCAGGGGTTAATGCAGGCACCATTTGGAAGGGCAGGCTGTGCCCTTCCAAATGGTGCCTGGGTTAACCCCCGCAACGCCACCGATCGGGAGGGAGAGAGGTCCGAAGGACCTCCCCCTCCCTTTCAGGCGCCTCCTCCGCACATGCGGGGGGGCGCCTGAATTAGGTGTCATCGCGCTGCCGCGATGACACCTAATTTCAGCGGCTGTGGTTCCAGATGCTGGGCTGACATCGAGGATGTCAGCCCGCACCGGGGGGGCCAGCGATCGGCCGGAACCCGGCCGAACGCTGACCCCAATGGGAGGACGCGCTCAGCGCGTCCTCCGCATACCAGCAGTAATGCGGAGGACGCGCTCAGCGCATCCTCCGCATTGAAGTGGTTAAGCAAAAGAACTCTCATAGTCTCTTCAGACAGTATGTCTGTCCTGTCAAATTAATATTTAAGATCTCTTCAGTTCTAGCTAATTCAAAATTTTTCTGAATTACTTCTAATCAGTTAACAAAACATTCCTTATTTCTAAACCTTCAGTAATTATACCGTTCTATAGTTATACTCTACAAAATATATTGGAGTTACTATTATTTTACTGTGCTACTAATATAGAATATATATTGATTATATATTTTTGTGCATAGCTAGTTATTTGCATAGATATAGTTGTGCATATATATTTTAACATAAGTGTGTTTTTATACCCGAAAAGAAAATATCTTTTATTCAAGGACTCTTTAAAAACAACCCTATAAATTTTGTCTATGACATATCTTAGCACTCAGTCTATACAATATATCAAATAAAGACACTTTATATCTAGTGATTATATTTTTAAACACATACATAACTCTTATATTCCCTCAATAGGTTTACCTTCAAATGAACTCATTTCTAAAAAAAAGCTATGTAAGTTCATTCTAGAAGAAGGTGAGAGTTGAGAAAAAAACTTGTATCATATAAAAATATGGATAAACGATTAAACAAAATGGCTACTTCTAGGTGTAAGGTACCAGCGTGGCAGGCAAGGTTCCGAACCCAGAATGCAGTGGCACAACGGAAACCAGGTGAGGGAAAACAGGGGTTTATTGCCGGATTCAGATAAAATAATAAGTCCAGATTATGCAGGGGGAAGGGCAGAACTTAAATGAGGAACCAAAGGGATATGCAATACTCGGGACACAATAGGGATGTAGGAAACACGATACAGGGAGACTTACTGGGGAGACTTACTGGGGATACGAGACAGGACAGGAAAAGGGCTGAAGGGAATCTTGATTTTCAGAGGAACTCAGGATGCAGATAATCAAAAAGGAACGGGAAACCAGGATGCTGGGGTCTTGGAAGCAGTCTCTGGAGGGCAGAGGATGAACACGGGGAACAGGATACTAGAGGCAGGGGTTTCACCGGATAGTCTTGGGATAGTAGAGGTATCAGGATCACGATCCACTGGGCTTGCTGGCTTAGTGAAACTAATGCAGAAGCATTGCCTTCTGGGTGCTCCACCCTTAAGTAGGAAAACAGTCTGGTGATTAGAGGCACCTGTTAGGCCTGCAGTGCTGTGAACAAAGTTGGTTCAAGAAAGTGCAACGCAACACCAAGTTTGCCTTTCTTGCGTTTGCCGCAGGCTTTACGTGGGGTGCTGGAGGACTCCAGACAGGGGTCCTGACACTAGGTTAGTAGACTAGAAATCAAGATGGAAGCATGTAAAAAAATGTCACACTTAACCAAAAGAACTACGCTAGATTTCCACCTTTCGCAACACGTCTTTCTTCTTTCATCCATTTAATAATTGAAGATGCAGTGTTTTTAAACTTCAATATACGCACTTTTCTGGTTAGTACAATCAACCAAACATTAAAAACATAATTGCTATACACATTACAATTTCTGAAATGTTAGACCCATAATAAGCAGATAGCAATTGATGATCAAGCTGTGAATACATTGGAGTATAAATCGTTAGATTATCTCTCTTTATTAGAAGTTCAATGGTATGATCAGGCTTGTTGTCTAGCAGAAATTTCAAATGCGGATTCATAGGTATCTCACGTTCTTGGAATGCGTCAACGATTTGTATCTCGTCATACCAGACTTCATTTCCAACTGGATAGAGTAATTTTGCCGATAACAACTCTTGATTCTTTAGGAACTTTTACGAGAATCACTGGAGTAGGTATTAACACTTTTTTGTTTTGTATCAATTCCTTCCGTTAAACATTCGCTTCTCTTCCTGTGTAAAGCAGCAGTTGCAATGAGAAATGCGGCGAATCTTTTCTGCCTGTCGTTCTTGTAATATTCGATAGACAGATTCCTAGCATTATCCAGAATGTCTGTCACACTTGCTTGAGCTTGATTCACATGGGATTTATACCACTCTCGAAATTTGAAGTTTGAAGTTTGAAATCAGAAACATTGTACTTTCTTTCAAGAGACAGTCTTGGATCTAGGCTCACGAAGATCTTTTGGTTTAACACTCTCCTTTCCGTCAGAAGAAATCCAGGCACGTCTTGGATTATGATGCCAGAGGACGGTCCTGGTTCAATTATTGGATCTGCTCGGAATTGTGCAGAAAGCAATAGGATTACCCAGATGATCGCGATATCCTTGGTGGTCCGACTCATCTTTGAGGATCAGCATCTCGTAAGTCCGGATTAACCACTTTTCTCTATTTAGGGCAAAAGAAAGAACATAAATAACCATTTCTAGATTCTAAACATACACTAGTCAGCTTTCCTTAAACATAACTAGCGATTTCATTCAGATTCCCTATAGTTTACTCTGATCTCCGATTAAAATTTAAATAACCATATGGATCTAGTCTTCCTACTAACTTGAGTTAAACATCTGAATGCTGGGAAGAATTATCACATGTTAATCACAATAATCACTTCCAATGATACCAGTTACGTGTCTTCTGCTGGTCCATCTTCACACATTCTTAGTTGAGATCTAGGATGACAAGCACGCAATTAAGCGTGGCAGTTTTATTTCCTATAGAAATACACAACATACATTTTCCAATGACATTATAACTGTTTCCGTCATTAGCTAGATCTGTTATCCACTCATCTTGCGGATTTGGGTATCTGATCCCTTTAAGGTTAGCCATTTTATTCAGCAGCTCCCTACTGATGTAGCTATTTTCCTGGTGCAAATCTAGCTTAGCCACTCTTTCTCTAGCTAAACCATTTACACGTATAGGGAAAAATACCTCTTCATTTATTTTCTCTACTTCAGTTAATAATTGAGAATGGTCACTGTGTCCATTAGGTTTTGCCTCTCTCTCTTGTGGAGGTGAATAATTAGCACATCATTTTCTAGACATATATCTCGGATTCTCTCAGGGGGAACACATATAGTGTCCTCCTGCTCACCTGGAGTCAGGGGCTTTGGCCTTAAGAAAGATATCAGGTGTCTGGCTATTTCTGAAATGGACTTCAATAGGGTCCGGCCTTTCTTCAATCACGTGGCAGTTACGCTGAGCGTGATGGGATTGGGATCTATCGTAGCTAATTGGAACATTTACTTGGGACCAAATGACCTCATTGATAAAATCAATGATTGGATTTAACCTTTTAAGAAGGTCCATTCCAATAGTTAGGCAATTTTCGGGCAGATCCACGATAAGCATTGGATGTCGAATTGCTTTATTCCCTAATTTAAAATCCAATTTAGCTATGCCCAGAACCTTCAGAGATGTGCCACTCACACTCACTAGATTACACAGTTACATAGTTACATAGTTATATAGGCTGAAAAAAGACATGCGTCCATCGGGTTCAGCCTCTCCCACATAACCTACTGCTGTTGATCCAAAAGAAGGCAAAAAACCCAGTCTGAAATATGCAACATACCGGGAAAAAATTCCTTCTTGACCCCAGAATGGCAGTCAGTTTTCTCCTTGGATCAAGAAGCTTTTACCCACATTAAATATTATAACCCTTAATATTCTGTGTCTGCAGGAAGTCATCCAGTCGTTTTTTAAAAGTCTGTACAGACTCTGACCCAACCACCTCAACCGGCAGAGAATTCCACAGCTTTATTGTTCTCACCGTAAAATAACCCTTCCTATGCTTTAAGCTAAATTTTCTTTCGTCCAGACTAAATGGATGACCCCTTGTCCTATGTATAGACCTGTTAATGAATAGGTTATCAGACAATGGTTGATATTGGCCCCGTATATATTTATATAAGGTTATCAGATCCCCTCTAAGGCGCCGTTTCTCTAAACTAAACAGGTTTAAGCTTGTTAGTCTTTCCTCATAACTTAACCCTTCCATTCCCCTTATTAATTTAGTTGCCCGTCTCTGCACTTTTTCTAACGCTATAATATCTTTTTTTAAGACAGGTGCCCAAAATTGCACGGCATATTCAAGGTGCGGCCTGACCATTGATTTATACAGAGGCAAAATTATGTTTTCATCCCATGAGTGAACTCCCCTTTTAATGCATGCCAATACTTTGCTGGCCTTGGCGGCTGCTGTTTGACATTGCACACTGTTACTTAGTTTGAAGTCTATGATTATTCCCAAATCCTTCTCCTGCTTGGATTAGAATTAGATTTGTCTAATCTAGACTTCCTGGTGGACAGTTCTTGAATTTGATCAAAATAACTAGATGATACCAGGGTAACTTGGCTTCCCGTGTCTAGCAGAGACATAATATTCTGTGGTAAATTATCCTGTAATTCTACATTCACATAATATCGGTCTTCAATGCTATGCAATTTACAGAGAAACTTAGAATGAGATATGAAATTAGGTTTGGTACCGATTTTACCCACAGTTCTTTCTTTAGGAATGCTTTTACCGGCAACTGTGCTGTCCGTCTCGGATTCAGTCTTCTCAGATTGCTCGCACTTAGACTGGGGAGATAAAATACATTGTCCTGCTCTTGGCAGGGAAGGGGTTAATTCATCAACCATACAAACATTTGTATTAACCATTTCATCATGACTTTCTGGTAAACTGTCATGTTCACTGGTTACTTTATCAGAATCATCATTTATTCACTGTGTTGGCAAAGCTGCAGGTGTTGGATCATTTACAATTTGATTTGGATTATTACCATTCATCAACTGAGTGATATGATCCAATTTTTCATCAGCACACAGACATTATCCTGCATTTGGCTTATACACTGGCGTACGTTATATTTCCGCCTTCTATGCGTCCTTGGGGACGAAGCTTGCTCATTATCTGACTCTTCAGATTCAGTTCTACCTCGGGTCGCTTCCTGTCTAGGCGCATTTTCCCTTGAATTAACCCATTTATTTCTAGGAACCCATTTCTTCCTAGATTGGTAATCACTTCCTGAATTTTCTCTCCGTCTTCTTTCCTGATCTGGCTTGGATTTTTCTATCTTAGGTTTTCGATCTCTCAGGACCTCCATGTAGCTCTTTTTCTGGGACTCAAATTTGAGATTACCCTTTTTAACATGAGTTTTCGCTATTTCCTCAGGTGAGTTCATCACTCTTTTCCCCTGAGTTTCTTCACTATATACAAATACAGTAAATAGGGTCATGCTTTCTTTTAAAATCCAATTCAATACATTTTTGGGGTCATAATTAGTGATGAACCGAACACCCCTGTGTTCGGTTCGCATTCGAACTTGAACAATTTCATAAGTTCGAGTTCGAACTCGAACCGAACTCAATGCTAGTCAATGGGACTCGAACGTTCGATTTTTAGAGTGCCCTCCAAGAGGGCATATATGCAAGATATTTGCCATAAAAAGTGTATGGGGGTCCATACACAGAGCCCCGTCCTGGATCTCTCCCAGCTGCAATCAGAGTTACCCAGTGTGCCATGAAGGAAATGTAATGGCCCTGTCCATGCTTGCTGGACCACATGTCTAAAGTCATGTGCACCTTGCTGCTGACTGCCTTTCCCAATGACTCCATAATATTGTCTTCCACGTGCTGGTATAGTGCTGGAATGGCCTTCCATGAAAAGAAATGGCGTTTTGGAACCTTCCACTGTGGTACAGCACATTCAGCAAATTCACAGAAGGAAGCAGAGTCCACCAGCTGGAAAGGCAGCAGCTGTAATGCGAGTAATTTTGCTAAGCTGGCATTTAGACACTGTGCTTGGGGATGGTTGGGACTATATTTTTTCTTACGCTGCAGCAGCTGGGGCAATGTAATCTGACTGCGTAAATCTTCAGCTGATGGGATACTGTCACATTCTGAGGAAGGACCTGGTACAACCATTACTGTAGCATCATCCCTGTCAATGGAGGTTGTAGGCAATGACATGGCAGGACATATAGTGGGGGTAGAGACAGATGAGGAGGAGAAGCACCTATGCAAAGTGTTGTGCCAACGGGATGCGTGGCAGGTGGTGATATGTCTCCTCAAGCACGTGGTACCCAAGCTTGGGATGTCTTTCCCACGCTTGATCCTCATCTGACATAGATTACAAATAGCAACGGTGCGGTCTGCTGCACATTTCTTAAAGAACTCCCATACAGCAGACTTTCTGTACATGTGCTTTGAGACAACAGGGCTCTGCACCTGAGCAGCTGTGACTTCTGATGCCTTGGACTGACTATGGTCGGTCATAGAGGACGTTCTGACTAATTTTTGTTGTGCCTCCTCCCTTGACTCCTCATTCCCTTCACTGTTCGATCAGGCACCCAGGTGGAGTCAGTGACCTCATCATCATTGTCAACACCCCCTATCTCCTCGTCACTGGAGCCAACTTGGCAGTATGCTGCAGCTGCTGGGGCAACATGAGTGCCAGTTATTTGTGTGTCACTGGCACCCCTTCCTCTAGGTTGATTATACTCCCTTCCTCAACCTCAGAGTTTGAATCAGAGCACTGTAGTTGCTGCACATCCTCAAGGAGCATGTCACTGTCATTGTAGTCAAACAATTCAGTTGACTCCTCCGTGTGTGAGATAGTGAGGCTACGGCAGTAGTAGCTGTGGACATAGAGGCTGAATTAGAGGTTTTGGCAGCTGAGGTGGACTGTAAACCACTACAAGCCTGGCTGGCAGAGGATGAGGAGGATGATGTCAGGTATATTACACAGAAAAAAAGGAATTTAAAATGGATGCTTGTAGCCATTTTGTTTTGAAAGACAGTTTTTCTTTCTAAATTCTCTAGGTTTAGAAATGAACGAGATTTTTTTTACAGAGTTCATTCCTGGGTGAAGTCTTTTATATTTTTTTTTTAAGAAGTCCCAGACATGAAGGAACCTAGAATGAATGTGAGATAATGTTAAGACGTGTCATAAGTAAATTTATTGGTCTGTCTTAAGTTTCTAAAACAAAAGATATTTTGTCTTTTGGGTATAGGAATAAGAGTTAATATTTCTAATATAGATTTATATTCACAAAATATATGTTTATAATCAAGGTATATTTTATTATAATTACAGTATGAAATATATACTCCAAAATATTGTAGAAAGTATATAATTGGTAAATAATAAAATTACTAAAGAATTGAGTTAACCAGAAAAGAATTTAGCTGATAGGGCTCTAAGTAATTTCAAAAGGGAGTAGAGCTATAAATCAGATGACAGACACTGTGTCTAGTTGAGAAGAGAAGGTCTTTGTTAAGTCAGTCTGACCTTTTTGACCCGAGATAAGAATTAAAAAGAATTGGTGGAATTAATTTAAGAAGTGCAATACTGCCCTCTAGAGGATAGTAAATATTATAATTCATAATATTAAAAATAATGCGTGACGTCAAATTAGCTATAATAAGCGACAATGTTGGTTACAAGTCAGTCGGAGATTCCAGCAGACAGACTCACATCGCAATGCATTCAGACGTCCATTACATATGACACTCTGAAGTCGGAGATTCCAGCAGACAGACTCACATCGCAATGCATTCAGACGTCCAGTACACATGACATTCTGAGAAGTCGGAGATTCCAGCAGTCAGACTCACACTGCAATGCATTACACATGACCCTCTGAAAGTCCAAGATTCCAACACTCAGACTCACACCACGATGCAGGCAGGTCCCAAGACATGAGGCAATCAAGATTCTCACTAAATTTCTGACTCTCACCAACTCTCTAACTCACATGCATTGATTATCTGATATCGATAATTTTCACACATTCCAAAATTTACTACATCAGGAATTCCAAGGCAGACTTATCAACATCCAAATTGGACAGGTAATGTATGAAATAAGGAATTAATGTAAAAATATATTTGTAGAGATTCTTACAACTTAGACTGAGATTCTCAGATACCGTTAAATCCAAATTCTAAGTAATTTCTATTCTGCAGATAGAAATATGAAGAAGTGGATATAAGGATTTATTCCTAAAAGAATGTTGTAAGAATGATACCAATATATATATTGAATTTGGAAATTACTGTGATTAAAATTAATAAGCAAGGAATTATATAACTACAAAATAAAAAGCAAAAGATTAGAAGTGTAATTCTCGAGATTAGGGGAGGATTCACTAAATAAGTTTTTATTACTTATCCTTAAATTAGCTCATCTTTTGTTGATCCATGTAGCGTAGATATATATATATATATATCTATAAGAGCTGGCTGGTTAAACATTGTTTGCTGGGAAATGCATGTTATATTAAGCAGAAATGTTTATTAACCATTTGTGTATTAGTTACTAACTGATAAGGTAAATGATATTAATCATATATGCAGTTACTAACCGGAGATACATATATTGTGAAGCTAGTTTTTATATGCTGATGGATTGTGGTTTATAAATTGTTGTTTATGATATGAGATTTGAATCTTTTTTGTATACGTAATAAATATATATATGTTTTTATCCGATTATTGATCATTGTATTTTTTAAAGCAAAACACAGACAATTAAAAGAATTCAGGATAATTTCTAAGAAATATAGACGATTGAGATTTGTGACTCGTATAAATTTCTTATGAAATAATAATCCCTGATATATTGGAGGCAACTGCCGAGGTAGGTCCAGTAAGTCCAATATAGACATATTGGAGGCTTGGCTGATCAATCCAATATATATAAACGTGTTGTATTCACGTGCAGAGATTATATCCGACAATGAGGATGGCCTGGCTAGCCAATCCACCAAATCCTCTGTATGTTGCTGCTGCTTAAGACGGCCAGCACCAGTTAGAAAGGACAAGCGTGCCCATGCAGAGGATGCACCACTTCCACGACGACCAGAGGCACAGCCTCTCGACACAGAGGCTGCTTGCCCTCTTATCTGTGTCTGGGAGCGCCTGCCTGTCCTTTTTGGGCTTTCTGACATGGTGAGTGATATATAGATTAAATGTATACAGAACTCTGATTCAACTCTGTTATAAAAATTGGAGATATGCAGAACTCTGATTTCACTGTGTTATCTAGATTAAAGATTTCCAGAACTCTGGTATAACTCAGTTAGACACCCTGATAGCTGGCAGCCAGTGACAAGACAGAGATTAAAATTCGCAGAAATCTGCTACAAGTCTGTGGGTGGCAGTGACAAGACACAAATTACAATTCCCAGGAACCTCCTATAAATCAGTGAGACCCTCTGATGGGTGGCAGTGACAAGACACAGATTAAAATTCCCAGGAACCTCCTATAAATCAGTGAGACCCCCTGATGGGTGGCAGTGACAAGACACAAATTACAATTCCCAGGAACCTCCTATAGATCAGTGAGACCCCCTCATGGGTGGCAGTGACAAGACACAGATTAAAATTCACAGAAATCTGATACAAATCTGTGAGACCCCCTGATAGGATCCCCCTGATAGCTAGCAACAATGACAAGACACAGATTACAATTCCAAGATATCTGATAGAAGTGAGACCCCCCCAATAGCTGCTGGCACTGACAAGACACAGATTACAACAATTCCCAGATATCTGATAGAAGTAAGACCCCCCCCCCAATAGCTGCTGGCACTGAGAAGACACAGATTACAACAATTCCCAGATATCTGCTAGAAGTGAGACCCCCCCAATAGCTTCTGGCACTGAGAAGACACAGATTACAGCAATTCCCAGATAGCTGCTGGCACTGACAAGACATAGATTACAACAATTCCCAGATATCTGCTAGAAGTGAGACCCCCCCAATAGTTGCTAGGACTGAGAAGACACACTAACAGAACAATCTCCTCAAAAAACACGTGCTGGGGCTGCGAGGGATGCCATATATAGTGTGCTGTGGGACTTAGCTCTGTGAGCCCATGATTGGGTAAAATTTGCCCATTCAGGACTCTGAGCCGTGATTGGCATAGTCTTGCACCTGTCTTGCACCTGACCTTTGGTCAGGTGCAAGGCTGTAGCCAATTACAAGCTTCAGGGCAGTGGAAAAGTGCATTGTGGTCCATTGTGGTGCATTGTGGGTGAACATGAACCGAACACGTGGAAATGTTCGATGTTCGCCGAACAGCCGAACGGGCGATGTTCGAATCAAACACCGAACAGATCGAACCGAACAGCTCATCCCTAGTCATAATCTTTTGCCAATATAACCTTCATTTTATTGGGCAATGCGTCATAAAATAATTGGATAAATTCAGGATTTTCAAAATCTGGGCCTCTTTCAGCCAAGCTGTACGCATTTTTAAGAACTGAAAGAAATTCACGAGGGCTTTAATTTGGTCTGCATTTTAGAGTTAAAATAGCCCTCTTCGCGGCTAGGCTTGTGCGGTGAGGCCCAAATTCATATTTGACTTCAGCCACAAGTTTACTCCAAGTATTTATGCCAGACTCTTTCAAAGACTGAAAGAAATACCTGGTTTTGCTCTCAAAGACCCATGGGATAAACAAAATTTTATCTGCGTCTGAACTAGGGATGCACCGATACCACTTTTTTAAGACCGAGTACGAGTACCGATACTTTTTAAAAGTACTCACCGATACCGAGTACCGATACTTTTATTTAATATCATGTGACGCTTTCCAATAGGATCAGACCTCATATAAAAATTTATATGAGATTGACCGCAGCTCACATGGATTTGCCCCAGGTCTCATGGATTTGCCCCCAGGTCTCATGGGTTTGCCCCCGGCTCACATGGGTTTGCCCCCAGCTCACATGGGTTTGCCCCCAGCTCACATGGGTTTGCCCCAGCTCACATGGATGTCCCCCAGGTCTCATGGATTTGCCCCCAGGTCTCATGGATTTGCCCCCAGGTCTCATGGATTGGCCCCCAGGTCTCATGGATTTGCCCCCAGGTCTCATGGATTTGCCCCCAGGTCTCATGGATTGGCCCCCAGGTCTCATGGATTTGCCCCCAGGTCTCATGGATTTGCCCCCAGGTCTCATGGATTGGCCCCCAGGTCTCATGGATTTGCCCCCAGGTCTCATGGATTGGCCCCCAGGTCTCATGGATTTGCCCCCAGGTCTCATGGATTGGCCCCCAGGTCTCATGGATTGGCCCCCAGGTCTCATGGATTGGCCCGTAGCTCTCATGGATTTGCCCCCAGGTCTCATCGATTTACCCCCCCGCTCGAACGCTGGGTAAGCTGGTCGTGTGCATGTAAAGCACGCGGCCAGCGTTCCCCTCCAGCGCGCCAAATACTCACCCTTCCTGAAGTTCCGGTCTCTGGGCAGTGATGCGGTCACGTGGCCGCCGGGCGCATCTGTGACGCTGCCTCCAGCCGAGGGGCCGCGTCACAGGAGCGCCCGGCGGCCACTCACGTGACCGCATCACTGCCCAGAGACCGGAACTTCAGGAAGGGTGAGTATGTGGCGCGCCGGAGGGGAATGCTGGCCGCGTGCTTTTCATGCACGCGGCCAGCTTCCCCAGCGCCGGCTTCCGGTATCGGCGGGATGTATCGGCCCATTTGCACGAGTAACAAGTACTCGTGCAAACGGCAATATCGGCCCCGATACCGATACTAGTATCGGTATCGGTGCATCCCTAGTCTGAACTAATACCTAAAACAAATAAAGCTTCCTCAAAAGTTTCTAAATGACTAATAATAGCCAGAGAATTCTTTTTATTAAATATACCGACTGATTCTTTTAGAAACTTGACTATTTTGGTTGAGTCCCGCACTACATAAGATTTTCTACCATGCTTAATAGGCTGTGGCTGGCTAGAGTGATGTGATTTGAAATACTCATGCGTACGAGGCATTGCTCTTTTTTCAGCATGAGAATTAGTTTAACTTTCACTCTCACTCTGCAGCGAACTAGGCCTGTCAAAAATCACTGGTGATTTATGAAAGCGGCTAAAAGTTTCCAGGGAAAATCTCTCTGGAGAAGGAGATTTAACCCTTTTAGCATAAGCTTCAACCTGACGTAACTCATCAGCTAATTTCTCATGTTTGCGTTTCATTCTTGCCAATTGTGCAATCAGTTCCTGATTTGATTGGGACAAATGATCTATCTCTCTCTGCATTTGATCTTTCTCTTTTGCATACACATTTAACTCCTTTAGCATTCGTTCTGACTCATGGGTTATTTTGTTTACGGTATCATGCAATTCACAATTTCTCTTTTCTGAGCTGTCCCTGGTTTCTTTATTATCATTCAATCTTTTATTTAGCTCTGCGATCAAGTATATGCATTCAGGCAGAAATTGGAAGACAAGAATTTCTTTGTCTTTCATATTTTTGGCGGCACAGATTTGTCGCAAATAATCAAGAAAAGTTGAATGATCTGACCAGATTGAACTATCATAATTATAAACATTTGATTGTAATTCCTTTAGCCAATCAAATAAATCGTCTGTGACGTGTAATTTGTCCTTTAGATAAGACATAACATCTATCAACATGATTTGATCAGAATGTATCTGTATCTCTTCATGAGTCTCAGATTCTGACTCTGACATTTTTACACCGTTTAGTAGACAACTGTAAAACCACAAGTCAAAATACAACAACAAAGAGTCAAAATATATATATATTTTCTACCTCTATCTATACAGACAGTACTAGGCAGTAATATTTCAAACAAAAACTACAATCTCAGCAGTGCCTCCAATATGTTGGAGATATTTAATCTGATAAGAAACTTATACGAGATATAAACAACAATAAATTTATCTCGTTTGTTTTCAATTGTATATGCTTTGTTTTAAAAAATATGACTACAAGTAACTAGATAAAAAAATATATATATTTATTACGTATACACATTGATTTATCTCACAACAATCAAGGATATATAAACAACAACATCATCCATCAGCACACACATTTCTAGCTTTTAATATCTGTTAGTAACTGCATGTATGGTTAATACCATTTAATTTAATCAGTTAGTAGCTAACATAAATGGTTAGTTCAATTTAATAAACATCCTGCTTAAAGAAAACAATTAACATGTATTTCCCAGCAAGCCAATATTTAAAACAAGCTAGTATCTTGTAGATATATATGTATATCTCCTTGTGCTACCTGGATCTACAAAAGATGAGCTATCACTTATTCTATTTTTAGAATCATAAAGAAAAACTTATTTAGTGAATCCTCCCCTAATGACGAGAATTAAGCTTCTAATCTTCTGCTTTTTAAATTATAGGTTATATAATCCTTTCTTAGTAATTCAATCACAATAGCTCTTCCAATTTCAATATATATACATTTATGTATATATTATTGCAACAAATACTTTAGGATAAATATCCTTGTCATCAGATGCTTCCCATATTTCTATACTGCAGGTTAGAAATATGTCAGTTCCGATCTAACAATAATCTGAGACAAATCTCAGTCTTTATTCATTGCAAGATACACACTTAGATTATATATATATATATAATCTGTAATTAATTCTACTTAAATTTGCTTTCCATACATTACCTGTTCCAAAATCTGGATTCAAGCGTTTCTGCAATCTTCTTAGTTATCAGTGGATATAATGAATGTATTGGAGAATATGTGAGATATTATAATATGTTAGAAATTTGTTTGCATCTTAATTTCTTTGTCTCTGAGTTTTCTCCTTGAGCATAACTCGTAGAATAATTTGAGAGAGTGAATGCATTAGAGTAAGAAATACAATTTGAAGTTCCGAGAGGGAGAAGTGAAGTGTGGTCTGAGTTGAAGTGAAGTGTAATGATCTCTACATGTTCTGTGTTCACAGTTATAGAATAATTTACATCACTTGTGACGTACTTCTCTACTTAGCATATTTATCCCCTAATGACTCCCTATGAAAACTCCATAAAACTGTCGACTCATAATACACCACTAGATGGCAGTGTTGATTTTCAAATTAATTAGTAATCTTTTAATTCTACTATTTTTTGAATTAATAGAGAGATCATGGGTCAATCTCTCTTATTGAGTTTAAACAAAAGAACTCTCATAGTCTCTTCAGACAGTGTGTCTGTCCTGTCAAATTAATATTTAAGATCTCCTCAGTTCTAGCTAATTCAAAAATTTTCTGAATTACTTCTAATCAGTTAACAAAACATTCCTTATTTCTTCACAATGGAAATTTTATAACTCCGCTCCCATACACACGTGACGACGAAAAAGGTGGACAGACCAGCTCATTACGGCACATACAGACCCGAGGGGTGCACGTTCTACGGGATATTATTCTATGCAAGGGTTGGTGGTGTCAGAAGCTGTACAGGTCTGAGAGGCAGAAAGACGAATCGTGAATTCTATGGGGGGTGGGGGTGGGGACCGACCCTCCCCAAACCCTGCCGCTCACCGAAGTCGAAGACAAACCAGATCCATGCGGTCCTCATTCGTAAAGGATAAATCACCACCGCAAAAAGACAACAACAAAAAAACCTGGTGCAGAAATGCAAATTTAAAACTGAATAGACTGATAGCTTTCAATATTAGGAAATATGTTCAAATTAAGAGATTTTGGCCAAAACTTGCACTTCACCAATTTGCAGTTTAGCAAATAAATCCATAAAGATGTTTTCGTTTTCAAACTTGAGACCTAACATTGTAGTTTCTGGTTTACTGATCCATAAACCATTAAATATTGTCATTTTAAAGAATACGTATTTTTTTTCTTTTTTTTGCACCACTCCTTAAGGGTTTGCTATCACTGTGACGCAGAGATAAAACTGCGGGAAGAAAAAAAAAAAGAGGCGCGGTACAAAAGTTGCATCTTTAACAAACAAAACAAAGAAATATGCTCCGTCTCGACCTTGGCCAACGTGGAAGCTTCGAGCTGAACCGGAGCGTCTTTTTCCATAGTTTGTATTAGGGTTACGGTTACACTTAGGCAAACTAATGCTAACATTCTGCTCCATTTAATTTTTTTGCAACAGATTCTGCCCTCCCTTAATAAAAAAAAAAGCAAAGTCTAAGCAGAATGTTAGGATTAACCTTATCCCTAAAACAAGTATAAACAATAACCTAACCCTAACATATAACCTTTATTATTGAAAAATATGCCCCACTTTAAAACAAATTGCCAAATTCGGCGCCTCACATTTCGGACGCAGGGGAATCGGAGCTTCTTTGTGAATAAAACGCTTTTTTTTTCTCTGCGTTGTTTTTTGACGCGGCTTCTTTCCAGCGTCCCATCGATAGGACACTCTAAGTTATACTGACCTTTTACACATACACGTGTGTGTGTGTATGTATGTATGTAAGATAAAAGCATGAGAAGATCAGTCTCCTGTCTCTGAGCAGTTACACCTAACGAGCGACGGAATGAACGGTTTTACCGCGTGCTGGCTTCTGTATTGGTCCCTGGAAGGGCACGACATTCTCAAAAAACAAAATGTTATACACAAGCAGGTCAATATTACATATAGGAACAGAAAAAGAGAGTAAAGGGTAGCAGCTATTTTATCGTGCCTATTGGCTAATATCTTGATGCCGCTTATGCTGGTGTGGGTAATGACAAATAGATATCAAATGTACATAATCATTAGTTGTCAACTTTATTAAACATGCAAATACAAGAAAGAAAGGAATTTTTTTCTAAAAGTTAATTATGAATTGAATGGTTCACAACTGTTTGGATAATTACTGTAGATCCTTATGGCAAGCTGGTTTACACACTTATATATCTTAGAGTGTTAGGATGAGTGTTCAGTCCTATGTGCTTATAGGATTAAAGCTGGAATCATAATACGTGATCAATAGATATAAGGCATGTTATATATTAGCTCCCTCTACTCACTACTATGTGTCTAATGACTTCTCTCAGAACGGAGCAAACATCGAATACAAGTGTGACCAACTTGGTTTCTATTACAAATGTTCCACAGTCCGTTGTATTACCTATAATGTGTATCAGCTACAATGGCAATTAGCCATCCAAAGTAACAGAACATTTGAGCAGGATGTTACTTCGCTGCAGAGGGATTTAGATAAATTGGGGGACTGGGCACTTAAATGGCAGATGAAATTTAATCTAGATAAATGTAAAGTTATGCACTTTGGAGTGAAGAACACACAAGCAATTTATACCCTAAATGGTACGGAGTTAGGGAAATCCAAGCAGGAGAAGGATTTGGGAATAATCATAGACTTCAAACTAAGTAACAATGTGCAATGTCAAACAGCAGCCGCCAAGGCCAGCAAAGTACTGGCATGCATTAAAAGGGGAGTTCACTCACGGGATGAAAACATAATTTTGCCTCTGTATAAATCAATGGTCAGGCCGCACCTTGAATATGCCGTGCAATTTTGGGCACCTGTCTTAAAAAAAGATATTATATCGTTAGAAAAAGTGCAGAGACGGGCAACTAAATTAATAAGGGGGATGGAAGGGTTAAGTTATGAGGAAAGACTAACAAGCTTAAACCTGTTTAGTTTAGAGAAAAGGCGCCTTAGAGGGGATCTGATAACCTTATATAAATATATACGGGGCCATTATCAACCATTGTCTGATAACCTATTCATTAACAGGACTATACATAGGACAAGGGGTCATCCATTTAGACTGGAAGAAAGAAAATTTAGCTTAAAGCATAGGAAGGGTTATTTTACGGTGAGAACAATAAAGCTGTGGAATTCTCTGCCTGTTGAGGTGGTTGGGTCAGAGTCTGTACAGACTTTTAAAAAGCGACTGGATGACTTCCTGCAGACACAGAATATTAAGGGTTATAATATTTAATATGTGGGTAAAAGCTTCTTGATCCAAGGAGAAATCTGACTGCCATTCTGGGGTCAAGAAGGAATTTTTTCCCAGTATGTTGCATATTGGCGAGCGCTTCAGACTGGGTTTTTTGCCTTCTTTTGGATCAACAGCAGTAGGTTATGTGGGAGAGGCTGAACCCGATGGACGCATGTCTTTTTTCAGCCTATATAACTATGTAATGTAACTATGTAACATAAATTAGTTACCATGTATTCAGTATATGAATGGATTATGCCTAGGAAGAACCACCGTCTATAGATCAAAAATTCTAAACTCTAGAGTTGAGTGCCATCCGCTATTGTTGTATATGTCAAATAGATAGAGATTTCACGCGATGGATAAGAGGACAAATATAATAATAAATCGTTCCTATCAGTGAGTCCTTCCAAAATAGAATTTTAACCCATTCATTACCAGTCTAGATCTGCTGGAAGTGAGAGCCTACTCAAACTGTGTTCCTATTCGAATTTTTGGAATGTTCCTTCACAAGAAACACCACAATTATTTAAACACCTAGGTGAGTCACCATAATTGATAAAAGTTTTATAATAAATACTCCAACAACACGTTGTCTTAAACCACAGGCAGTAGTCGGCCTCTTCGATTTATATGGATTCAAAACAGCATATAAAGACAATAAGCTCAATCGAGTGTCTGAATACAAATTGTAACTGATAATCATCATATATTGCAACAAGGTGTGGGGTTTGACACTTTAGCCGAACTTCATATCATTCCTAATACTGATGGCATACAAATATAAGCAATCCCCACCAGAGGATAGAATTGTAAGAGTAATTGAGGATATCAAAGTTCTTAAGTGAATAAGGAATCCTCCATCAACAATTGGAGGTTACAGCAACCAGCGTTTTTTTGCCAATATCATAAGTGAGATTCAAACTAGGCAATTGCTGGATCCTGCAAGTTTCTATATAGCCACTAGAGGAGCCTACATCCATCAGCACCAGGGGCTACAACAAACAGCGATTATTTGCCGATAACACAAGTGCACGAATAACACAAATGCAATTCAAGATAGATAATTGCTGGGTCCTGCAGACCTCTATATAGCCCCTATAGGAGCCTACAAGCATTTAGCAAGCTAAACCAACTTGGGTCCAATTACCCGCACCAAAATTTATCGCAAATTTTTCCAAGTGAAACCTGTTAAAAACAATTGGCCATCACCAAAGAGTAAACGCTGACGCGCGTTTCGCCGTATCGTCACGGCTTCATCTAGAGCATGAAGATATACCCCCCTCCATTCCCTATTTATATTTATCCAAGTGTACAGCTTACGTCGTCGCCCGACGTTAGAGTTTCAAAGGCGATTTGCATAATTGCATTTCCGCCGTGGTTCTCGATCACGTGATCATTCATCCGCCATTGAGATGTTGTGTCTCATTACGCCGACCATAAGTCTTTAGTATGTATACGAAGTACTTGCGTTCCATACTGGATTGCGGTCAGGTGACTGAGGTGGCCAACCAAGTTATATGGCACATCCCTTAATCTTACCACCATGACTTAAAACTATTAACCCTTATAGAGGTTTTCTCTTCAATAGGAGAGGCTCAGTAGTCACCTCGGATATCGCAAATCTAGAGTTATACATTTTTTAAAAAATTATTAATATAAGGTGTATGTCACATAGATTGAAGACCGCTCTAGATTATAATTAGATTGTTACATCCAAGCTAAGAACAGGATAAACTGTAGAGACAACAAATGTGTCTTCATGTCGATCTGAACCTTTCAATCTATATGAAGGACACTTGCATTCCATGCTGGATTGCGGTCATGTGACTATAGGTTAACTAAATTTATATAACCTATGCTGACTCTTCATCAGCTAAACTCTAGATGATCATCCATTATGGAAAAAATTTCCTCAACAAAGGAGACTAGATGGTCACCACAAACACTTCAATTTAGTACGAATGAATTTTATAAGTTGAAAACCACTCGGATCCGTAACTAAATTCCTATACAATTAGTAATATAGAAGGATAAATCAGGCATTTGGCGGGTGTAAGGTGATAGAGATTAAAACAAAAAACAACAAGTATTGATGTTAGTGACTGCAATGCTGTATGGGGAAACCTAACAATTTTTTTGTTTTATTTGTTTTGATTATGAAAATTCCTTATGTACAGTAACAATATCCATATATAGTTCAAACTTCTTGCCTTTTTTATTTATGTTTATTTTTTATTATTTTGGTTCAGTTTTTAAGATAAGATGATTAAATAAAGGGAGTAAACGTGAAACCCTCATTTAAACCTTCAGGGGCCAAAGTATGCAGAGTGTAGATCCAATAACACTCCCTACGTCTTAGCATTAAATCATAATTTCCCCCTCTCTGTGGGCGTTTGACAAGCTCGACTCCACAAAATTTCATGTGGCTAGTGTTTCCTCCTTGACATTGTCTCACATGTCTTGCTACCGGCGTATCAATATGTCCACTAATCGATCTAATATGTTCTCTGATTCTGTAAGGGCAAAGGCTATGACCCCTGTGTAGTGTTGTGTGTATGGAACCCAATGGCAAGCCGAAGAAGGAGACCAGGAGATGTATGATCAGTTGAGCGTTTACTGGATGGAACAAAATATAAATCCAGAACAAAAGATAACGCAAGATTTCTTTGACAAGAGTAAAGTCCAGAACAAAGGATTGTAGGGGTAAATAACACGAGTTGTAATCTTTGAAATAGACCAGGGTAGATGAATTGGACTTGAAGATAGGATCTGGAACTGGTACCGTGGGTATGGGAGCAAGCCTGGAGATGGAGCTGGTGTCGTGGAAGCAAGCCTGGAGATGGAGCTGGTGCCGTGGAAGCAAGTCTGTAGATGGAGCCGGTACCGTGGAAGCAAGCCTGTAGATGGAGCTGGTACCGTGGAAGCAAGCCTGTAGATGGAGCTGGTACCGTGGAGGCGAGCCGGTAGATGGAGCTGGCACCATGGAGGCAAGCCTGGAGAGGAAATTGGCACTGTGGTAGCAAGCCTGAAGATGGAACTGGTGCCATGGAAGCAGGTCTGGAAGCGGAGCTGGTAACATGGAAGCAGGACTGGAAGCGGAGCTGGTAACGTGAAAGCAGGCCTGGAAGCGGAGCTAGTACCGTGGAAGCAGGCCTGGAAGCGGAGCTGGTACCGTGGAAGCAGGTCTGGAAGCGGAGCTGGTACTGTGGAAGCAGGTCTGGAAGCGGAGCCGGTACCGTGGAAGCAGGTCTGGAAGCGGAGCTGGTACCGTGGAAGCAGGTCTGGAAGCGGGATTCTCTTAGAGCAGATATGAAGAGGAACCACTGGATAACGTGGTGGTGAACCACAGTATAACCTGGTTAATGAACTGGGAAAGGCGGCAGATTTAAATAGGGTTCAGGGAATCATAAGAACACCGTTCACCTGGGGCTCGTAGGTAGAGTTGGGATACCTGAGTACTTGATAGGTTAATTGGTGGCATACGAGGATCTCCAGCGCAGATGTAATGCAGTACCTTTATTTGACCAGCAGAGTACCAAGGTCTTCATGCTTTGGGATGGACAATCGCGCATGCACGCTTGGTTTCTGCTCAGTTGGATCCCGGAGGCGGCGTGGGACACATCCTGGCTCTCCTCCTCCGAGTTGAAGACCGGAACCAGGGAGCGACGTGCCACGAGGGACCTCGGGTGAGTATGTAAAGTGTCCCAACATGGCGGCCGCGGTCAGACCGCGGCGTGGGGCATGACAGATTCTGTATTTGAATGGGCGAAAGGACTTGCCTACATATTGTTTGCCACATCCGCATACTATCATGTATACTAGGCCAGTCGTGTTACAATTAAAGAAGGTTTGGATCTCAAAATCCTTTTCTCTCCTGGCATCCTGTATAACTTTGGAATCTTTCAAAATGTTCGCACAGCTTTTGCACCTACCACAACTATATGTTCCTTTCAAATTGTTTCGTAACCAGTTGGTTGTTTGTGCTGTTTTTTTCTCATAGTGGCTGTGAACTAGAAGGTCTCTTAAATTCTTACATCTTCTATTTGTTATTGTTGCATGAGTGCCTATTGCTTCCTTCAAATGTGGGTCCAGAGTCAATAGGGGCCAGTACCTATCCATGATTTTTCTTATTTCACTGTTGCCAGTGTCGTAGTTTCCAATACAGCGGATTAACTGTGAATCAGCTTTCGATTTATCCAAGAGTAAAAAATCTCTTGGATAGTTCGCTGCCTTCTGATATGCTCGTTTCAGGACTCTATTTGGGTATCCCTTTTCTTTGAAGTTCTTGCGGAGGGTTTTAGCTTGTTTCTCTCATTCGATGTTGGATGTGCAGATTCGCTTTAACCTCAAATATTGTCCATACGGTATTCCCAGTTTAAGCGGTCTTGGATGGAAACTTGACCAGTCGAGCAGGTTGTTCGTAGCTGTCTTTTTTTCGGTAGACAACCATCTACCATGGATAATGGCACTGCAACAGGAGCAATTAAGACATGGGAAAGTACTTTGCCATTATCCGTGGAGACTCCTTTGTCCATCCCCATTCAGGACATAAACATAAAGTAAGAGGGTACTACACATGTAATTCCACACATGTAGTATACCTACTAAAATGCCCCTGTGGGTTAATATATGTAGGAGAGACCACACAAAAAGTAAAGAATCGTATTTTAAAACATAAATCTGATATCAGGACCAAAAAGGTGGAGCTTCCAGTACCATGCCACTTTGTGGAATTCGGTCATGACGTTTCACAGTTGAGATTTCAGGTAGTGGAAGGTATCCCTAAGTTTACCAGAGGGGGGGGGGGATAGAGAGAAAATCCTGAAAAGGAAAGAACTTTATTGGATTTACCATTTAAATGTGATGTCCCCCCCAAGGGTTAAATAGAGAGGCGGATTATGCACCCTTTCTATAATGCAGGTCACAAAAATTGGGGATTATGAAATTCTGCTTCATCGTAGCTATTTAGGTCTCCATTGGTGGGAATGGGTTAATTTAAGTGTTATGTGAATAATTAAGCATATTTTGCATTTAATAAATTTAATTGATATGTACTAATAAATCTACAATTGACACCATTGAAGACATGGCAGCAACATTGGTTTTAAAGGCAATGTTTGTGCTGTGGACACAATCATTGCAAATAGGTGTTACAATGAGGAATCTGTGTATAACACCGCTGTTTTTAATTATGTTAATTACTCATGATGTATTTAAGAAAGTGTAGAGATATGTTTAGTAGACTTGACAAAGACCTGGTTGCAGGTCGAAAAGTTGTTCTACTGTTGATGGAATAAAACCAAAAATTTCTTGCTATATACTGGAGTATTTTTCTTGATATTGTGAAAGAAAGAAAACCTGTTTACTGCTGCACATTTAGGGCAGTATTACAAAGCTGTTGCTAACTTAACCAGAGCTGTTGTAAACTTAACTCCATAGACTATAATGGTTCTGGTAAGTTTACAACAGCTCTGGTTAAGTTAGCACCAGCTTTGTAATACTGCTCTTATTTTTTTATTTATATATATTAATATTTAATTTTATTTAGCACAGTAGGGCAAATGTTGGGTGCATTTTCTGACATTGAGGGGTTAAGGCAGGGCTTCTCCACCTGTCCGTTTGGGCTGGCCCACTGTCTGAGGGGTACACCAGTATTCTGACTCTGATTGTTGTAATAGCAATTTATCCTTTGCTGAGACCTTTATGCCTGGCCTGTATAAGCAGATACTATCACTGAGGACAATCCTTATCAAATAGCCAAACTCACCAAATACCTTGTCCTTCTGCAAAATTGTTTTATTCTGTACATTAGATTACAGCACACTACAAGATACAGCAGATGAATGAATTGCAGTATTTATGCGGTCAAAAGATGATACTATTCGTAGCATGCAATGCAGAGACATGTGCAGCCTGTAAGCTGCAGCCATGACACAGGAGACTGAGGAAAAAAGGCGGAGCATTATACATAAGGGGAAATGCATCATAAAGTGAGGAAAGAAAACACAGAAAACATGTGCAATACAAAAAAGGTCATTAGATGGCAGCATGTGAGCTAACTAAAGAATATCCGTAAGAAAATGGTTTAAGGAAATCTATATATATAAACATGAAAGTCCTGACTGACTGACTCATCAACGCCCAGCTGAAACTGTTTAACCTAGGAATGTGAAATTTTGAAGGTGCACTGTTTTTATTATGTGGGCACCCACTAAGGAAGGATTTTTGGAAACTCTGCCCCTAAGGGGGTGAAAAAGGGGGTTGAATATTTTAAACACGGTACCTATATCTCAAAAACAGAAGATGTTACAGACGTGAACATCGGTATTTAGATTCTTCTTGAAAAATAAAAAAACATGTATTTTACCATTTTTCAAAAATTCAACTGGGGAGGCAAGAAAAGGGGGTTGAATATTTGAAATATTTTAAACAGGATACCTATATCTTAAAAACAGAAGATGATACAGATGTGAAAATCGATATTTAGATTCAACTTGACAAATAAAAAAAAACGTATTTTACCATTTTCTGAAAATTCCTTGGGGGGAAAGGGGGTTGAATACTTTTATCATAAATGCGAAAGTCCTGACTGATTGACTCATCAACGCCCAGTTGAAACCGTTTAACCTAGGAACGTGAAATTTTGAAGGTGCACTGTTTTTATGATGTGGGCACCCACTAAGGAAGGATTTTTGGAAACTCTGCCCCTAAGGGGTGAAAAAGGGGCTTGAATATTTTAAACATGATACCTATATATCAAAAACAGAAGATCTTAGACGTGAAAATCGGTATTTCGATTCTTCTTAAAAAATAAAAAAACACGTATTTTACCGTTTTTCAAAAATTCAACTGGGGGGCAAAAAAAGGGGGTTAAATATTTAAAATATTTTAAACAGGATACCTATATCTTAAAAACAGAAGATGATACAGACGTGAAAATCGGTATTTAGATTCACCTTGACAAATACAAAAATACGTATTTTACCATTTTCTGAAAATTCCTTGGGGGGAAAAAAGGGGGTTGAATACTTTTATCATAAACGCGAAAGTCCTGACTGACTGACTCATCAATGCTCAGCCGAAACCGTTTAACCTAGGAACGTGAAATTTTGAATGTGCACTGTTTTTATGATGTGGGCACCCACTAAGCAAGGATTTTTGGAAACTCCGCCCCTAAGGGGGTTGAATATTTTAAACTGGATACCTATAGCTCAAAATCAGGAGCTGTTACAGACGTGAAAATTGGTATTTAGATTCGTTTTGAAAAATAAAAAAACACGTATTTGACCATTTTCTGAAAATTCCATGGGGGGCCAAAATGGCGGGGGTTAAATACATCTATATATATATAAATGTGAAAGTCCTGACTGACTGATCAACACCCAGCTGAAACCGTTTAACCTAGGAAAGTAAATTTTGAAGGTGCACTGTTTTTATGATGTAGGCGCCCACTAAGGAAGGATTTTTGGAAAATCCACCCCTAAAGGGGTGAAAAAGGGAGTTGAATATTTTGAACAGGATAGCTACAGCTCAAAAACAGAAGATGCTACAGATGTGAAAATCGGTATTTAGATTTGTCTTGAAAAATAAAAAAACACGTATTTTACCGTTTTTCAAAAATCCAAGTGGGGGGCGAAAAAAGTGGATTGAATATTTTAAATATTTTAAACAGAATACCTGTATCTCCAAAACAGACAATGTTACAGTCCTGAAAATTGGTATTTAGATTCGTCTTGAAAAATAAAACAACAAGTATTTTACCATGTTCTGAAAATTCCTTGGGGCAAAAAGGGGGGTTGAATACTTTTATCAGTATACCTATATTTCAAAAACCAAAGATGTTACAGGTGTGAAATTTGGTATTTACAATCTTCGTGAAAAAAACAAACACGTTTTTTGCCATTTTCCACAAATCCAATGGGGGGGGGGGTTGGGGAAAGGGGTCTGAATATTTTTATCATTATACCTATATTTCAAAAACCAAATATGTTACAGACGTGAAATTTGGTATTTACAATCTTCTTGAAAAATAAAAAAACACGTATTTTACCGTTTTTCAAAAATCCAAGTGGGGGGCGAAAAAAGTGGATTGAATATTTTAAATATTTTAAACAGAATACCTGTATCTCCAAAACAGACAATGTTACAGTCCTGAAAATTGGTATTTAGATTCGTCTTGAAAAATAAAACAACAAGTATTTTACCATGTTCTGAAAATTCCTTGGGGCAAAAAGGGGGGTTGAATACTTTTATCAGTATACCTATATTTCAAAAACCAAAGATGTTACAGGTGTGAAATTTGGTATTTACAATCTTCGTGAAAAAAACAAACACGTTTTTTGCCATTTTCCACAAATCCAATGGGGGGGGGGGTTGGGGAAAGGGGTCTGAATATTTTTATCATTATACCTATATTTCAAAAACCAAATATGTTACAGACGTGAAATTTGGTATTTACAATCTTCTTGAAAAATAAAAACAGGTGTTTTACCATTTTCCAAAAATCCCAAGTGGGGGGGGGTGAAAAAAAGGGGGGGCTGAATATTTTTAAAAAGGAGACCTATATCTCAAAAACAGAAGATGTTACATACGTGAAAATTGGTATTTAGATTCATCTTGAGAAACAAAGAAACACCTATTTTACCATTTTCCAAAAATTCAGTGGGAGGGGGGCAAAAAGGGAGGGTTGAATACATTTATCAGTATACCTATATTTCAAAAACCAAATATGTTACAGGTGTGAAATTTGGTATTTACAATCTTCGTGCAAAAGCCAAACATGTGTTTTGCCATTTTCCACAAATTCAAATAAGGGGGGGGGGTTGAGGGAAAGTGGTCTGAATACTTTTATCAGTATATCTATAGTTCAAAAATGAAGATGTTACAGGTGTGAAGTTTGGTAATTACAATCTTTTGAAAATAAAGAAACACGTGTTTTAGCATTTTCCAAAAATCCAAGTGAGGGGTAAAAAAGGGGGGTGAATACTTTTAAACAGGATACCTACATCTCAAAAACAGAAGATGTTACAGACATGAAAATTGGTATTTAGATTTGTCTTGAGAAACAAAAAAACACCTATTTTACCATTTTCCAAAAATCCAGTGGGAGGGGGAAAAAGTGAGGTTGAATACTTTTATCAGTATACCTATATTTCCAAAAACCAAAGATGTTACAGTTGTGAAATCTGGCACTTACAGTCTTCTTGAAAAATAAAAAAACACATGTTTTACCATTTTCCAAGAATCCCACGTGGTGGGTGAAAGAAGGGGGGTGAATACTTTACAGCAGGATACCTATAGCTCAAAAACAGAAGATGTTAGAGACGTGAAAATTGGTATTTAGATTCGTCTTGAAAACTAACCAACACGTATTTTACCATTTTCCAAAAATCCAGTGGGGGGCAAAAAGGGGGATGAATACCTTTATCACTATACCTATATTTCAAAAACCAATGATGTTACAGGTGTGAAATTTGGCACTTTCATTCTTCTTGAAAAATAAAAAAACACAAGTTTTACAACTTTCCAAAAATCCCAAGTGGGGGGAAAGGGGGGTGGTTCTACCAAAAAAACCTCAAGTTTCTTTTAAAAAACAATTTTAACAAATCCTAAAATCCACTCGAGCGAAGCCACGGGCAAAAGCTAGTAGCTATATAAATTCCCATCTACATGAATATTAACTGTCACCTTTGATTTCCTCTCTGGTTTAATTGAGATTCCATTCAGTAAATCAATCATTGTTGCTGGATTCTATCGCCCACCGAGCTCTCCAGTGCACCCCCTCTCTGACATCTCAAATCCTTAATAACCTACTTGCCCAAAACCAAACAAGTGAAATGCTGGTCCTCGGCGATTTTAATACAGATTGGCTAAATCCTAAAAACAATAAACACTGCTCACTGTTTAAAACTTTGCAGCTAACTCAATTAATCTCCTCCCCCACTCGCATTAATATGAAAAGCCCTAACCATACCTTGCTGGACTGTATTCTCTCCTCATCTCCTGATCGAATACAGGAGGCAGGTGTTCTCGCTAATAGCTTTAGTGACCATTGTCTAGTGTACTGCGTGCGCAAAATAAAGGCCATGAAATCTCCCCCAAAGGTAATAACCACCAGGTCTTTCAAGAAATTTATTCTTGAATCCTTCCTAAGTGATCTCAAACAGCTCCCCTGGTACAAACTAAACCTAATCCCAGACCTAGACTGTGCA
This sequence comes from Leptobrachium leishanense, assembly GCA_009667805.1. NCBI lineage: Eukaryota > Metazoa > Chordata > Amphibia > Anura > Megophryidae > Leptobrachium > Leptobrachium leishanense. The sequence continues at coordinate 337,940,427 of CM019063.1, read as the reverse complement.
ATTGAATACTTTCAGTCTGAGCTCCTGCAAGTCTGGAATTCCCATGCCCCGCTGCGTAAAGTGCGAGTAAAAGGGACCCATCTCCCCTGGGTTACAGCTGATCTTACACTAATGTACCAGCTTACAGATTCACTGTGGTCAAATTTCAAGAGTACTGGTTCCATGAACGATCACTACGAATACCGAAAATGCCGGAATGAATGCACAAAACAAACTAAAATGGCTAAAGCCCATTACTTCAATGAAAATCTAAACCATAACATATCAAACCCTAGAAACTTTTGGAGAACCATAAGTAACATACAAGCACCCCCAGTCCACTCCCAGCCGGCTGCTGTTAAAGCAAACAACCAAACCCTGCAACACCCCCTAGATGTAGCAAATGCCTTTAATGGTTATTTTGTTGGATGCGCCACCAGTTTGATTGCCAAGCTAGGAAATGACATGCAATCAGAAAGGCCTCATGCAGGTCAGGCCCCTCCAACTGTGCAAAGTCCCTGTATCAGACAGGAATTCAGTTTTAGACCAGTGCCTGTCAGTGTCATTAATAAATTTCTCCGTAAGCAAAAAATGAAATAGCAGTCTGGACCTGATCAAATACCAGCAATGCTGCTGAAAATCAGTGCACCGGCAATTGCAAATCCTGTCGCAACCCTAATCAATGAATCACTGGCGACTGGATACATACCCAAACTCTGGAAGACTGCAAGAGTGGTACCTATCCATATTAGTGGTGACAGTACTTTGGTATCCAACTACCGTCCGATATCGTTGCTCCCTGTAATGTCAAAAATTTTGGAAAAATGCGTCTACACACAGTTACGTGATTATTATCAATATTGGAACTACAGTTGTGTTCAAAATTATTCAACCCCCACTGAAATTGAGTGTTTTGGCCAGTTTGACATTGATTTTGATCATTCAGTCATCTTGCTTACAATTAAATCAAAGAGGCACGTGTAGGTCAGACAAATATAACATAACATTTATAATGAAATAACCATAAATGTCTTTTCTGTGCTCACATCATTATCAGTTTTATTCAACCCCAAGTGACATTCAATTCTAGTACTTAGTACAACATCCTTTTACAGTTATAACAGCTTTTAAACGTGAAGCATAGCTTGACACAAGTGTCTTGCAGCGATCTACGGGTATCTTCGCCCATTCGTCATGGGCAAAAGCCTCCAGTTCAGTCACATTCTTAGGCTTGCGCACTGCAACTGCTTTCTTTAAGTCCCACCAGACGTTCTCAATCGGATTTAAGTCAGGTGACTGCGATGGCCACTCCAAAATGTTCCAGCCTTTAATCTGCAACCATGCTCTAGTGGACTTGGAGGTATGCTTGGGATCATTGTCCTGTTGAAAGGTCCAACGTCTCCCAAGCCTTAGGTTTGTGACGGACTGCATCACATTGTCATCCAATATCTCCTGGTACTGAAGAGAATTCATGGTACCTTGCACACGCTGAAGCTTCCCTGTACCTGCAGAAGCAAAACAGCCCCAAAGCATGATTGACCCCCCGCCATGCTTCACAGTAAGCAAGGTGTTCTTTTCTTCATAGGCCTTGTTTTTCCTCCTCCAAACATAGCGTTGATCCATGGGCCCAAACAGTTCTAATTTTGTTTCATCAGTCCACAGAACACTATCCCAAAACTTCTGTGGTTTGTCCACATGACTTTTGGCATACTGCAGTCGACTTTTCTTATTCTTTGGAGACAGCAAGGGGGTGCGCCTGGGAGTTCTGGCATGGAGGCCTTCATTACGCAGTGTGCGCCGTATTGTCTGTGCTGAAACTTCAGTACCCACATCTGACAAATCTTTTCTCAGTTCCCAGCAGTCACACGGGGACTTTTCTCCACTTTTTGACCACACAAAAATCCATGGGCGCATATCTTGAGCTTGAATAGGCTCCAACGAATGTGAGTTGTCATTTATTTAAAAATTCTTTATTAGATTTACGACATACCAGATACGCACAGAGATTTCTTCTGTTTCTGTTTTACATCCTTATCACTGAACATATTGTGAAGAATCACCGGCAATAAAGAGTGGGTTTCCTGAGAATATTTCAGAAAAAACAACCCGCAGGCGTTTACCCGCTCAGAGCCAGTGTTGAGGCTCTTCCTTTGTGCGTGAATATCATACCACCATATAGAATATACACTCTGTGTGAGACATACTGCACCAATACAGTATTTTCTTTTTGTTTCCTCCATAATTTTTCCATTGAGGACGTCACCACAAGAACTGCCCGACATCCCATTGCGTTTAATTTCGCGCCGACCAGATACGTATTTCATTCTAGTTGCCGTTCTCCCTCCATCAAATTTATTTTGCTTTTCGCTATCCCCCCCTTTTTTTTTTTCTTTTCCTTCTCTCCCTCCCCCTCTCTCCTTACACCATTGCTGGCATGCGGTTGGTGTAGTTCGCGTCCCCTTACCTTCATTCTTTTTATTTCTTTTCCTAAGTCGTTGTACTGCTGACCCCATTTTGACTATTAATTTCTATTTAGATGAGACCCCCCTATTTGGGGAAGTTTATTGTTACTCTCCTGATGTATGCTGACTGTTTATATACTGGCTGTCTTATTGCTGATGCTTTTTCAAAATAAAAGATTTGAATATAATTGCGAGCGCACAGTGTGCTCCCTCGCGTGGTCGCTGTCCTGCGAAGGCTGTGACGTGGCCTATGGGTGCGAACTCACAAGATCACATGAGAGAGCGTCACAACTGTAAGAAGCCGGCGGCCGCGTGGAGTAACACACTGGCGCACGCGGGTCACCACCTGATCCTGAGGTCTGTGAGTGTGCAGCTGGCTGGGTAAATGTAATTCTGGGGGTCTGTTGACTGGATATATAAAATTCTCGGTCTGCTGGCTGGATATATAAAATTTTGAGGGTATGCTGGCTGGATATTTAAAATTCTGAGGGTCTGCTGGCTGGATATATAAAATTCTCTGGGTCTGTGTAATGCGAGGCCAGGTCAAATATTTTCCCTCAGCTGCCGCGACTCGTTCGCCTTCGCCAGTTCCCGGATTCTCCCCTCAGCAAGCAGCGCTGAAACAATGTCAGATCTTAATTTCTCCTAATAAAGCAGACGACACTGGTCATATTGGGTTAAGCAGACTCACTCTGGCCATTTCACATGGCCTGCTTTTATTTGGTACAGAATCAGATAAGAACAGTTAAAATTCCCGCCCCCCCAAACATCTCGGCACCACCATTCAGCCTGCTCTCCATCAGGTCCTCTCAGAGTGCAAACTTTTGAGCAGGGTGCTCTCTCCTACTGTTCTATGTGTGTAACTTGTATGTATATTGGTTATTCTGTCTCTCCAATTGCACAGCGCTACGGAACTTGGTGGCGTCTTATAAATGACTGTAACTGCAGTCATACAGAGCACAGGTCCTTGTTTGGGGGGGATTCCAAGGGAGCAGCGGAAATTCAGGGGTACCGTTTGATAGCTCGGGCCCCTATGGTGTCACAGTCCAAAAAGCACCCAAATCCGGAGGCAGGGGCAAGGATGGCAGCGTGTAGCAGTTACCCCCAGCTGATGCCGCATGGTCGCTGCTGCCTGAGCTCCTGGGGCCAAGAAAGGCTCAGCAACATGGGTTCCCAAAGGAGCTCCCTCCTGAAAATCACCACAACGGTAGCTCCCATGAGGAAGACCCTAACCCCGAAAAGAGCACCCTGCTGGAGCAAAGGGTTTTCAGGGCACCAAGGTTTAAAGTTTCTGCAGATGGTTCCATTAAAGTAAATGCTGTGCAGTCTTTGAATGGGATGGGTTGGCCCGTTTAGCTCCTTGGATTGTGATTGGCTGGGGTTTCAAACCCAGCTCATGCTTTCAAACCCAGGCTTCCCTGGTGTCAGATAACCCAGTGAACAGGAGGGACAGGCTTAAAGGCTTTTGGATTATGTGCTGATGGGGAAAAGTCACAAAAACACCACTTTAAACATTAAAACATAAACAGACAAATAGCTAAAATGAGGGGAATAGTAGAGGAGCAAGGTTTTAGAACAGTCCACAGTCTCTGAGCAAGGGGTTCCATGATAGTCTGCTGGCTTGATATACAGTCAGGTCCAGAAATATTGGGACATCAACACAATTCTAACATCTTTGGCTCTATACATCACCACAATGGAGTTGGAATGAAACAAACACAATGTGCTTTAACTGCAGACTGTCAGCTTTAATTTGAGGGTATGTACATCCAACTCAGGTGAACGGTGTAGGACTTACAGCAGTTTGCAGATGTGCCTCCCACTTGATAAGGGACCAAAAGTAATGGGACAGAATAATAATCATAAATCAAACTTTCCCTTCTTAATACTTGGTTGCAAATCCTTTGCAGTCAATCACAGCCTGAAGTCTGGAACGCATAGACATCACCAGACGCTGGGTTTCATCCCTGGTGATGCTATGCCATTTTTTCAAAAGTACTTATCTCCTGGGAGATCATTGATCTAGGGAAAAATTGGGACTTCTCCTTTAGTCCTGTATGCTTATACACTTCGAGCGGTTCTATCCTTTATCTTAGCGGTTCTATTCTTTATTTAGCTCTATATCGTCTTCTTCCGGATCTGCATCCCCGAATTCTTCTCTTAGTCTTTTTCCCAGATGTTTTCGCTCTCTTGTCCCCTCGGACTGGTGGTTTGTTTTTAATCCTGGGCAGATCCGGAAGAAGACGATATAGAGCCCCAAAAAAAACACAGATGAAGATAAAAGGAGGCATCTTCAATTTAAGCAATAAGATCCTTACCAAGGAACAAGAAAGTGTCTTAAGGAAAGGCCTCAAATTTGCCCCTACCAACCATTTAAACCAGTTCGAAACATACATTGACCTGCAGAGGTTTAAAAGAAATTTATGCCTGAAAAAATACTTCCTCAAGTATCCAGGTGAAAGGATAGAACCGCTCGAAGTGTATAAGCATACAGGACTAAAGGAGAAGTCCCAATTTTTCCCTAGATCAATGATCTCCCAGGAGATAAGTACTTTTGAAAAAATGGTACTGCAAGATCTAGGGAAGATCAAAATCAACAAAAAAGGAACAACTTGACAGCACAAGAGACAAAGGCACTAAAAGAGCTATCAGAGGATAAAGAATTAGTGGTAAAACCAGCCGACAAGGGAGGAGGAGTAGTCATCCTCCCAGTGGAATACTACGAGAAGGAAGCACGCAGAATTCTGGAGGATGTTACTACCTATAAAAAACTTAAGAAGGATCCAGCAGGAGAAATTAAAGAAAAATTCGACGAATTCCTGGATAGAGGATTTGCTTTAGGCATTATCAACGACAAAGAATTTAAATATCTCAAAGTTGCACACCCTAGAAGACCGGTGTTTTATCACCTACCAAAAATACATAAGAACTCGACGGAACCACCAGGGAGACCGATAGTCTCTGGAATCGAGTCGGTTTCCAGTAGAGTATCCGAATACATTGACCTCCTACTCCAGCCATATGTGATCAAAACAGAGTCACACCTAAAAGATACTATAAACATCCTGCAAGAACTGGAAAGAGTAAAATGGGAGACACACTTTATCCTGGTGACAAGTGACGTGGGGTCATTGTATAGTAACATCCCCCACGAAGATGGAAATGCGGCAGTAAAACATATATTGGAAAAAGCCACCAAAAGTCACCAAATACTGGCCAATTTTAACACAAGACCCTATGCTAAAAGAAATTCTCCCAAATAGACCATCTTTTATCTGTCGCGGTACGAAAAACATTAAAAGAATAGTCACCAAAAGCGAACATCCAGGAACAAAACTAGAAAAGAACTACTATCAGATGGAGAAAGGCTTCTATGGCTGCGGAAACTGTTTAACCCTTTCCATGCGGAGGACGCGCTCAGCGGGTTCCGGCCGATCGCTGGCCCCCCCGGTGCGGACTGACATCCTCGATGTCAGCCCAGCATCCGGAACCGCCGCCGATGAAATTAGGTGTCATCGCGGCAGCGCAATGACACCTAATTTAGGCGCCCCCCCGCATGTGCGGAGGAGGCGCCTGAAAGGAAGGGGGGGAGGTCCTTCGGACCTCTCTCCCTCCCGATCGGCGGCGTTGCGGGGGTTAACTCAGGCACCATTTGGAAGGGCACAGCCTGCCCTTCCAAATGGTGCCTGGCATTAACCCCTGGGGAGCTGGATCGCGAATCGGCGCTGAAAAGCGCCGGTTCGTGATCCTTTCCCGGAGCTGGCCGACATCTTGGATGTCGGCCAAGCCTCCGGGAACTCCCCCTGAGGACTGGTGTCATCGTGCATAGCACGATGACGCCAGTCCTAGAGTTAACCCCTAACTGCCACCAACGGTGGAGATAGGGAGTTCCAATGAACTCCCTATCTCCGATCCGTGGCAGCTAGGGGTTAATGTTTGGTATGGTTGGATCGGCCAGAGCATGGCCGTTCCAACGATACCAAACACGAAAGTGAAAAAAGTTTAAATATATATATATATATATATATATATATATATTTAAAAAAAATTAGAAAAAAAAAAAATAAACATTTCTTTTTTCTTTTTTTTGGTTCGTTAATGCAGCAATATTGTTCCCATTTCAATTATAATGTGAACAATGATGCTGCACTAACGATTTTTGTATGCGGTGCGTTTGTTAAAAATCGTGTAATTTTCCCCATAACAAAATGTAACAAGACCCCATCTCAAATTTTTTTAACAAGCGCACCCCATACAAAATATAACCGCAATTGCTCGCATGTTAAAATGTGAAAAAAACACTTTACACGTTGTAAATTATTGAAAATACATATTTTATTGCATTTTTTGTTATAATATACAGACATGACATAACGTATACATATAATAATGACATATTATGAATCTACCGAGTCTGACGGAAAGAACGATATATAATATGTCTGGGTCATATACTAAAATAAGCCTTCAAAACACGTTTAAACATGATGAGCAAAACCGGTAAAAATGACCTCAGCACAGAGGTGTGAAAAGCCTCAGCAGCGAAAGGGAGCTGTAGGAGCGCCGGCAACAAAAAACGGCACATACCGGATGTCACCAATAATGGCGGCATCTGGAAGATTCGTGACGTTTTGACATGTTTTTCCAACCACGTTATTTACCTCCTCATCCGCCCCTGTGGCCTGAAATATATAGGCCGGACCACCAGGGCCTTAAATATCAGAATCAGAGAGCATATCCGGAATATAACCAAAGGTGTGGAGACCCACAGTGTCCCCCTCCATTTCAAAAAAATATGATATGGCCAAAATTCTAGGACGAGAAGAGATGCGTCTGATCTATGAATTCAACACCGTGGCCCCTGCCGGTCTGAATGCAGATTTCGAAATCTGCCACTTCCTATGACCCAAAGATCTAAATAGTACCGTGCCTTATGAAGAACACCGTAATTAGCAGTTTTACCACAAGACTCCCCCCCTCCCTCCCAAAATCTGTCACAACAGCTGTATTTAAAAGAAGAATCCTCACTTCAACTTCCTCCGCCTACTATACACCAACTCAAATTTACCCCAGTCACCTCCAAATACTGGGCCTTTTTAAGTGCATACCCCCCTTCCTTAAGAAAGGTATTTTGAAACCAGCCCACTTATCAAATAAATCCACCCATTTCTTGACTACCTCTATATATATACATAAGGCCCCCCCCTCTTTTTAGTCTATAGAATGACACTCCTCTGTACTAGGGGTATAACCACGAACCCCCCTAGGCTTTTAATCCCAGTACGATAGATTAATCACCAAGATGCCCTATACACACTATACATAAGGAACAACTCGCATAACACTATACCCTAGACTGTACTACCTTAAATGTGGGGATGTCCAGCAATCTATATCAACAGGATTGAAAATATATAGTAACGACCAATATGATTCAACTCCTTCCATATAGAATTATGTTCACCTGCGAATCGTCCATGTATGAGCACTCAGCTATGTACGCCCCTATTTTTGGTATCAAACCTGAGACCACTATCCCATTTGAGCAATATGGGCAAACGTAGCAATATATTTATATTAATATTGCTACACACATCTATATCTCAAACACCAAGTCTTTACTATTCCCTCCTTGTATAAATGAAATCCTGTTATATGTATATAAATAGATACTGAACTATAATAGACTGTATATACACACCTCTAAACGCATGAGGTATTCCTGGGCTTATCCTCTGCTACAAGACTTTACCAAAATGAAACACCAGTCCAACAAAAATTAATAGTATTAAATTTGAGACCACTATCCCGTTTGAGCAACACGGGTATATTCAGTAATATATATAATAACATGACTCCTCACATTTGTACCCAAACCACCAAGTTTTTATTATTTTCTTCCCTGTATTAATGAAACCTGTTTCTGCAATCTATATGTATATATTAACAGTAATGGTTTTATGAAAGACTGTGTATATACTACTCTGAGTACATAAAGCATCCCTGGACTTATCCCCTGCTGCAAGATTTCACAATATTGAAGCACCAGGCTAACATAGATCCAGAGGTTCCAGCCCCCTTTCAGTCAGAGATAGAGCAAAATCAGGATGACATCATCAGCTGCGGCCAAAAAACGAAACATTTCCCGCCAAAAAGAACGGGCAAAACATTTCCCGCCGAAAAAAACAGTTTAAAAACGCTGCACTGAAGCATAGGAAGCATCCAATTGATGAAGCTGGCCAGGGAGCCGGCGAAACGCGTCTTGGAGACCCCTATGCCCACTTTTAAAGACTTTTTTTATCCTCCTATGGACTTATGGGTTTTTTTACTTTCTAACTTTTTAAAAATATTTTTATTTTTACTTTATCTTTGATTGCGTTATTATTTGATGTGAGCTGTCTTAATAAATTTTTGCACAAGCCAACCTCCTGCTGCATCCAGTTGCCATCTTTTAACATCGCCAGCAACCAGTAGGCACCGTATAAAGGGAAGCCTTCTGCAGTATCCTGGACGAGAAAATTCAAAAGACAAGGCACGAAGGAGCAGATACAAAGAGGATTTCTGGGCAGAGCGCAACAGACAGAGCAGCATCCATCACCGCACTAGCGTAAGTGTACCAATCCTTACTCTCTGGTTTATCTGACAGATGCGGACGTATCCTTAATCCCCTCTTTCTTTCTTGGAGGAATTTTGAAGGGACGAGAGGAGCGGAAGCAGTCAAGACCAAAAGGACACACTCAATCATTAAGAGGAAAATTATTATTATTTTTTAATTATTTTTTAATTATTTTTCTTTTCTCTTTTTATGCAACACAGAGACTGATTTATTGTGCTTTTTAGAGACTGAGATTCATCACCCCCGAAGCCAGGGGGCGTATGTTTGTATCAATATAAAAGACTGATTTATTGTGATTTTTAAAGACTGTGATTCATCACCCCCGAAGCCAGAGGGTGTATGTTCTTAATATGAATATTAACACTTTTTTCTATACTCAGTTTTAATTTTTTATGGTACACAAAGCTGTTAAATTAGCATTGCTATACCTCATTATATTGTTGAAATTCCTTAAGAGCGATTACACCGCTACTTTAACAGACACGACTAGCGAGTAGCGCCTGACTAAGGGGTACCCCACGCTATAATTCTCTGTTGCCTATGTCATAGTTTCTTTTTCAAGGTGTCATTTTCCTGGAGAAAAACTGACACGGGTGTAGAGGTCCTTAGGACGTTCTCTCTAGGACATAACTGCACCAATTCCTATCTCGGACGCATCTACTTCAAGCTGAAATGGCCAGCCGGGTTCTGGATGCCGTAGGATTGGTGCCGTGACGAATGCCGCCTTGAGTGACTGAAATGCCTGCATGGCTTGATCACTCCAGACCTGATTCTGAGCACCTTTCTTGGTCATGGTCATGATAGGAGACACCACCGTAGAGAAACCTTTAATGAATCTCCTATAATAATTAGTGAAACCAAGGAATCTCTGTATGGCCTTCAGGCCTTGAGGCAGTGGCCATTCTTTGATGGCTGACAACTTTTTTGGATCCATCTCAAACCCCTCTTGTGTGATGATGTAACCCAGGAAATGGACTGAAGTTATGTCGAACAGACATTTTTCTAACTTGCAGTACAGTTTATTCTCCAGAAACCTTTGTAACACTGTCCGCACATGGACATGGTGTGTTTCAACATCAGGAGAATAAATCAAGATATCGTCTAAATAGACTATCACAAAGACTTGCAAAAAGTCCCTCAGGACATCATTGATAAAGTCTTGGAAGACTGCTGGTGCATTACATAAGCCAAAAGGCATGACCAGATATTCATAATGACCACTCCTGGCATTAAATGCAGTCTTCCATTCATGGTCCTCCTTGACCCTCACCAAGTTATAAGCACCTCGAAGATCCAACTTCGTGAATATTTTGGCACCTTTCAAACGGTCGAATAACTCGGATATTAGAGGGATGGGGTAGGCATTACGTATAGTGATTCTGTTTAATCCTCTATAGTCGATGCATGGTCTTAAATACCCTTCCTTTTTTGACACAAAAAAGAATCCTGCTCCCGCAGGAGAGGAAGAACGACGAATAAACCCTTTGGCTAGGTACTCGCGTATATATTCTTCCATAATATCATTCTCTTTTTGAGAAAGCGGGTAGACATGCAGAGGGTTTATATTATAACCCAAATTGATATAATGTTTGAATTAATATGAATTAATTGAATGAATTGAATTAATAATATGCCTAGGAGGCATGGTGCCTGGCAACAGATCTATAGCACAATCATAAGGCATGTGAGGGGGTAGAATCTCAGATTTTCCCTTATCAAATACCTCTTTGAGATCGTTATACCACTTAGGTACATCTGGGGAGAGTGGAGGAGCAGTGACCACATTCAGACTGCCCACCAGAGTACTCATACCCAGACATCTGGACCAACATTTAGATCCCCATGACTCCAACTCTCCCATAGACCAGTTAACTGGGTTGTGTTTTGACAACCAAGGATACCCCAATACAATGGGTACTGTGGGTGATTCAATTATTTGAAATTAGTTTTTTTCCTTATGCAGGACACCAGTACAAAAAGAGACAGGCACAGTATCGTGTGTACAATGAGGTCTCAGCAATTTCCTGCCATCGATACTTTCAATGAGGAGAGGTACCTCTCTTTCCACCAGAGGCACTTGGTGAATGGCAGCAAAACCAGAATCTAAGAAACTGCCTGCAGACCCAGAATCAATTAGTGCTTCTGTGTTCAACTTGACTTTCTCCCAAGCAATGGACACAGGCACCACATCATGAGATTTTCTCTTTATTTTCTTACTAGACATGAGAGACACTACAGTAGTACCTAGAACCTGTCTCTCCGAGGATTCTAGGCTTGCTCATTTCCCGACACATTAGATCTTTTTGGTCGTTGGGGCATTGTAAATGAAAATGCCCTCTATCTGCACAATAGAAACAAAGCCCCTTTCGGAGATGATATTATCTCTCCTCTCCTGATATGCCAGAATGACCTAGTAGCATAGGTTCTGACTCAGTAGGTACAGGTCTGGGAGGAGAGACAGCGTGAGTCAACTTGGAAGTAGAACAGACACCCTGGGAAGGTTTATGTGACTTGTTATGGCCAGACCTCCTGTCACGCATCTGATCAGAGGGCTATGTAATAGTCTACCAGATTCTCTAGCTCCTCGGGTAGTGACATAGGTGCTAATTCATGCATGATAGTCTATGATATTCCTTCTAGGAACGCTGTAATAAACACCTCATTAGGCCATTGTAATTCAGCAGCCACTGTTTTAAATTCTATAGCATAATCTGGAACTCAGCGGTTGCCCTGGGTTATACGCCACAAAGCTCTGGCTGCCCCTGTTGCCCATCTAGCAGGGTCAAAAGTGCATCTCAATTCTTTCATAAATTCAGAATAGTTATACACCAATGGTTTCCTCAGCTCCCATAAAGGGGTTGCCCACTGAAGAGCTTTCTCTGTTAGGTGTTAAATAACATAACGGACCTTGGCTCTATCTGTGGGACACATTCCAGGATTTAATTCAAACATTATATCAATTTGGGTTATAATATGAACCCTCTGCATGAACCAGAATTCCCACTGACATGTTTTTAAACTGACATGAGCTATCGTAGAGGAAACAGTGACTGCTTGAGCGGACCTGCCAATCGCAGGAGAAGGAGGCGGTGAGACCTTACTGAATTGATTCATGACTAGGCCCAAAGCATAGAAACATAGAAACATAGAAAAATGTCAGCAGATAAGAACCTTTCGGCCCATCTAGTCTGCCCAATTACATGGATACTTTACCTGGATTTATCTTTTGTTTAGGATAGCCTTATGCCTATCCCATGCTTGCTTACATTCAATTACTGTTTTGGCCTCTACCACTTCAACTGGAAGGCTGTTCCATGTATCCACCACCCTCTCAGTAAAATAATGCTTCCTGATGTTACTTTTAAACCTTTGCTACTCTAATCTAAGACTATGTCCTCTTGTTTTGCTACTTTGTTTCCGTTTAAATATACCTCAGCAAACTGATCCATGCGATGGTCTTGCTTTTTTTGCTTGGTCATGATTTCACTCAGCTTAGACATGAGTACAGATAAATCTGTCGGATCCATATCAGGCCCTGATGTGATGTAACGGGAGCTGTAGCGCTCACACAAGAGTAGCAAGGTTGAGATCTTGTTGGGCAGAGATATCTGCTTAATGGTTGCAAAATACACAGTATTTTCAGACTTATACTCCAAAGCCTAGGAGTATAAAAGGACAACTGATTTGCTACTAAGTTCCAAAGGTTTCGAGACCAACGGACAACTTAGAGCACAAAACAATACAGATGGCTTCAATACTTGAGTGGGTGTACCGAGGTAGTTTGACAGTCAATGTATTGTTAAGGCTGCAGGGCAGTCATCGGACTGACAGACTTAGCGTTTTCTGATAAGCTCAAACGGGTATGTTGTACCTTGTAATCACCAGAGTCTACTGACACACATAAAGACTTAAAGCTTGTACAAACTCGTGTACACTTGGCAGGCTGAGCACGATGATCATAGGCAGAAAACAAACAGTACCTCGCTATTGCGGATTGTACATAAATACACAACCATAAATCATGAACCTTGGGCCTGGAACAGAACCCCGATAAGGCTGTAGATAGTACACCAGAGCGAGATGGGAATATCCCCAAGAAGCGAGTAAACCCCCAAGCAGCCTGCATAGGGTTAAACCAATGACACACAATACTAGCAACCGATATAGTACGTAACATAAGAATGGTCAAAAACAAGCCGGGTCAAAAGCAGCAGGAATCGTAGACGTAAACGGGTCGGCAACTAGAACAGCAATGAATACAACAGCAAGTGATGCGGGAACAGAACTCCACGTCAGGGTGACGAGGCAACTCCTCGCTCCCTGCTTTAAACCCAGTGGCTCCTCGTGACCACGCCAGGCCCCGCCCCCTCAGCAACCACTCGGCCATTACAAGGTGCTGGCATTCGACCAGCCAGTGGCACGAACCATGCGCAGACCCCCCAGGAAGCACAGCAGGGGCTGAGGATGTAACAGTGGCTCTGTCAATGATGCCAGCAGAGCGCGACCTCCACCGCCCTGCATCCTGACTCCCTAGCAGTAATTGTAGTAGACACCGAGTGCACCCTGACAGCCTGAGGAGGACCCTGCCAGACAGTGGACTGGACACCGACGGCCCGAATGAGAAAGGTCCCACCACAACAAAAGCGTGACAAAGTGGTAAGGTATGGAAGCTGTGGCACTGGTAATATATTGTGGGTATTGGCACTGTGACACAGCAGGGGCACCACCAGGCACAGCACAGAATGGGTGACACACCTCTGCCACAGTGCCAATAAGTGACTCAGACCACCGCTAGAGGTTGTCCTTGCAAGAGCAACATTCAGTGTCCTTTACTCTTGGTGAGAAGACAAATACTCCCGATAGAGATTATTATTATGCATCTCTATGCTGATAGGCATGGCACAGATGGGAGGGCACCAAAATGCACCTTCGCCTAAGTAGACAAAAATGCTTGCACCTGCCCTGGTTGTCATCACTTGTAGTAAGTACACTGTGGTACCTAGGCTGTCATCACAGAGGATAGGAGTGACATTAGGTATTTGGTTTATGTCAAGAGGCTTCTCTTTTACTGCATAATGGTGAGGACACGGTTTGAAGTGGGATACTTGCCCATTTCCCAACATGTAAGTTTTAAAGGAGTGGATCTTAGATGACGTATACGCAATTTATCTATGCATACATCACCACTATTACCCAGCCTTGGTCAAGTCTTTGTGCGTAAGAGGCATTGTCAGGTCCTTCACACTGCTCGCGTACTTTATGTATTCTGAGAATGTCTCTTCCTAGCAAGACCAAGATTTCAGCATTCGTGTCCACTGCAGGAATCTCATCAACATGGTGCCTTAAGTGAGGATGCTGATATGCAGCCTCTGGGGTAGGAATCTCTTCTCTTTCGTCTGGTATCTGGTCACACTCAACTAATGTTGGTAGGGGTATGACCTCTCTCTCCTTGATATAAGAGACCATGAACCCATCGGCCCTTCTGCCAGAAGATCTCTACGAGACCAGAACAGGTTCTGAGAGTATACGGTGTTGCATGTCCCATTATGCCAAAGATCTCAAAGAATTTAGGCTTAACCAGGGATCTGTTGCTCTGTTAAATCTATTATGGCATACATCCTAGTGGCTTTCTCAGGTTGACCCTCTGGGTATATCTTGACTAGGCATACCTTGGCACAGCATTTGTGATCTAAGCTTTCTCCACAGACTTCTGTGCTTGAAGAAGAAACATTCGCTATGGCTGGAGCATTACTTTGTTGCTCCTCATCATGATTTGAGACAGGAGTGGAGGTAGGTAACTGCTGTGCGTCATCTGGGAGTGGAGTAGGATGCATAGCTGTAACATGTTTGTCGCTGCTGCATTCTGTGCACTTGATCCTCCCTGCACTTTACAGTCTTTAGAAAAATGGCCATAAGAAGCCCAGCACCTGTAGCATACTCAAAGTTTCTGAAGATTCTCCCTGCGCTCTTGAAAAGTCTTTACCCTAAGCCCACGACATTTCTTTAGAAGGTGAGGCTTCTTGTGAATAGGCCACTGATGATTAGGGTCTTCATCTCTTTTGCCGAATCACTCTTGTTTGCAAGAGAGGATACGGGTGGTGAGATGTCTGTCCTTTTAACAGATACTGCTCTCTTAAAGTTACTACGTTTAGCTGCTGTGTTATCATACCTTGATGAGGATGCTGATGATGATGATAAAGCTGGCAATTGGGTTCACTGAAGCTGAAGCTGGGATCGTTTTTTGTCCAAGCTTGTTCGCCGATGAACCTGCAAAAATGTGAGAATGGAGGAAAAGATACGTTATAGTCTCTTTTGTATCTTGAGCCCTGTTGCGTCCATTTCTCTTGCAGGCCTTATGGCAGTTTAGACACCACTAGATTGACACCATGAGCAGTGTCCAGGAAGCTTAGTCCAGGTAGACGTGGGTCTGTCTTTGCCAACTCTAACTCCATGAGGAGATCACTTAGTTCTTGGAGCTTGCGATAATCCTTGTTACCTATTTTTGGGAAGTTTTGCAGTCTCTTGAAAAGAGCTTCAGAGCTGCCATAGGCTTGCTCAAGTCTTACCCATGCAGCAACAAGACCTGCATCTGGGTGGTCAACGTGTACTGGTCTCAGTATTTTAACACAATCTGCAGATGCTGGCCCATGCCGCTTTAGAAGCAAATCAAGTTCCTCCTTGGTAGTAAGGTTGAGATCAGCAATAGCAGTCTTGAAGGTTGATCTCCAGGCCCTGTAGCTCTCTGCACAGTCGTCAAACCTTGAGAGGCTAGTGTTAATGAGCTCACGGCGTATCATATATCTGGCAAAATCAGTCGAGTCCAATCTCTCACTCTTTGGTGCCAATGTAACTTGTACATGTACCAGGAAGAATATTAAACCCTTCCCGACCACTGATGTACCATATAGGTCCTGCCCACGGGTCTCCCTTAGACCCGCGTACGTACATGGTACGTCAGCAGGCTCCTAACCTCCCTCCTGCCGATACTTGCCTCTCTCACCAGCTCCCATGGCGTGTCTGGCAAGCTGGAAGCTTGCCTCGCCGTTTCCTGGGGGCTGGCAGATGCATTAACGTCATCACGCTGCGTGATGACGTCATCGGCAGGTGCCGGTGGGCAAAATTCAAGAAGGGAGGCTCCTTTGGAGCCCTCTCTCTCCTCAACCGTTAAATCTACAGTGATGCAAGTTGCACCGCTGGAAAGGGGAGAGTTTTCCCTTTTCAGCGATGTACAGCATTAACTGTTTTGTTGCGGAATCGCGATTCAAACCTGGAGGTGGCTGACAACTTGTATGTCAGCCAAGCCTCCGGGTCACCCCCCCCCACTTCACCATATGTGTGAGGATGTCAGTGGGCCAGTTAACCCCCCCCCTAGCTGCCATGTAGAGATAGCGGGATCCTTTGGATCCTCTTATCTCCCGATCCGTGGCAGCTAGAGGGTCATGTTTGATATCATTGGAAAGGCCTGATCATGGCCTGATCAATGATACCAAACATGGCCAGGTTTTGTGCACAAATAAAATAGAAATAAATAAATAATTAAAAATATTTTTTTAAAAATTGGGTGTTTTTTTTAAAAAAGTTGTCTGGGGACTATTTAGTCTGGGACTATTTAGTTAAATAGGACCTAGGCTGTCATCTAAACGTAATGAGCATAAAACAGTCATAATGAGCTCAGCGCACATAGATGAACTGCCTCAGCAATTTCTATTGTCGGGACAAATTTTTTTTGTATTTAAAGTTTTTTATTTTATTAAGCAAACAGAAGGTCACATACCAACCAGCATAACTGGCCTCGCAGGGCCAAATAGACAGACAGTATATGTATAATAGGGGGGGGGGGTCGCAGAAAAATACGGCAGATATTAAAAAAACAAGCACAGTCTCGTAGAAAATCATACAAAAGAAAAGGGAAATGGGAGGGAGAGGGGAGCAGGAACCAAAAGTGTCTCAAAAGCACATCAAATATCAAAGTCCTCCAAAATAAAAAATATAAAGAAATGGCATAATCCCCTCCTAGGGAACGGCGGTGGAAAAGTCAGCAGAGTCCAGTCACAAAAGGGGATCACGACAAAGAGAAAATTTCAGCCTAACGGGGGAAGCTGGGCCGGATTTGCACCTCAGGAGCCTGTAGGCACAGAAATGCGGAGCGCCCCTACCCCCCCAAAACTGAAACAGTTTTTCTCTGTGCGGAAATCAAAAGAAGAGGCAGAATCTGTTGCCTTAGTTGAATTAGTTACAATTAAAGCATGTATAAAGCGTAAACAAATTCCTTAGCACTGTACAATGGGAGAAAGAGAATAACAAATACACATATATGTTACACACACGGAACAGAAGGAGGAAGGACCCTGCTTGAGCGCTTACAAACTAAGAGGAGAGGGGTGACACATTAGGTGAGGATGAATAGGGTATTTGAAGTAATGGGTTGCATGAGGACTGTATGGGAAGGAATGGGATGGAGCAGGAAATTACAGTGGGGGCTCATGGAGTGAGCTGATAGGCTTCTCTATAGTAATGTGTTTTCAGAGACTTCTTGAAGGACTGGAGAGACGGGTGAGACTAATGTTGCGGGGGCGGGAGTTCCATAGAAAGGGTGCAGCTCGGGAGAAGTCTTGAAGCCGAGTCTGGCATAGGTGTTCATTACAGACTGCAGAGGCAGAATCTGGGATCTCTTAAGGCCAGAGAGAAGTAGGTTACAGTAGTCAAGGCGGGTGATAATAAGAGCTTGGATGAGCATTTTAGTAGAGTCTGGATTAAGAAAGGGACGGATGCGTGCAATGTTTTTTAGGTGGAAGTAGCAAGATTTGGATAAAGACTGAATGTGAAGAGTAAAGGATAGATTGGAGTCCAAGAGGAACCTGAGGCAATGGAGCTTGAAAGGTAGAAGTAATGGTGGCACCATTCGCCTGAAGAGAAATTGGCGCAGGAATGGAGGTTTTAGAGGGGAGGGAAGATGAGAAGTTCAGTTTTAGAGAGGTTGAGATTTAGGAAATGGGAAGTCATCCAGTCGGAGACAGCCGATAGGCCGGCAGTAACACGGTCCAACACCGGAGGAGAGACATCAAGAGATGAAAGGTAGATTGTCCGCATGGGCAGGTTAGCATATATATCACATTCCTGGAGAAGCAAGTCATAACTTCCCTAATTTAGATTTTCTCGCCATTTCTTTCTATTTCTCTGGTTGTATGTTTCTTGCCTTTTGGTATTTCTACAATTCAGGCAATTACCACACTGATGAAAACCTGCTCTTATTCCAAAGTGGTTCATCGGTCCTTTCTTTCCTGGCTTAAGTCTAAGTTTCATTTTCAAGTTCTTGGACCCTCTGCAGATAATCCGTGGTACCGTGGGCAGAATTTCCCTCAACATAGGGTCCTTACATAAAATTGGCCGATGTTTTTTGATACTTCTCCTAATTTCTTTATTAAAGGGATTAAACAAGAAGATGAAAGGAACATCCTCCATAAATCCTCCTTTTACTGTAGCCTTCTTCTTCAATAGATCCGATCTATTCATAGTTCTAACATCCATTCTGGTATCTTCCAAGATCTCCTTCTTATAGCCCTTATCCATGAACTCTGAACGGAGTTTAAGTGATTAAATGTCGTATTCAGATAAGTCTGTACAATTCCTTTTCATTCACATAAATTGTCCCTTCGGGACAGTATCCAACCATTGGGATAGATGGCAACTTGTATGTTCGATGAAGCTATTGCAGTCTACATCTTTAAAATGTGACTTAGTCTTGATCATGTTACCTTCAACATAGATCTTCAAATCTAGAAAAATAACTTCTTTATTATTGGAAGTGGTTGTTCGACTGATTCCCCTATTGTTATCACCCAGGGTATCAAGAAACTCTCTTCTCCACTCTCCAAATAAAAAATATATCATCGATATATCTGCGATAAGTCACTAAATGTGCCCTCCAAGTAGGTAAGAATGAGTACTCCCAGTAGGCCATAAATACATTGGCGAAGCTAGGGGCGAATCATGTCCCCATAGCTTACCTGATACTTGCAAATAGAACTCTTCCTGGACCCAGAAGTAATTATGTTCTAAGACCATCTGTATACCACTAAAATATGAGTCAAAGCAGGGACAGTGGTAGGACAGGCCGAATAAGGTGTGAGGGGATGGAATCAAGTGGACAGGTGGTCGGGTAGGAGGACATAAGAAGTACTGTTACATCCTCCTCCGAGACTGTAGAAAATGAAGACATAGTAGAAGAGGGGGCAGGGAGTGAGGGAGTCAGTGGGGCAGAATGGTTAAAGGAGGAGGGCAGTGAATGCAGCAGCATAGTTTGTTTTATATGTAAAAGCATATATTGCCTCTGCTGTAGAACAGAAAAAAATATTTTGCATTTACTTTTTTCATTTTTTTATTTTTACACATTACATGGTCATGTTTGGCATCATAGTAAAGACTAGACTCTGACCTTTCCAATGACACCTCACTTAACCTTGTGTGCTGTACAATTCAGGAATGCAGGTTCCAAAGTCCCCCTGTCCCTCCTCACTGCAGCTCCACGGTCTAAGTTTTGACTTGCGTAGCTTCACCAGATACACACTAGCTGGCAGTATGGTAAATGAGATGAGTTAGTGCAGCATCACTGTTCACTTTATAATTGTAAACTGAATAATAATGCCGTGTTGAGCATTGAGAAAAATATTATTTTAATAGATATTTTATTTTTACATAAATCTAACCTGGCTATATTTGATATCACTGGAAAGGCTATAAACGGACCTTTCCAATGATACCGCATATGTCCCTCTAGCCCTTAGGGCTCCAGAGGCACAAATTATTGAAAATTGTAAAAAAAAACAAAAACTTTATTTTTACCCACAGAGCAAGGCACCCCCTCGTGGCAGGTGCCTGTAGGCACATGCCTACTGTGCCTAATGGGAAATCCGGCCCTGGGGGAAGGGAAGGGAAAGGGAAGAGAAAAAGATCCGCAGGTCGGCAACGAAGCGGTAAGACAGAGAATAATAGCGGGCAGCTCTCAGCCAGTGTCCCGGAACAACAGCAATCGTTGGGCAGGCAGGGCTAGGAAAAGCAGGGGAAGTCCGCCAGCTATGTCCGAGGTAGACAAGTCCGAAAAACCCACACCCGTAGCCCCACAGCAGACATCAGCTTCGCAGGGCAAGGCCGCAGGCTTCCCCGGGGCGGTAACTGGCAAAAGGGAATCAGTGTCATGATCCACCTGGACGTTGTCATGGCCTGTACCCCCTGACCCTCTGATGCACCTTTTTTGTTTTCTTTTTCTGCTTGTTCTATACAGATTCCTGGACTTTGTTGTTTTTTCCCACGCTCAGTTCTGGACTTTGATTTCTTGTATGCAAATCAGACCATCACCTGCAGATCATCCTGCCCAGCTTCCCTGTATTTAAGGAGTTCACACCCCATGTGCTGGACTTCCCCATTGAAGTCTGAACCTTGCACCACGCTGACCTGTTTTTTGGAAAAACTCCTGGATCCGCTGTACCCCCTATCTGTTACCCTCTGGACCTTCATCTGTACCCGATTTATGATCCTTTTGGACTACCCCTACTCTACTGGTAACCCATTTGTTTTGCTACTCAGTTCCCATATTGAATTCACGTGTATGACCCCTGGCTATGGACTTTGGATATTCTGTTCTCTGTACCCCACGATTACTGCTTGATACCTGACTACGAGACTGGCTCACCCTATATCTGATACCTTGCTCTGGACTTTATCATTTCAGTTCAGTATTTTCTGCTCAGCGAAGCTATTTATTTATTTCTGCTGTTTTGTTTATAATAAATATCTTGTTTGAACCCCTTAACCTGCATACTTCATGGCTCACTGCACATTAGGCTCACACCTACAATCCTTGCATGGTTCCCATGACAGAATGGGGAAGTCTTTAAACAGTGAACCCGCAGTGAGCCAAGCTATAAAGGAGTATGTGAAGGGGTTTATGGAGGAGATTCTGCAGCAAATGGACACGTTGTTTGTTGACCTGCTTAAAGGCTTCAGGGGCATCTCAGCTAAAATGCGCGTTCCAGTTACTGAAAAGGGGCCCAGAGAACCCCTAACCCTGGTGGAACGTGAAAGAAGAAGATCAAACAATTTGTGCTACTATTGTGGGAGTGACCAGCACAAACTATCAGCCTGTCCTCTGCGCCCCCCCAAACCTTCTAGCACCCCACCTGAATCCGCGTCAACCAAAAAGCCTTTGGTTGCCAAGTCTGCTTCAAAGCCTAAAAGGCCAGCATCCGTCAAGGCAGTGCCCTTGATTCCTCCTAAAGTACTGCCCATCAAGCCGAAGAAGACATCGACTCTCAGAGACACGACATCCTTCAGGCCCAAGAAAGAATATTTGTCTGCCAAGTCCTTGCCCGAGAGTTCCATCACCGAATCCAGACCCAAGACAGAGGTGTCTAAGGAAGTGAATCCTGAA
Organism: Leptobrachium leishanense; assembly: GCA_009667805.1. Classification (NCBI taxonomy): domain Eukaryota; kingdom Metazoa; phylum Chordata; class Amphibia; order Anura; family Megophryidae; genus Leptobrachium; species Leptobrachium leishanense. Next base: position 337,918,943 of record CM019063.1, on the reverse strand, counting down.
ACCGTGCAGCAAGATTCTCATCAAATTGAACGTATGGATTTCCAATCCACTCTGCCCACAGAATATGTTCCAGCCGTACCGATGGAGGAAGAGCCCAGCGTACCTACAGAGCCTGACCCCGTTGTGCCAATGGAGATAGCGTCTGTCCTACCCTCCGGTATGACACCCACCACTCCAAACCAGCACCTCACGGCTAACTGTGTTACCGCTCCAGTGCCTTCCAGTCGGCATATCTCATGTTACCCATCGGCTTCTGAGGATTGCTCTTCAGATGAATGGAGTTCTGTAGACTCAGATGAAGAATTTCCTAAAGAGACTGCACGTCACCCTTATGGACAACCTGGCCGGTTCATTGGGTGCATGAGAACCACCTACATAGGAACCACGTTCACTTCTCAGGCCTATGTCTCTAAGCCGTCCCAGGCTTCTGTTTCTGAGCCGTCCCAGGCTTCTGTCACCAAGCCATCGCAGGCTTCTGTAACCAAGCCAACTCAGGCTTCTGTATCTAAGCCTTCTCAGGCCTCTGTATCTAAGCCTTCTCAGGCCTCTGTATCTGAGCCATCTCAGGCCTCTGTATCTGAGCCATCTCAGGCCTCTGTATCTGAGCCATCTCAGGCCTCTGTATCTGAGACTTCTCAGGCCTCTGTATCTGAGCCTTCTCAGGTCTCTGTCTCTGAGCCATCTCAGGCCTCCGTCTCTAAGCCAACTCAGGCCTCCGTCTCTAAGCCAAGTCAGGCTTCTGTCACCAAGCCATCTCAGGCTGCTGCCACTAAGCCTTCTCAGGCCTCTGTATCTAAGCCTTCTCAGGCCTCTGTATCTAAGCCTTCTCAGGCCTCTGTCTCTGAGCCTTCTCAGGCCTCCGTCCCTAAGCCGCCTCAGGCTTCTGTTCCTAAGCCTTCTCAGGCCTCTGTCCCCAAGCCTTCTCAGGCCTCTGTCCCCAAGCCTTCTCAGGCCTCTGTCCCCAAGCCTTCTCAGGCCTCTGTCCCCAAGCCTTCTCAGGCCTCTGTCCCCAAGCCTTCTCAGGCCTCTGTCCCTAAGCCTTCTCAGGCCCCTGTCCCTGAGCCTTCTCAGGCCTCTGTCTGTAAGCCTTCTCAGGCCTCTGTCTGTAAGCCTTCTCAGGCCTATGTTTCTGAGCCTTCTCAGGCCTATGTTTCTGAGCCTTCTCAGGCCTATGTTTCTGAGCCTTCTCAGGCCTATGTTTCTGAGCCTTCTCAGGCCTATGTTTCTGAGCCTTCTCAGGCCTCTGTCCGTAAGCCTTCTCAGGCCTCTGTCCGTAAGCCTTCTCAGGCCTCTGTCCGTAAGCCGTCTCAGGCCTCTGTCCGTAAGCCGTCTCAGGCCTCTATCCATAAGCCGTCTCAGGCTTCTGTCAATAAGCCTTCTCAGGCTCCAGTAACCAAGTCACCGCAGAGCCCAGCTGCTGGTTCCTTGCTGTCGCCGCAGAGCCCAGCAGTGGTGTCATCGCAGAGCCCAGCTGCCGGTTCCTTGCTGTCGCCGCAGAGCCCAGCAGTGGTGTCATCGCAGAGCCCAGCTGCCGGTTCCTTGCTGTCGCCGCAGAGCCCAGCAGTGGTGTCGCCGCAGAGCCCAGCAGTGGTGTCGTCGCAGAGCCCAGCTGCCGGTTCCTTGCCGTCGCCACAGAGCCCAGCAGTGGTGTCGTCGCAGAGCCCAGCTGCCGGTTCCTTGCTGTCACCGCAGAGCCCAGCAGTGGTGTCGCCGCAGAGCCCAGCAGTGGTGTCGCCGCAGAGCCCAGCAGTGGTGTCGTCGCAGAGCCCAGCTGCCGGTTCCTTGCTGTCGCCGCAGAGCCCAGCAGTGGTGTCGCCGCAGAGCCCAGCAGTGGTGTCGCCGCAGAGCCCAGCAGTGTCCTCGGATTTAGTATGCACTTCCAATGGGAACTGGATCCGTAAAGAGGACTTACAAACATTTGAAAAGGCGCTGAAAGCACTTATAGCTGAAGGACAACATCCTGAGTGTCCCAAGCCTAAATCTGGGCGATCGCGTCGGAGGTCCGCCTACATCGGCACCACTGTCCGTACCCCTGAAGGTCTGATCACCTTGGAACCAATACCTCCCGAGTTTACGTATGGCTCCAATGGTACCGTGGTTAGGTGTATGGACCTTCGAGTATTTAAAAATGCCCAGAGTGCCTGGAAGGCACACCGCAGAAAGGAGACTCGTTCTAACCGTGCATCCAGCTCTAAGGGACTGTTGCCCGTTGTCACAGGACTTGTTGCCTACGGATCCCCTGAGCCAACCGTTGTAGATCCTGTTCCTGAAGGCTGTGCCTGGGCCTCTAACGGCGCATGGGTCCGCAAAGAAGATTTGCCGAAATATGAGCATCTCATAAGTACATATGGAGACGTGTGGCGGAATGGGATGTTGTCCGCCTGCGGGTGTGCTCTATCTGCGTGCCCCCGGCGCTTACCGCTGGCCCGACTACCGAGTGACACGGCACTCGGCGTCTCGTGCGGCCTGGAGTGACCCTGGGGAAGGGTTAGCGGGCGGTGAAGGGGACCCCTGCGTAGAACCAGCCCGACCACTGAGCACCACGGTACTCAGCGTCTCGAGCAGCTGGTTCACTGACCTTGGGGTGTGGGGACGTCTGTGGAGCAGCCGTGTGGTTACGGGGATCGGATTTCCCGCGGAGGAATATTCGGATCTTTGAGCGGAGGACTTTTCGGATCTTACGGATGAGTCTTCGGATCTTACGGGATCGGGTGAATCTTCGGATCTTATTCCTGATCGCTCGATACACCGAAGCACCGTACGCGGTCCGCGCCTTCGGATCGGATCTCCCCTCAGTCGATTATTCTGACGGCCGATGCCCGAACCATGCACCTCTGCCCCGATGGGAGATGCAGGCACAAAGTATTCAGTTCGGATCTTAAGGTAGCTCGGTTCGGAACCGTACCCTGAGACCGCGCGGGATCCTCAGCAAATACGGCCGAAAATAACAGTCATCAGGCGAGGCTGGATGCATTGGAAAATAAACTGTTCATACATTGAAACGCACACTGCAAACGTTCAAAGGAAAACAAGGTCCTTTTAAAAATGTCTTGGGTTTGAGTCCTGGGTCTCGCTGCGCCGAGCCCCTATGTCCCTTCCGTGACAAGACGTTTATAGCGATCCCGGTTCCGACTCCGAGTACATTGGATGGTGGTGATCTGCGTTTTGTCTCCTGTTCCAGCTTCGGTGCCCGGAGTGCACCCGTCAGGTGGGGGGTGATGTCATGATCCACCTGGACGTTGTCATGGCCTGTACCCCCTGACCCTCTGATGCACCTTTTTTGTTTTCTTTTTCTGCTTGTTCTATACAGATTCCTGGACTTTGTTGTTTTTTCCCACACTCAGTTCTGGACTTTGATTTCTTGTATGCAAATCAGACCATCACCTGCAGATCATCCTACCCAGCTTCCCTGTATTTAAGGAGGTCACACCCCATGTGCTGGACTTCCCCATTGAAGTCTGAACCTTGCACCACGCTGACCTGTTTTTTGGAAAAACTCCTGGATCCGCTGTACCCCCTATCTGTTACCCTCTGGACCTTCATCTGTACCCGATTTATGATCCTTTTGGACTACCCCTACTCTACCGGTAACCCATTTGTTTTGCTACTCAGTTCCCATATTGAATTCACGTGTATGACCTCTGGCTATGGACTTTGGATATTCTGTTCTCTGTACCCCACGATTACTGCTTGATACCTGACTACGAGACTGGCTCACCCTATATCTGATACCTTGCTCTGGACTTTATCATTTCAGTTCAGTATTTTCTGCTCAGCGAAGCTATTTATTTATTTCTGCTGTTTTGTTTATAATAAATATCTTGTTTGAAACCCCTTAACCAGCATACTTCATGGCTCACTGCACATTAGGCTCACACCTACAATCCTTGCATGGTTCCCATGACAATCAGGCAGTATCCATATCGTGGTCCCGAGGGCACCCTCGGCCTCCTTCAGGCACCTGTCGGCTCCAGAGGGTGCCTCCAGCACACCTCTCGACTCCTTCCGGTCGAGGAACGCTCGGCAAACTGGCACCACTAAAGCGTGCCCCGGAGACACAATCCCGTTGTCCTGCCGGTCGCCAGCCTCCGCACTCCCAGATATCCAAATTTCGCACGGCATCACCGCATTCCATCCACTCTCGGGAACGTTGTCGCACTCCGCATCCTCCAGTGCCACAAGCACCGGAGCTCCAAGTATCTGTGGCTCTCCAGCTCTTCTCCACTCACCGCATGGGCAGTATCCTCCATCTCCTCCTCATTCAAGGTGCCAGGCCAGTCCGCACTGCAGCCATCAGGCGCCTCCACGAGCCCCGAGATAGCGGGTGTTCATCCTCCTCCTGCAGCTGCACCAAGCAGGCCTCGAGGTCCGCAAATGCAGCCTCCATGCCACGTGCAGGGGGAGTCCGCTCCAGACCCCACTACTCCATCCGCCCCCTCAATAGCGACTCCAATGGTATCGCAGATACGACCAAAGGACAGGGATCCTCCATCCTCATGATCCGCAGCCACCAAGCACTCAATCTAACTCTCCACTGGGGAAGCAGGGGGGGAGGGTGGCCGTCCGGATGCAGAGGAGTAGGCCGCAAGATGACCGATATGTAACAGGCCCATCGGGCAAAAACTCAGCTGGCCTCCGGATGGGGGTACAAAATGGTGCTCAGAGCAATCCCTGTTATGGCTAGTCCTCCAGAGACCTCAATAGGGGGTAATAAAAGGAGAAGCCGCAGCCTAAGACCACCAGTATCAGCGGAATCCAGCAGAGCTCCCTCGAGGCACATCTTCTCTCCTTCAGAGCTAGCCACGCCCCCCTCGGGACAAAATTTTAAAACTATTTAGCCGTGGTCTTTTTTGGTGGTTGCAGATTTTGGGGATTAACCCCTTTGCTGCTGAGCCATTTCACGTCTGTGTGCTGAGCTCATTTTCACCGCTTTTGCTCATCGTATTTAAACGTGATTTGAACAGTGGTGTATTTTGGCCTAGGCCGACTAGGCCTATGCCTAGGGCGGCACTTTCCAGGGGGCGGTGGCCCGCACTGGGTGGCCCCACCCCTAAAAAAAATATATATATTTTTTTTCTACTTTTGCAAAGTATTTTACCAGGAAGGATACATTGAGATTTCACTAATTTTCAAGTATGTCCTGGGTAGGCAAGGCCTAAGCTTTAACTTTCCAGGGGGCAGCAAAAAACCTCACCACTAAATGGGTTACTCAAAGAGCACCAATATGACGCCAACATTTTGGTGTTCTGTAGTTCCCTGCACTTCGGGGAATAAAATTTCCCCACCCTGCAGTGAATTCACCATTCACCGCAGGGTCCCCAAAGTGCATGGAGTCGGCCGCTGAATGCTGCCACCGCAAACCCGTGGCCTGCTGTTTTCAAAAGAACTACTGAACGAAAATGTCTGGAATTTACATATAAGATCCTATGATTGATAATAAAAAGTTCTGTTACAGAAAAAGAAAAACTGTTATTAAAAAAAGGGGGGGAAATTTTGCCCAAAAAAATCTGAAAAATGACTAAAAGGTACTAAAAAAAAAATCAATAAAGACTTTTTACTGCAGATTAAAATAATAAATGGTTTATTAGATATTGCATAAAAACGGGAATATTTTTAACATTGAAACCTATGGGGTTCGCCTGAATAAACCTGCTGATTGAAACCACCGAACATCAGGGCATTTCACTGCCATTTCTCTGCTGTTTGGTGTTCTCTGAATAGATTAACCATTACTTCTCTATGGGGATTTGCACTGCCTTCAAACAGCACCGTACTTGCTGGCAGTTCGCCAAACTTGTGTGTCAGCATATCACAGAGCAGTGGTGTACTTAGGGGAGTGGCGGGGGCGGGCCACCCCAGGTACCAGTGATTATTGGGGTGTCATTAGGGGGTACTAGGAGGTGCCACTGTCACTGTGTGTCAGCTTTGAGAGGTGTTCTCAAACAATGAGCAGCGGAGCAGGGCGTTTGCATACGGAATAAAATTGAATAGAATAAAAATCCCCCTCTCCTCCCTCCATAGCTCCTCCCCTGCCCCGCAGCAGCTCTAGGAGAGGGGAGGGGGATATGATTTGTGTGCAGAGAGAGAAGATGACAGTAAACAGCAGGTAAGGGGGGGGGGTATCAGCAGAATATGAAGCCCTGTCTGTTTACTGCTGTTTAAAGTGGACCTTTCCTTAACCAGCACTGCAGTGATAGAAATTTGTCATTGAGCTGCCTGGCTCCTGGTGAGGCTGCATGCGTGCAGGTCACGCGGTCCGGCCAGTCAGGTGGTACTGAGTCTCAGTACCACCTGACTGGCTGAACCACGTGACACACATGCACGCACGCAGCAGCCCGCCCTTTCGTTAACACAGACTCTCACTCTATTCTGGACTGAGAACCCACCGGGAAGGGAATCAAAGCCACGGTGCACCCTCTGGCAGTGGCACCCCACTGCTGACAAGATGGCTCCACGCACAGGCACAGCCGCGATCCTCGCGTGGCCTGGAGGGACCTCCTGCTGAGTCCGTACACAGTCCCTGTTGACTCTGCACACAGCCCTACCGCGGACGGAGGCCGGTAAATACAGAATAAATAATTGCTGTGTGCTCATATACACTCGGTTTGCTGGGCGTTTTATTGCAGTGGATTCTGACACACCGCACATTGCATTGCTGAGAGTTTTATTGCTGTGGATTCTGATACGCTGACACACACCACACATTGCATTGCTGGAATTTTTATTGCTGTCACTTCTGATACCCTGACACACACACCGCACATTTCATTGCTGGGAGTTTTATTGCTGTGGATTCTGTGATACACACTGCAGTTCTGTGATATGTTCATACACAGTGCATATTTCTGTGGGTTTTATTGCTGTGCTGCTCTGATATGCTCATACACAGTGCCCATTTCTGTGGGTTTTATTGCTGTGCAGCTCTGTGATACGCTCATATGCAGTGCACGTTTCTGTGGGTTTTATTGTTCAACCAATTAGAGCGGCTGTGATCCAGTTTACTTGACATGCGTGGCTGTTCTTTGTAAAAATGCTTGAATTTAAACCTTTCATAATTTTATTTATCTCAATAGATACATTTGAAATGGTATACAAAATATACAAGTAGGCACTTGGTATCCACTTTTAATATAAAGAGAGGAAAAGGCAGAGCTCTAAGAGGAAAAGGTGGAGCTTAAAGTGGAAGAGTAGGGATTAACCAGGAAGAGGTGTGCCCTTGACAGGAAGGGGTGCTTCAAATTTAAATTGGGGGGTGCACGAGTTTAGTCAGGCCTAGGGCAGCACAAAACCTAAATACACCACTGGATTTGAAGTTTTATTATATGATCCAGACATATTATATATCGTTCTTTCCGGCAGACTCCACAGATTCATAATATATCATTATTATATGTATACGTCATGTCCTGCCTGTATATTATAACAAAAAAATTCAATAAAATTAGAATTTTTAATCATCTACAGCGTGTAAAGTGTTGTTTTTCAAATTTTATCACACAACGTTTGCGGTTAAATTTTCTATCGGGTGCGCTTGTTAAATAAATTAGAAATAGGGACTCGCTACATTTTTTGGGGGGAATTACGTGATTTTTAGCAAACGCACCCCATTGAAAAAAATCATTAGTGCAGCATCATTGTTCACATTATAATTGAAATGGGAACAATATTGCTGCATTAATAAAAAACACACACAAAGTAACACGTTTTTATTTTTTTTAAAAAAATTTATTATTTTTTAAATTATTTTTATTTTTATTAACCCCTTAGTGACCGGGCGGTTTTACACAAATCCGTCCTTTAGTGACCGCTGCTGTTTTTACGTTTCTGTGCTGTTTGCGTTTACATCAAATTTTCCTCTTACTTGTTTATGCAACCCACACATATTTTACACTGTTTTTCTCGTCATTAAATGGACTTTATAAAGATACCATTTTTTTCATCATTTCATATAATTTACTATAAAAAAATTGTGAAATATGACAAAACAAATGAAAAAACACCACTTTTTCGAAGTTTGACCCCAAAAATTTCTTATGTATCAACAACCGTCAAAACAATTTAATTCCTTAGTAGTTTCTAAATTTAGTCCTGAGTTTAGCAATACCCAATGTTTACATATTCGTCACTTTTTTCCTTATCTTATGCAACAATAAGTGAAAGTAGCACTTTGCCATTTCTAAAGGGTTTATTTTCAAAACTAGTGATAGTGACATTGTAACACTGATATCTGTCACTAATTCCTGAATAACCCTCCACATATTGTTTTAAAGTACACAAATCAAGGTATTAAACTTGGGGTATTTTGACTCTTTCCATGCAATCATTTTACCACAAATCTATGCCAAAGTTTGAGAAAAAAAAACATTTTGGTGATTTTTTTTTAATGCAGTTTAAGAATACATGTACTGTGAACTTTAAGGTTTACTGCCAAAAAGCACCCCAAAATATGTTCAGCAACATCTTCTGAGTAAATTGATACCACCCATGTATAGGTATGTCGGGTCATTTGGGGGCTAATAGGCCTTATTTGGGTGGTGCGCATTTCAGTTTTCCAACTTGGAATTTTCACATTTCGTCATCATGTACCCATGTCCTATTTGGGACATTTTTGAAGCCAGCCAATGTAAATTACGCCCATCAAACCATATATTTTTAGAAAGGGCACACCCTATGGTACTTCAAAGAGTTGTATTTTAACACTTTCCATGCCCTAGCTCTTTGTCAAACTTTCAGGTAGTCATTTTTTGTGTTATGTTTTCACACACATTGTACTTTAGGCATGAATTGTCAAATCCAGTTATGGGTTACTGCCAAAAAACACCCCAAAATATGTTCAGCAACATCTACTGAGTAAATTGATACCACCCATGTATAGGTATGTTGGGTCATTTAGGGGCTAATACGCCTTATTTGGGGGGTGCGCATTTCAGTTTTCCAACTTGGAATTTTCACATTTCGTCATCATGCACCCATGTTCTATTTGGGACATTTTTGAAGTCGGCCAAAGTAATTTACCCCCATCAAACCATACTTCAAAGAGTTATATTTTAACACTGCACACACATGCACTAGCTCTTTGTCAAACTTTCAGGTAGTCACTTTTTGTGTTATTTTTTCACACAAATTGTACTTTAGGCAGGAATTGTCAAATCCAGTTATGGGTTACTGCCAATAACACCCCAATATATGTTCATCAACATCTTCTGAGTAAAGTCATACCACCCATATATAGATTTGTTGGGTTGTTTTTGGGGTGCTACGCCAATCTTCTGACATGTGCTTGTCATTTTTCTAATTTGACATATCTTCTTTGCTTATCTTCTTTTTAGGGGCCTTTTTACATACCCCAATTTTTTTTATTGCCATGAACGTGCATACAGTTGTGTTCAAAATTATTCAACCCCCACTGAAATTGAGTGTTTTGGCCAGTTTGACATTGATTTTGATCATTCAGTCATCTTGCTTACAATTAAATCAAAGAGGCACGTGTAGGTCAGACAAATATAACATAACATTTATAATGAAATAACCACAAATGTCTTTTCTGTGCTCACATCATTATCAGTTTTATTCAACCCCCAAGTGACATTCAATCTTAGTACTTAGAACAACATCCTTTTACAGTTATAACAGCTTTTAAACGTGAAGCATAGCTTGACACAAGTGTCTTGCAGCGATCTACGGGTATCTTCGCCCATTCGTCATGGGCAAAAGCCTCCAGTTCAGTCACATTCTTAGGCTTGCGTACTGCAACTGCTTTCTTTAAGTCCCACCAGAGGTTCTCAATCGGATTTAAGGCAGGTGACTGCGATGGCCACTCCAAAATGTTCCAGTCTTTAATCTGCAACCATGCTCTAGTGGACTTGGAGGTATGCTTGGGATCATTGTCCTGTTGAAAGGTCTAACGTCTCCCAAGCCTCAGGTTTGTGACAGACTGCATCACATTGTCATCCAATATCTCCTGGTACTGAAGAGAATTCATGGTACCTTGCACACGCTGAAGCTTCCCTGTACCTGCAGAAGCAAAACAGCCCCAAAGCATGATTGACCCCCGCCATGCTTCACAGTAGGCAAGGTGTTCTTTTCTTCATAGGCCTTGTTCTTCCTCCTCCAAAACATAGCGTTGATCCATGGGCCCAAACAGTTCTAATTTTGTTTCATCAGTCCACAGAACACTATCCCAAAACTTCGGTGGTTTGTCCACATGACTTTTGGCATACTGCAGTCGACTCTTCTTATTCTTTGGAGACAGCAAGGGGGTGCGCCTGGGAGTTCTGGCATGGAGGCCTTCATTACGCAGTGTGCGCCGTATTGTCTGAGCTGAAACTTCAGTACCCACATCTGACAAATCTTTTCTCAGTTCCTCAGCAGTCACACGGGGACTTTTCTCCACTCTACGCTTCAGGTAGCGCACAGCAGTCGAAGTCAGCATCTTCTTTCTGCCACGACCAGGTAGCGTTTCAACAGTGCCCTTTGCCTTGAATTTGCGAATGATGCTTCCTATGGTCTCTCTTGGTATGTTTTATCATCTTTGCAATCTTCTTATAGCCATTGCCCTTCCTGTGAAGAGTAATCACCTCTTCTCTTGTCTTCCTGGACCATTCTCTTGACTTCACCATATTTGTAACCACACCAGTAAATGTCTAGAAGGAGCTGAGTATCACAGTCATTTTAAAGCTGCCTAATTGGTGCTTATTATGCTTTATTGCTGACATCCACAGGTGTTTTCAATACCTGATTGAAAACACTTGAATGAACCTCTGTTCTTCAGAGTGGTAGTCTTTAAGGGGTTGAATAATTGTGTCAATGAAGAATTCACAAAATAAACATTTACTACTGTATTACAAAACCAATTGATGTCATTTTAGTTGCATATGGTTCTTTTAAAAGTCCTTGTAGGATTTCATTCTGAATACAATTACAAATGTACACAAAATTCCCTAAAACCCTTTACAGCATTGGGGGTTGAATAATTTTGAACACAACTGTATTAGCACTACCGCTTCATATCCCGCTACCTACCCAAGCGGTACCACTCCTTTCAAACATACAGAGTACACTGTTGCTTCCAATGGTTTTGTGGTCGAAAAAGCCAACATTGACACCTATGAGAGGACATTGGTGAATAAAAGAAAGATCAAGTCTCCAAGGATCTCTGCTGACCCCAGCCGGGCTGACATGGAGAAAGATCAACTCCTTGACCTTGTACTACCAGACGCGATCACCAGAAGTGCCATATATACCACGGTGAACACCCCGCTGCATCAAGATTCTCTGGATCCCTATGTTGCTCCCACAGACAATGCTGGCCTGGATCCTTTCGTGATAACTGAGGAAGTTGAACCTGAAGCCTACGCCGAGGGGCCTGCTGATGAACCCCAGTGCACTTCCCTGCAGCCTGAGGAACCCATGTGCGCTTCCCTGCAGCCTGAGGAATCCATGTGCGCTTCCCTGCAGCCTGAGGAATCCATATGTGCTTCCCTGCAGCCTGAGGAATCCATGTGCGCTTCCCTGCAGCCTGAGGAATCCGTGTGCGCTTCCCTGCAGCCTGATGAATCCAAGTGTGCTTCCCTACCGCTTGATGAATCCAAATCGATGCCTGCTTTGCCGAATGAAGAGGTACATGTCAAACCCACTTCAATGCCAGCTTGTGTGGTTATTGACAAGGCCCCAGAAATATCAGTGCTTACTTCTACTGTTGTTACCCTGGCAAGCCAGGTTGATTCCCTCTCCGACATCCTACAGAATCTCCAGATAAACCCTGCTTTCCTGCTGAAACAACTGGCTAAAATAAGCGCCACTGCCGAAATGCCACCATCTGCTGCAGTTGTACCACCTACCTTTGATCCATCCTCAGAGACGGGGCTTGACTTTATTGATTTAAATGGTGAGTCACCGCTGCAGACTGCACAGAGTGACCAAGAAGGGGCATTCCTGGGCACTACCCTCACCACGTCTATGACATCCAGCAACGAGGAAGAGATACCCATCATAGAGGAGATTGGTCCAAGTGTGGCTCCGGTTCCTTCCTTGTGTGGAACCATCCTGGCCAAATCCTCCAAATCAAGGGCAAGGAGGCGTCAGAGAAAGAATCATCTCCAAGCTAATGCTGCCCCCTCTGCCCAGAATTCTGTCTGCTGCGGGGCGATCCTCCTCGCTTCCAACACCTACCAGAGTGGTCCTATACCTTGTGATGCACAGTCCAGAAACTCTACTAAAGACCAAGATTCTTATTGTGTGCAAGCATATCTGGGCTGCACGGGGTTCGGCCTTGAGGGAGGGGCTATGTCAGGATCCCCATCGCTGACCACCCCAGGATCACATTCCTTGCTCAGGCAGCACATGTAAAGTGCTGCCCCCGTTCCAATCCAGCAAGGAGAGGGGTTAAACAGTACAAGCACCACACACACCACACCCTCCTACTTGCAAATAAAGAGTCACTCCCACCTTTCTACCATGGCTTCACATTGCAAGTCTATCCAGCAAACATAACTGAACTATTGCTAAAGACTTACTGTGTATCAGACCCCTGCTTGCTTCTACTACTATCCCGCTGTACCAGTCCCTCGACCTAGGATCGCCTGCTGACAATTCTCCTGGATAACCCCCATTGTACCACGCCTCGGATCACATAACATCAGCCTAACCAAGGTACCTTCAGAGCATCCCTGCATCCTGGGCTTAGACTCCCTGAACCTGCGGTGCCACCCCGATGCCATTCCTGACAGTGTATGAGCATAACACCACTGGTGTATTTTGGCCTAGACCGACTAGGCCCAGGCCTAGGGCGGCACTTTCCAGGGGGTGGCGGCCGGCACTGGGTGGCCCCACCCCTAAAAAAAAATAAAAAAAATTTTTTTTTACTTTTGCAAAGTATTTTACCAGGAAGGATACATTGAGATTTCACTAATTTACACTTTCAATTTCACTTTCCAGGGGGCAGCAAAAAACCTCACCACTAAATGGGTTACTCACAGAGCACCGAAATGACGCCAACTTTTTGGTGTTCTGTAGTTCCCTGCACTTAGAAGAATAAAATTTCCCCACCCTGCAGTGAATTCACCATTCACCGCAGGGTCCCCAAAGTGCATGGAGTCGGCCGCTGAATGCTGCCACCGCAAACCCGTGGCCTGCTGTTTTCAAAAGAACTACTGAACGAAAATGTCTGATAATAAAAAGTTCTGTTACAGAAAAAAGAAAGACTGCTATTAACAAAAAGGGGGGGAATTTTGGCCCAAAAAATCAGAAAAATGACTAAAAGGTACTAAAAAAAAAAAATCAATAAGTAAAGACTTTTTACTGCAGATTAAAATAATAAATGATTTATTAGATATTGCATAAAAACGGGAATATTTTTAACATGGAAACCTATGGGGTTCGCCTGAATAAACCTGCTGATTGAAACCACCGAACATCAGGGCATTTCACTGCCGTTTCTCTGAGTCTCAGTACCACATGACTGGCTGAACCACGTGAAATGCACGCGCGCAGCTGCCCGCCCTTTCGTTAACACAGACTCTATTCTGGACTGAACACCCACCGGGAAGGGGATCAAAGCTACAGTGCACCCTCTGGCAGTGGCACCCCACTGCTGACAAGATGGCTCCACAGCATAATTGCTGTGTGCTCATATACACTCGGTTTGCTGGGAGTTTTACTGCAGTGGATTCTGATGCACTCATACACACCGCACATTGCATTGTTGGGAGTTTTATTGCTGTGGATTCTGATACGCTGACACACACCACACATTGCATTGCTGTAAGTTTTATTGCTGTGAATTCTGATGCACTCATACACACCGCACATTGCATTGCTGGGAGATTTATTGCTATGGATTCTGTGATACACACTGCATATTACTGTGAGTTTTATTGCCCTGGAGCTCTGGGATACGCTCATACACACTGCACATTTCTGTGGGTTTTATTGCTGTGCAGCTCTGATATGCTCATACACAGTGCCCATTTCTGTGGGTTTTATTGCTGTGCAGCTCTGTGATACGCTCATATGCAGTGCACGTTTCTGTGGATTTTATTGTTCAACCAATTAGAGCGGCTGTGATCCCGCTTACTTGACATGCGTGGCTGTTCTTTGTAAAAATGCTTGAATTTAAACATTTCATAATTTTCTTTATCTCAATAGATACATTTGAAATGGTATACAAAATATACAAGTAGGCACTTGGTATCCACTTTTAATATAAAGAGAGGAAAAGGCGGAGCTCTAAGAGGAAAAGGTGGAGCTTAAAGAGGAAGGGTGGGGATTAACCAGGAAGGGGTGTGTCAAATTTAAATTAGGGGGTGCACGAGTTTAGTCAGGCCTAGGGCAGCACAAAACCTAAATACACCACTGCATATCACAGAATCCACATCAATAAAACTCAGTAATGTGTGCTTGTATGAGCGTATAACAGAATCCACAGCAATAAAACCCACAGTAATGTGCAGTGTGTATGAGCGTATCACATAATCCACATCAATAAAGCTCAGTAATGTGCGCTGTGTATGAGCGTATCGCAGAGCTCCACAGCAATAAAACTCACAGTAATGTGCAGTGTGTATGAGCGTATCATAGAATCCACATCAATAAAACTCACAGTAATGTGCGCTGTGTTTGAGCGTATCACAGAATCTACATCAATAAAACTCACAGTAACGGTCACTGTGCATGAGCGAATCACAGAATCCACATATAAAAAAAACAAAATTTATTCAACCCACCCAGCATATGAATTGTTGGGCATTACCCCCCCACCCCGTATATAAATTGCTGGGCATTAGATTTCCCCCCTAGTATATAAATTGCTGGGCATTAGATTCCCCCGTCCCCAGTATATAAATTGCTGGGCATTAGATCCCCCCAGTATATAAACTGCTGGGCAATGGGCATTAGATCCCCCCCCCATATATACTGGGGCGGGGGAATCTAGTGCCCAGCAATTTATATACTGGGGGGGATCTAATGCCCAGCAATTTATATACGGGGGGATCTAACCAGCAGTTTATATACCGGGGGGGGATTTAGCATTAGATCCCCCCAGTATATAAATTGCTGGGCATTAGATCCCCCCGTATATATAAATTGTTGGGAATCCCCTCCCCCTGTTGCTCACTGGCTCTTCTTCTGCTGCAGGCTCGGCGGCACTGTCTGAGGGCCCGAGGGTCAGTAGGGGCCCGGTTTGGGCAGACACAGTGGGCCCCCACCGGTTTACCTCTGATGATCATTGAAATTAACAGGCAGCCAGCGGCGCACTCTGCCCACGTGAGGGGGCGGCGCAGGCGCCACAGCGGCATTTTCAGAGTGCATCGCTGGCTGCCTGTTAATGTCAATGATTATCAGAGGGAAACCGGCAGGGGCCCACTGTGTCTGCCCAAACCGGGCCCCTACCGACCTGCGGGCCCTCGGGCAGTGCCTGAGAGCCCGATGGGTCAGTCCGCCCCTGGTCAAAACCACGTGTGCATGACTGTTTACGTCAGAACAAAACAGGTGAAAGGGTTTGTCATAATTCGGTAACCCTATGTCATGCGTCGCTGTGTGTGAGGAGCAGGGGAGTCCGGTTTGCAGCAAATGCAGGAGACCATACAGGTTGAAGGGCACGGTTTAGTTTATTTTATGCACCGGCAGGACAAAAGGAATATACAGGACTAGAACTAAAAGATGACTAGACACAAGAAAGGAGCTGACATAGAGGACTAAGAAAAATGAATAAACTAGACACAGGCTGGATACAGAGGGGCACGACATGAACTAGACACAGGCTGGATACAGAGGGGCACGACATGAACTAGACACAGGCTGGATACAGAGGGGCACGACATGAACTAGACACAGGCTGGATACAGAGGGGCACGACATGAACTAGACACAGGCTGGATACAGAGGGGCACGACATGAACTAGACACAGGCTGGATACAGAGGGGCACGACATGAACTAGACACAGGCTGGATACAGAGGGGCACGACATGAACTAGACACAGGCTGGATACAGAGGGGCATGACATGAACTAGACACAGGCTGGATACAGAGGGGCATGACATGAACTAGACACAGGCTGGATACAGAGGGGCATGACATGAACTAGACACAGGCTGGATACAGAGGGGCATGACATGAACTAGACACAGGCTGGATATAGAGGGGCATGACATGAACTAGACACAAGATACAAAGGGGTACTTACACAGAAGCAGGATAATAACAGAGGCAGATTGCAGGACACAGGGACAGATACACAAATAGCAGAGGGTCTATGGTGGAGGTGGCAACAAAGAGGTCTTGGTACAGGGGTCAGCAGGAGTCCATATGAATGGTGGAAGTCCTTGAAATAAACAGAAGTCCTTTTGGCAAAATGAGGGGATAATCCAAATAGTAACGAAAAGTCCAGTAGGGAAGACAAGGGGGTCTGGAATCCAGGTACAGGCAGGTTCACACAGCGTGTGACTCAGTGGTCAGACGTTAATGCTGAAGTCCGGAGCATTGGGCGTAGTCCCCCTATATGGAGACCTGGGCAGGTGAGGGGTAATTAAACTCAGGGACAAACATATGGGAAATACTGGGCTGGAGGATGGGGAACTGGATCAAAGCAAGGGCTATATGGGAAATCTGGAATGGGACAGAACAGGGAAGATGGTAGTTCAGACCCATATCAAGGCCTTTTGCGGTGTCTGCGGCGACGGGCATGACACCCTAATGCTGGGGCGGTGGTCAGTAATGTCTTAACATCACGGAAGGCCCTATATACATCTGTGGTTAGTTCTTCTGTAGTGAATCTGTACATGCTTTCAGTGTGTCCTTTAAACAGCTCTTGTAATGGGCTGATCATCACATGTGAATACTGAGGTATCCATAGTCTACAATATCCCACTAACTCGAGAAAAGCACGCAACTGCCGCAGTGTTTTTGGGGAAACACTTGCGAGGCAATCAACTGCCTTATCTTATCAGTGAGATGCTGCACACCATTTGTAAGACAGTATCCTAGGTACTGCACCCTGGATTTCACCCATTGGACCTTTGTTTTGACTACTCTGTCCTACTTGAGCAAGGAAATTCATCAAAGATATTGAATCGGTTACGGACGCCTCCTTACTGACGCCTCCTGTGTAGGGGAGGCCAACAACAGGTCATTGACGTACTGGATGAGAATAAAGCCCTCTAGAGGGGTCCATTTATCCAGTTTACTTTTCAACGCTTGAGAAAAACAGCTGGGAATGTCATGAAACCCAATTGGTAGACGTCCCCATTGATACTGTTTCCCCTCAAATGTGAAAGCAGTGAGCCATTGATCATCAGGGTGTATGTCTACACTGAAAAAGGCAGATGCTAAGTCAATCACAGTGAAATATGTAGCATCTGGTAGAAAGGTTGCTAAAATCGTAGAGGGATTTGGGACAATAGGAGCTGAGGGTATAGTCACTTTGTTTACAGCCCTCAGGTCATGTATTAGTCTCCATCTCTGTTTGTGTTCACCAGGTTTTAACGGTTTAGGTACCATTAAAGGTAGATTGGGGTATTCGCTTCACTGCGGCAGGGTATTAGAACTTCATCCTGTACTAGATCGTTTATCACTGGCCTTATACCCTCTATTGACTCGGGGGTTAGCAGATATTGCACTAGCCTGGGTACAAGCAATGAAGGGTCCCTTCTAATCCTAACCAGGGAACCTGCATATGGCCTGGACTATTGGCTCCCGTAACCCACACTCTTGGATCTATGAGTCAATCCTGGTCTGCCGTTATACCCTTATCCTCCTCCACTTCCTCTAGTTCCACTAGGGGCATGAAAAGTAGATTGGATGCCTCAGTTTTAACTGCATCAGGTATGTCAATTGTGATTCTTTCAGGGGTTGAGGCAATAGTGACTCCCATTTTTGTCAGGAGATCTCTACTCAGTAGGTTACATGGGGAGTGGGGTAACAACACAAATTAATGGTTCGTTTGAAGATTCCCAATATTAACTGGAACAAGCTCAGTGACCTTAGTCAATTGGACCTCGTTATTCAACCCTACTATGGAGACCTTTTGGTCTGCGGTAGGCATGGTTGAAATGGGACAGTTCAACAGAGACCTTGTGGCCCCTGTATCCACCAAACAAGGCGTAGGAACCCCGTTAATATTAATTTCTAAGATGGGTTTCAGTTCTGGTTGTAAAACCATAGCAGCCAATTCAGAGCAAATAACGGAGTCATTACCTGTGTTGTCATCACACCCCACCTCATCCTAGAGAGAACCACAATTCCTTGAAAGATGTCTTACCACACCACACCTGAAACAGATCAAAGGAACTTGAGGGGAGACATTAGTCCCAGCAATTTGATCATTGGGCATCATACTCTGCTGAATGGGTATCATTTGTTGGTAAAGTTTTTGCACTTTTGGGGGCCCTTGTCTGTTACCCTTAGGTCCCATATTACACCTCTTCCTATTGGGGAACAATAATTGGAGATGTACACGACTCCAGGTGGAGGATAGGGCGGAGGAGCCGTAGGGACCCCTCTAGAGGATACCTGCACTGTAGAGACGGGGACACTCATTGCCTCTGGTTTCTCCTGCCCCACCACGCCCTCCTGTCGAGCCTGCACATTCATTATTTTGGTTTTCTCTTTTCGTTCTATTTTCTCCCTTCGCTTTTGCAACACTTCAAACGCATTCTGAGCAATATCCCCAACTCAGGAGCAGTCTTTTTTCTCCAACCGTATGTACAAAGCTCAAATCTCTTCTCTCACATCTGGCAACAACCCACCAACCAACACATTCACCAACTCCGCTCGTGCCAGATCTGTGTCATCATCTATGTTCCAATCAGTATGTTTCTGCGCTATTTCCTTAAACCTGCTCCAATACTCAAGCACATCCCCATTCTTCCTTTGTACCACATCCTTCAGCTGTCTGAAATCCTGACCTTTATTAAAAGTGGTAGTCACCCAATCTCTCAGAATCTCAATCAATCGCTCAGTATTCGCTTCTGTCTCTCCTTCCTCAACACAATTCTCTCTCTTTATTACTCCTGACTCTGTAGCTCCTTTCCTTCTAGCCTCAGACTTCCACGCATAAACATATTTATCAGGTAAGGGGCATTCTATCAAGATATATTAGAGATGTGTGTTTCGATTCAGACCGATTTGTACATATTTTTCACGAATCGGTCCGATTCGTGGCTTCGGATTCAGCCGATTTTCAGAATCGGATCGGATCCGAAGACGGCAAATATGAAAAGATTTTCGATCCAAAACGAAAAGATTTTCGTGTTTCATATGGACGTGAAATGTGTAAAATCGCAAGTCATTTTCGTTCCATTCCTGATTTCAGTTCCATTTCGGACATCGTATTTTCGGTTCCATTGCTGATTCCGTAATTCCGTATCGTTTCCAATGATTCAATATTTCTGTCGATACGATAATCCTGTCGAAACGGTAATTCTGTTGATACGGTAATTTAAAATGGTATGAAAGGAACAAAAATGAACAAAACAATTTAAAAAACGCAAAAATAAAATACTGACCCAAGTGGTCTGACTTTAAAGAAAAAAACAGAACAAAAGGTTTTAAAACGGAAAAAAAGCCGAAAAAATTATCACAAACGAAAAAAAAAAAAACAGAGCAAATAAAATGATTTAAAACGAAAAAGAAAAAAAATTGAAGCATGTTCGGTGACTTTTCATTCTCTTCAATTCGGGCCGATTCGGCAATCCCATTTCGGCAACCCTGCGGTGTATTCAGCAAGCATCACAGGGCTGTCAAAGCGCAGGGAAAAGCTGCCGCAAACCCGCAAAAAGTCACTGCAAAAACCCGGCGAATGCACGCCGAAACCCGCAACAACATCTGGATTAACCTGCCGAAGACACCGGAAAAACCCGATCAGGAGCCGATCACACGCAGCGCAGCCGTGGAAAAAGCCGACACCGCAGACAAGGCAGTGAATAAGTTAGGAAAACAGTTTGCATGAATGTTTGAAAAGTGAAACACTGTTTGCAAAGAAACTACTGAGCGAAAATGTCTGAAATTTACATATGAGATCCAGGGCATGGTAATAAAAAGGGCTGTTACAGAAAAAATAAGTAAACTTAAAAAAAAAAACGGACTTTTTAGAAAAAAATAAATCAAGTAAAATGATTAAAATTTCCGAAAAAAATCGATTAAATAAAGAGACTCTTTACTGCAGAATTTTATAATGAATGGTTTATTAGATATTGAATTAAAACGGGAATATTTTTAACATTGAAGCCTATCGGATTCTCCTGAATAAACCTGTTGAATGAAACCACCGAATGGCAGGGCATTTCGGGAACCTTAGCATGCTGGTTTGTGTTCGCTGAATAGCCGAAGCAGTGCTTTTTTATGGGGATTTCACTGCACTTGAACAGGCACCGAATGTGCGGGCAATTCGCCAGGGTTTGGCGTATTGTCTGCTCTCTGGATAGGCGAATGGCCAAGAAAGGTAACCGAGCGCTGATTTTCAGCGTTCGGTTACCTTTCTCCAGTCATTCGGATCTCTTTGAATAACCCTGTAACTCTATCGGATAGAGTAAATATGCCGTTAAAAATATAAGCATTCTGATTTTATAACGAGCAGCACCCTGGATAGCAACATGGTGGTGCTACAGTGCTATCCAGCGTCCTGATCATTAGAAAATCATAATGTATATATGTTTAAAGGCCGCACGGACTTACTCTATCCAAAGCTCCGATGTGAAACATCGGGATGTCGGATAGAGTAAGTTCTGGAGTTAACCCCCTAGTTGCCACCAATGGTGGAGATAGGGGGTTCAATGAACCCCCTATCTTCCGATCCGTGGCAGCTAAGGGTTAATGTTTGGTATCATTGGATCAGCCAGAGCATGGCCTTTACAACCATACCAAACATGACCATTTTAAAAGTTGAGAAAAAAATAAAAAAAAATAAAAGATTAAATAAAACAAATATTAAAAAATAAATAAATTTAAAACAAGTGGTTTTTTTTGTTTTGTTTTGCTAATGCAGCATTATTGTTCCCATTTAATTATAATGTGAACAATGATGCTG
The DNA here is from genome assembly GCA_009667805.1 of Leptobrachium leishanense. Taxonomy (NCBI): domain Eukaryota; kingdom Metazoa; phylum Chordata; class Amphibia; order Anura; family Megophryidae; genus Leptobrachium; species Leptobrachium leishanense. The sequence goes on along the minus strand of CM019063.1, from coordinate 337,897,918 downwards.
CACTAACGATTTTTGTATGGGTTGAGTTTGTTAAAAATTGTGTAATTTTCACCCACAAAAATGTATGTAACAAGTCCCCCATCTCTAATTTTTTTAACAAGCGCAACTCATAGAAAATATAACCGTAAACGCTCGCATGTGTTAATATGCAAATATGCATAATGTTTGTGTTGTATTATTTTAAGCAGACTGTGTTTTTCAAATTGTTGTGACTTAGATGAAGATCAGAGCACATTTTATGACCAATTCATGCAAAACTCCACGTAATCCCAAAGGGTTCACATACTTTTTCTTGCCACTGTACACATCCTCTACCACTTCCCCTGTGAGTGCCACCTCTCTCATGGGTATTGTAAAGGATTTTACAAGTTATCTGAAATATAAATAATTGGAATATGCAACTAAGCCATCTGTCCCAACCCCCCCTGTGCCTGCTAAATCCTACCCTGCTGTATGGGAGACCCCACCCGGCTATACCCCTGAGGCAAATTCCTTGTTTGCAATGGCATATTGTTGTCACCTTATATGGAAGAAGTGCTACAATCATTTGTACATGTGGCAGTCTCTGATTGGTTATGACATCAACTCCTGCATCTTGTATGTAGGTTATATATACTCTTGACTGTTGAGGAATACAATTTGAATTTGAAGAACATAGTAGGTTGTCTGTGTCTCATTTTGCACAAGCACGCGCTCATCAATGCCTGGGTATAGCAAATCCTGACCTCCAATGGAGATGGGGGGACGACACACGGAGACCGGAGATGGGAGAGGAGAACCGTTCAGCTCTGACAGAATGGTGTTAGTAGTGGGATCCCTTGCTCAGGTAAGATGAGCCTACTTTGTGCTCCATTACCTGTGTACTGTGATCCCGAACTCTATGCCTCCAAACTCTCTTTTTCTATCTAGTTTTAATGCTTTCAAACTCTCTCTGTTGCCTCTAACTTCTCTGTCATCTAGTCTCTATCATGGAAAGTGCCTTCTATGTGGTCTATTGGATCATGTGGTGTATTTGATCAGGGCTTTACGAAATTTTCTTTGAAGTTAAGAGCCAGTTTTTTCTTATTGGAAATAAGTGAATGATAGTCTCCAGTCTCACTGCTATTACAGTTTGAAATGTATGAAGTTCTTAGGATCCTCAGAAAGTTATTAGTAAGGTGACCATTCGTACCTAAAGCTTAAATAATGGTCTTTGTATTTTGTGTTCTGTGTATACAGCGCTCTGTATAAAATGCTCTCTGTAGAAGTGTCATGGCCCACCTGGGCGCTGTCATGTTCTGGACCCCCTGATCCTCTGACGCCTCCATCTGTTGCTCTTTTTGCCGTGTCCTGCATTACTTATGCAGATGCCGGGACTTTTTTTTGGTTTTTCTTTTTTTTCCCCACGCTCAGTTCTGGACTTTGATTTCTTGTATGCAAATCAAACCAACACCTGCAGATCATCCTGCCCAGTTTCCCTGTATTTAAGGAGGTCACACCCCATATGCTAGACTTCCCCATTGAAGTCTGAACCTTGCACCACGCTGACCTGGTTTTGGATACGCTCCTGGATCCGCTGTACCCCCTATCTGTTTCCCTCTGGACCTTCATCATACCCGATTTTTGACCCTTCTGGACTACCTCTGCTCTACTGGTAACTGCTACCCAGTTCCTATATTGATTTCTTGTGTATGACCCCTGGCTATGGACTTTGGATATTCTGTTCTCTGTACCCCACGATTACTGCTTGATACCTGACTACGAGACTGGCTCACCCTATATCTGATACCTTGCTCTGGACTTTATCATTTCAGTTCAGTATTTTCTGCTCAGAGAAGCTATTTATTTATTTCTGCTGTTTTGTTTATAATAAATATCTTGTTTGAAACCCCTTAACCAGCATACTTCATGGCTCACTGCACATTAGGCTCACACCTACAATCCTTGCATGGTTCCCATGACAAGAAGGTGCTCAGCACATTTCTGGCAATATAACCTGTTTTTTCTTAATGCTTTATATACTGTGTTTGTGCTCAAGTCTGCATGCTGTGCACTCTGCACACTCTATACTGCGTCTACACACCGACTCTGTTCTGTATAAGACACTCTCCACTCTCTGTATTATGTGCTTTAGCTAAGTTTGAGATAAAAGCTGAGAGGGATAACTGTGTAAACCTGTGCTGTGCATCTGTAAAGATAAACATCAGGGCTATGTAAAAGGAGTGCTGTGCTTTAAACAAAGAAAAGGAAAAAAAATACTCTGGGTCAGCTTATATGTGTCACAGGGAAGCATTGAGTTTTCTGTGCAGAGGATAAAAGGGTGAAATAGAGTGTAAGCTCTGAGGTTTAGGTAGTGGCCATGCAAACAGATTTAGAAACTAACCATTTTAAATTTGTAACTGCCATTAACCTCTAACATGCCACACTATAACCAGGGGAAAACATTGTAATTAAAACACAGTGTCACTTCAAGGTATTGTTAGCAGTGGAAATACTATTGACAACAAAAGACCATAAGGTACTGCATATATTGAGGCAGAGTGGACAAAAGCAAGCGACTTCTGTTAAAGAAATTGGCTCAAATAGCCCGATGTAGAGGTACTGCAAATAATTGCATAAGTTGGCATGGTAAAGAAAACCCAAAATAAAAAATTGGTATGTGCATTGGGTTTTCAAAAATACAGAATTCCTTAGATAGAAACAGAGAGTCCTTGCCTGCCAAGTGCACCCGACGTGCGTTTCGCCGGAATGGCTCGTCAGGAGTGCTTACGGACTGAGATACAGGCAGGGCTATTAACAGTTGTGTGAATTCCGCCCTAAACGAAAAACTGACCAATGAGGTTAAAGGACAAAAGGCAGCCAGATTATTCGTCCACCATGAGGATTGACGCACGGAACATCCAATGATGATCAGTGTTTGAAGTGGTTACCTAGGTAACTAATAGAACGACGGAATCTCATTGTAAGGTCATTTCAATAAAGATACAGAAATGTAAAAAGTGAAACATAAATGCTTAATGGTATAAGGGAGTCATGCTTGATATTAAATGATGAACATAACGGAGACAAGGTAAATCACTCCGCTAGATTAATTTGAGAAATAATAAAATGATGATTGAAAAAAGGAGAAAGAGGAAGCCAAATGAAAATTGAGAACATAATAAGATAAGAATGTGATAGTGATGGTGAACAGTAAATACTGAATTCGAAAATTAAAATGAGTAGCCTCGTTAATTGAAATGACCCTTTCATCAGATAACTGCACAAACGCCGCAATAATGGCGGGAGGTATATTAACTTCAGTCGGTAATTATGGTGTGCTTAAATTATTTAACATGATGACAAATCTGATCGAGTCAAGACAGAGGGGAGTCTATATGTATGGAGGATCGGTGAACTAGTTTCAAGTACCTATAGTAGAGCCAAGAAAAAATATTAAATATTAAATATTTAACAAAATATAATGAACACTCTGATTGGTAAAAGAGCACTTGAAAAACCGGCAATACTCTATAGACAAAAATCATAACGGGCTGAGCCACCAAGTCACAGCCAACAACGATATTCAAAAATTATTGAGCTACCACAGTGGTAAACGGTGGATGTAGTAAATCGGTAGTAGAGTTGGCTGTAAGTGGATAAGCATATAATGAGAACTGTAGTCTCAAAATCAATAAGAGTCGTAAAAACGAAATGATTGAAAAAAAGGAAACAATTCATAACTGTTTGTGATGACCCCAATTTTGGCAATAGGTAAAGCATGTGGATGCTAAAGTCGAAAGAAAAGCAATCTAAACGACCGGTGGTCATAAGTGGAAATAAATGAATTAGCAACCATAATTGTTGGTAATATTGAAAAGCTCTTGACTGAAATGAAGAAGATATAATAAATGGAAATAAAATATAATAGCCCTAATTGAAGGTGTGGATAAATGTAGATATATACATATGCATCTTGATAATGTAGATATAAAAGAAGTTCAAGTAATGTATTCGATTGAATAAAGAATAAATTAATAAAATATTGAAAAGTTAAGTAAATGATTAAATTATGGTTATTGAAATGTAGAGGAGAAAACAAAGAACAAAAAATGTCTGGAAAAAAAGGGGGGAAGCAATCCCATAAAGAAAACAGAGACCAAAGGGTCAAATGAAAGGTGTATACCCGGTGTATAGGAAAGGTGTATACCCGGTCATCCGATAATTTCTGGCAATAACTCATTGACCGAACGCGTTAGTGAATTTGTGGATTGCTATCTACGACCACTGGTACTTGATACCCCCTCTTACGTAAGAGACACCCAACATGTTCTTCAAAAACTATCTGCAACTCTGGTCTCCCCTGGTGCCATTTTGGTCAGTCTTGATGTTATTTCACTATATAACAATATTCCCCACCAGGTTGGTTTACAAGCTTCTAAATATTTTTTGAGTGGCAAATATCCTGAACAAGAAACTGAATTTGTTCTGACTCTTTTGGAATATGTACTTAATCACAATTATTTTCTATTCCAAAATCAATTTTTCCTGCAAACACGTGGTACTACCATGGGAACATCTTGCGCTCCAAATTATGCCAATTTATATCTGGCTTGGTGGGAAAAATTGGTTGTCTTCTCCATTGAGATGATGAGATTCACCAATCATGTCACCAATTGGATGCGCTATATTGACGACATACTGTTCCTCTGGCAAGGCCCTATGGAAATGTTGCATGAATGGTTGGCCATCCTAAATCATAATGAAATTGGATTAGGTTTAACCTTAGTGGTTGGAGGTAATAATATTGAATTTCTTGATCTCAATATTACCATCAATTCAAATTTTGAACTGACTACCATCCTTCATCGAAAACCTACAGCAACCAATAACTTTTTGAATTGGTCCTCTCATCACCCTCAAAATCTTAAGAGAGGGATACCAATAGGCCAATATTTGAGGGCTAGACGTAACTGTACATCCCTCAAAGATTTTCAGCTTGAAGCCAATCGTTTAAAGGATATGTTTCTGTCCAAGGGTTACCCGAGGAAATGTTTAAAGAAAGCATATCAGAGAGCCCTTTTAACCTCAAGGGATGAACTTTTGACTCCAAAAACAAGAGATGACAAGACACTTATAAGATTCATTGCCGATTACGATAATGGGTGGCCTAAAGTTAAAACTATTTGTGAAAAATACTGGCCTATCTTACACATGGAAAAATCTCTTGAAAAAGTTCTTACTCCCACTCCTTCGTTTACGGCAAGAAGGACTAAAAACCTGAGTGATAAACTGGTTCACAGTTTCTTACGACCAGAAAAAACTACACGTACCTGGTTACAACAACCTAAGGGTGTTTACCAATGTACTCACTGTAAAGCTTGTAAATTCGTCAATAAGTCACAACAATACACTAGCAATATCACTGGGCGTCACTACGATATCAGACAATTCATGAATTGCTCTAGTAAAATTCTCGTTTATCTTATTACATGCCAATGTGGAGTTCAGTATGTTGGCAAAACGATTCAACAGTTCAGGCGTCGCATACTTCAACATATTAACTCCATCCACAATAATCTTGAAACCTCAGTTTCCCGACATGTCCGAAACCAGCATGATTCAGATCCCTCATGTTTATCGTTCCAAGCCATCGAAATGATGACCTGTGGACCTAGAAAAGGAAATTTTGATAAGAACCTCCGTCAGAGAGAATCTTTTTGGATTTATACTTTAAAAACATTATATCCAAATGGTTTAAATGAAGAGTTTAACTATACACCTTTCATTTGACCCTTTGGTCTCTGTTTTCTTTATGGGATTGCTTCCCCCCTTTTTTTCAGACATTTTTTGTTCTTTGTTTTCTCCTCTACATTTCAATAACCAGAATTTAATCATTTACTTAACTTTTCAATATTTTATTAATTTATTCTTTATTCAATCGAATACATTACTTGAACTTCTTTTATATCTACATTATCAAGATGCATATGTATATATCTACATTTATCCACACCTTCAATTAGGGCTATTATATTTTATTTCCATTTATTATATCTTCTTCATTTCAGTCAAGAGCTTTTCAATATTACCAACAATTATGGTTGCTAATTCATTTATTTCCACTTATGACCACCGGTCGTTTAGATTGCTTTTCTTTCGACTTTAGCATCCACATGCTTTACCTATTGCCAAAATTGGGGTCATCACAAACAGTTATGAATTGTTTCCTTTTTTTCAATCATTTCGTTTTTACGACTCTTATTAATTTTGAGACTACAGTTCTCATTATATGCTTATCCACTTACAGCCAACTCTACTACCGATTTACTACATCCACCATTTACCACTGTGGTAGCTCAATAATTTTTGAATATCGTTGTTGGCTGTGACTTGGTGGCTCAGCCCGTTATGATTTTTGTCTATAGAGTATTGCCGGTTTTTCATCGTGTTTCAAGTGCTCTTTTACCAATCAGAGTGTTCATTATATTTTGTTAAATATTTAATATTTAATATTTTTTCTTGGCTCTACTATAGGTACTTGAAACTAGTTCACCGATCCTCCATACATATAGACTCCCCTCTGTCTTGACTCGATCAGATTTGTCATCATGTTAAATAATTTAAGCACACCATAATTACCGACTGAAGTTAATATACCTCCCGCCATTATTGCGGCGTTTGTGCAGTTATCTGATGAAAGGGTCATTTCAATTAACGAGGCTACTCATTTTAATTTTCGAATTCAGTATTTACTGTTCACCATCACTATCACATTCTTATCTTATTATGTTCTCAATTTTCATTTGGCTTCCTCTTTCTCCTTTTTTCAATCATCATTTTATTATTTCTCAAATTAATCTAGCGGAGTGATTTACCTTGTCTCCGTTATGTTCATCATTTAATATCAAGCATGACTCCCTTATACCATTAAGCATTTATGTTTCACTTTTTACATTTCTGTATCTTTATTGAAATGACCTTACAATGAGATTCCGTCGTTCTATTAGTTACCTAGGTAACCACTTCAAACACTGATCATCATTGGATGTTCCGTGCGTCAATCCTCATGGTGGACGAATAATCTGGCTGCCTTTTGTCCTTTAACCTCATTGGTCAGTTTATCGTTTAGGGCGGAATTCACACAACTGTTAATAGCCCTGCCTGTATCTCAGTCCGTAAGCACTCCTGACGAGCCATTCCGGCGAAACGCGCGTCGGGTGCACTTGGCAGGCAAGGACTCTCTGTTTCTATCTAAGGAATTCTGTATTTTTGAAAACCCAATGCACATACCAATTTTTTATTTTGGGTTTTCTTTACCATGCCAACTTATGCAATTATTTGCAGTACCTCTACATCGGGCTATTTGAGCCAATTTCTTTAACAGAAGTCGCTTGCTTTTGTCCACTCTGCCTCAATATATGCAGTACCTTATGGTCTTTTGTTGTCAATAGTATTTCCACTGCTAACAATACCTTGAAGTGACCCTCGAAGGTTACTTACTGTATTGATTACTGACCATTTTTCTGCCGTTATACACACCATTTACTCTGCAGAATTTGTTTTTATGATATTCTGTTTTTTGTGAGCACTGTCCATTTATGTTTATTTTGGTTGTCCATAATTTTTTTAATCAAGTTCAATAAAGGTTAATTATTAATTTGGTCTCTGAGAGACATTAGTACTCTGATATCTTTATCAGGGTAATTTGAAGTTCCTTCCAATCTCATTAGGGGTAGACCCTCTGGTCTCTCATTTTCCTCGAATTTACTATTTTTCTAATTGTGACACATTTTTCTGGTATTTGTCAACTTGTTACGCTCTACCATTCAGGTAGCGATTTAAAACAGTGTGGTACATAGCCTGCCCATTAACCCTGTGTATATATACAACTAAACCAAGTGGAAAATGAAAGTAATACACAATGTGATATATAACCTGACTGTTAACCCCTTTAATGTTGAGCCATTTACTCCGTTTAAAAAGAAAAAAATACGATTTTATTTTAATGTTATGGTCATGTTGGATATCTTTGGAAAGGCCAGGCTCTGCACTTTCCAATGCCACCCCAACCAATCATGTGTAATGCACATGCACAGAGATGCAGTGTTCCAAATGACCCCTGTGTCATCTGGCTGCAGAGAAGCAGGCAGTGCAGCCCCTCCCTCCCTTCTTGTGGGCACTCTGATCCAGCAACTCCCATCACTGGGCTTGGCAGGGTGCCGCTGCTAGGGGTTAGGGTGGGGAGTTGTTGGGGGACAGGGGGAACTATGTCCCTAATGCCTGTGTTATGACTGTGGGGGGGCAGTGGGGGAAGCTGGCCCCGCCCATCAGCATGTACAGCCAGCAGAAAGTGCAGGGAGAAAAGTGGAGTGGGGCAATTAAAAGCATGTGGCCAAAACCCCCAGAGCTGCAGGGCAGACGCTGTACAGAACTACATTTCCAGGGCGTCGCCACAGGCATTTTAAATTCCTATTGCCAACAGTAAATGGGCTGACAAAAGCCCAGGTGCCAGGTGCAAATTCTTGTTGCCATTGATACCTGATGCCTGGGATTTGTCAAGCTCTGCATTAGATGTATGAATGAGTTATACCAGAAGCTTCACTGTCCTGTGTTTGTGTGTAACATGTATGTTTGTTATTCTGTCTCTCCCATTCTGCAGCGCTATGGAACTTGTTATCTGAAACATAAGCCAGGAAACTGGATAAAGTGAAAACACCATCACACACATTATTGCCCCTCTATATTATTTCTCTTTTTCTATTCGACTTAGTGCTGTGGGAGCACAAGTCAGGATGGATCAGGAACAGTCCTTGTGCTAGGGCAGCAAAGAGCTGAGACCAGGTCAGGAACAGGAATATCCTTTTGCTATGGCAGCACAGGAGTAAGAATAAGGAAAGGACAACTTGTAGGTATCAGTAAGGATCCAAGGAGGTCTCTGGATCACCAGCTTGCATTGCAAGCTGATAAGATTCTCCAGATACATTGCATACTTTCAGTCCGAGCTCCTGCAAGTCTGGAATTCTCATGCCCCGCTGCGTAAAGTGCGAGTAAGAGGGACTCATCTCCCCTGGGTTACAGCTGATCTTACACTAATGTACCAGCTTAGAGACTCACTATGGTCAAATTTCAACACTACTGGTTCCATGAACGATCACTATGAATTTCCCGAAAATGCCGGAATGCATGCACAAAACAAACAACAATGGTGTTAGCCCATTACTTCAATTAAAATCTAAACAATAACATATCAAACCCTAGAAACTTTTGGAAAACCATAAGTAACATACAAGCACTCCCCTGTCCACTCCCAGCCGGCTGCTGTCAAAGTAAACAACCAAACCCTGCAACACCCCCTAGATGTAGCAAATGCCTTTAATGATTATTTTGTTGGATGTGCCACCACCCTGATTGCTAAGCTAGGAAATGACATGCAATCAGAAAGGCCACACGCAGGTCAGGCCCCTCCAACTGTGCAAAGACCCTGTATCAGACAGGAATTCAGTTTTAGGCCAGTGCCTGTCAGTGTCGTTACTAAACTTCTCCGTAACCAAAAAATGAAATACCAGTCTGGACCTGATCAAATACTAGCAATGCTGCTGAAAATCAGTGTACCGGCAATTGCAAATCCTGTCGCAACCCTAATCAATGAATCACTGGCGACTGGATACATACCCAAACTCTGGAAGACTGCGAGAGTGGTACCTATCCATATTAGTGGTGACAGTACTTTGGTATCTAACTACCGTCCGATATCATTGCTCCCTGTAATCTCCAAATTTTTGAAAAAATGCGTCTACACACAATTACGTAATTATTATCAATATTGGAACGACTTAACCACGGATCAATCCGGCTTTCGTCCAAATCACTCAACTACAGCCGCCCTTTTAAAAGTCTGCAATGATATCCAAGCTGGCATGGAACAAGGAAACCTAACTGGAGCCATCTTCCTTTATTTTGCCAAAGCCTTTGACACAGTAGACCATGGTATCTTGTTAAAAAGACTTAAAGACTCTGGTGTGGTGATCACACACTAACCTGGTTTCAATCATATGTATCTGATCGGTCGCAATATGTGTCCATTTCTGGCAGTTCCTCCCTCCCCCTCCCAGTCACTTGCAGTGTACCCCAAGTCTCGATACTCGCCCTCCTGCTATTTACAATATTCATAAATGATCTGTCTAACATCTGCAAAGCCTCAACTGCACACATGTACGCAGACGACACCGTAATCTATACCAGCAAACCAACTCTCCCACAACTGGAGGCCGTGCTGCAAAAACAATTCACAGAGGTAGAAAAGTGGACCAAACACAATGAACATTTTTTAAATACTGACAAAACGGTAACGATGCTCTTTGGAACAGCACCTAAACTACATAAATTGCAAAATCCCCATCTATGTGTGGGGACAAAATCAAATGGCACGCTGACCACAGTCACTTCTCTCAAATATCTAGGTACGTGGTTAGACCCAAATTTATCCTTTGGCCCCCACATCGAAAAACTCTCATCTAAAATTTACCGCAAACTAGGTGCCCTGTAGAGAAACAAATCCTGCCTGAAACCCACGGTAAGAAAGCAAATTGTACAACAAATGCTTATGCCAGCTATTGATTACGGAGTATGCAGCAGCCCTGCAAACACACCTTCAGAAACTTACCACATTGTATAACTCATGCTGCCGCTTTGCACTACAATGTAACTACATGACCCACCATTGTGACATGTTAAAAGAGCTAAACTGGCCGTCGTTGGAGTCTAAACGTACCCTTCACCTTTCCAACCTGGTGTTTAAGAGCTTTTCTGGGAAGCTGCCACCCTACCTGAATAGACTGCTTCCTCCAGCAGTTCCCTCAAACTATAACCTCCGATCCAGGACCAGCACCTTACTTGCAATACCACAATACAAAAACACAGTGGCTCGGTCCTCATTTTCCTACAGAGCACCGCAGTTATGGAATAACCTCCCAGACGCCATTAAATCTTCCCCCAGTCTAAAGTCATTCAAGAGCTCCCTATTAACAAACCTCAATACGGAATGCACCTCTAAACATGTAACATAATGACTATTTCCTACATATTTATTTTCAGTTAATCTGTATATTTGTGTTTTTTTTGTTATTTTTATATCTTGCATTGTATTACTTTGTATTTCTGTAATAACTGTAACATTTTAATGTTCTTGAACCCAGGACGTACTTGAAAATGAGAGAAATCTCAATGTATCCTTCCTGGTAAAATCCTTTATAAATAAATAAATACAGAGTACAGTGCTAGGGTAGAACGTCTTGTGGTGTCTGGGCATCCGTATCACAGTCGAGCAGTCATACTAACTACATATGCGTTTGGTGTTATGTGTGATTTCGGAGACATATGGAAATGTAGAAATGTGTTTTTGTTTTATTAACCCTTTCGCTGCTGAGCCTTTTCACACCTCTCTGCTGAGCTCATTTTTACCAGTTTCGCTCATCATGTTTAAATGCGATTTGAAGTCACATTTTATTATATGACCCAGACATATTATATATCGTTCTTTCTGGGAGACTCGGCAGATTCATAATATATCATTATTATATGTATACGTTATGTCCTGTCTGTATATTATAACATAAAATTGGAATTTTCAATAATTTACAACGTGTAAAGTGTTTTTTTCCCCACATTTTAACATGTGAGCGTTTGCGGTTATATTTCCTATGGGTTGCACTTGTTAAAAAAATTAGAAATCGTTACTTTTTTTGGGGAAAATTACGTGTTTTTTGGAAAACGCCCCCCATAGAAAAAATCGTTAATGCAGCATCATTGTTCACATTATAATTGAAATGGGAACAATATTGCTGCATTAATAAAACAAAACAAAAAAAAAGTTTTTTAAATTCTTATTGTCCATGTTTTTACACTGTACCCATGTACATGTGCCCATGTCATGTTTGATATCACTAGAAAGGCCATGCTCTGGTCGTTCCAATTATATCAAACATTAACCCCTAGCTGTCACGGATCGGGAGATAGGGGGTTCATTGGAACCCCTATCTCCACCATAGGTGGCAGCAAGGGGTTAATTGCGGGACTGGCGCCATCACGCTATGCGCGATGACGCCAGTCCTTAGGGGGATATCCCGGAAGCTTGGCCGACATCCAAGTTGTCGGCCAGCTCTGGGAGGGGACCGCGATACGGCGCATGTTAGCGCCATATCGCGATACAGCCCCCTACGGGTTAAAGACAGCTGCCACTTGGAAGGGCAAGCTGTGCCCTTCCAAGCGGTGCCTGCCTTTACTCGCTGACCCGCATGGATGGGGAGGGGGAGAGGTCCGAGGGACCCATCCCCTTCAGGCACCTTCCCCGCAACGGCGGGGGGTGCCTGAAATAGCCGTCATCGCGCAGGCGCGATGATGTCTATTGTGCCCGCCGGGTCCCGGAGGCTGGGCTGATATCGAGGTGTCAGCCCGCACCGGGGGGCCACCGTGATCGACTGGAATCCCGGCCGATTGTTGCTGCTAAGGGAGGACGAGCTCAGCGAAGTGGCTCCGCAGCGAAGTGGCTATGCGGCAGGACGCGATCAGCGAGTCCGCCGCATGAAAAGGGTTAATTAATTTTCTTTCTTTTACAGGACAAAAAGAGAAAATCCAATGGGATCAAGAAATTAATAACGTGCATATTTGTGTGTACAATCCCTTACCCCAGCTGATCTCTTCGGAAATCTAATGGTTTGGAAAAAGATTCCTTTGGTCTCTTTTTCCAAAGGAGGGATATTGTGGGCCTATTGAGATCAGCTGCATTAACTTCCCCTTACCCCTACTGCTCTGAGAAAGAGAGGAGGGCATTGATGCTTCCTTTTATTTGCAATTAAGGTTTGTGAGAGTTTTGAAAAGTGAAAGTTTTGTAAAAGTTGATAGAAGGCGATATGTGTCTGGCTGTGAGTGATGAACATGAAGGCAGCCAGTGATAGAAAGTGATGGAAGTTGATTGAAGGTGAATGGAAAGTGATTAGTCAAGAAAGTCGTTTTTTGCTATGTTCGACTTTTGTTTCATCCTGCTTGTCTAATTTCTCCTTTTATCTATTGTATATCATTCTTAGAGAGATATTGGCACACTATGGAGGTGCCTTTGCTGAAGGTTACAAGTTTAAATACATGTGTAGCGCTGCTTTAAAAAGGAGGGACCCAAGAGTTTAAGGGGGGGAGTGTAGCGCTGCTTTAAAAAGACTGTTTGCTGCATTTACTTGTTGTGGCCACCAGAGTGAGACAGAGGCAATATGGACTATGCTGGGCAGGACTGAACTACAATTTCCAGCATGCTTTGCAGTGGAGACAGGAAGTGAGAGAGAGAGGAAGGGACGTGAGCAGCCTCGTAGGCGAAAATTGCCCAAGTAACGCATGCCAACGCACATTGCAGTTGATGCTGATCAAGCTAGATGGAAGATCATTCATTTGATACCAATATCGATATAGCTATTGAAATTGAAGTAAATTTACTCAAACACACACCATCATTTCACATTGCAATGTTACGTTTCCTTTGGCGGATACCAAGATCTATAACAGAGTTAACACTATCAGATGCCGGGCAATAAAACATTCTAACAAAAGGATTTGTATTTCATCTTAAATTAATAATGAAATAAGAAAAAACACAGAACTTTGCATCTTTATATTTGGAAGAATCATCACTGTGCTGTTCTCATAAGGATATTCTATGCCAGATAACTGAATGTTTGTTCTAAGTGAAGAATACTTCATATAGTCTATTCTAATATTTCGTATTGTATATTCTTATTATGTGATCACAATGCTTATTTCTCAAGAGTAAGTAAATGCCCTGATATATTTATGATACTGCAGGTCACATTCAATTAAAACTGGAGTTAGAGTATCCTATACTATAATAGAGTAAGGCTTGGCGTGTCCGTCGCCAAGCCTTACTCTGCGCATGCACGCGCAACCAGTGGCGGTTGGCTGCGCGCGCATGCAACCGCCGCGGCATGAGCCGGCTGTGCGCTCGCCGCGGCGGTTACAAGATGCACACAGCAGCCGGGTAGAGGCTGCGCTCGCAGCCTCTACCCGGCTGCCGCGCGCATCCAACCCCTGAGCGGCGAAGGGAAAGTTCCCTCGCTTCCACTCTTTGAAGGACCCAAGCCGCGGTCACGTGGGAGTCCCATGTAACCGCGGCTTGGGTCCTTCAACGAGCGGAAGCGGGGAAACTTTCACTTCGCCGCTCGGGAAGGTATGTATGGAGACGGAGCTCATGGGGCGGCTGTCCGAATGCCGATAGAGCATTCGAACAGCCGCCACATGTCTGGTCTGGGGTCTGAGCTGGGGAGCAATATCCACGTGCTGGAGGCAGTATCCTCGAGCTGGGGCAGTATCCACGTGCTGGGGCAGTATCCACGTGCTGGGGCAGTATCCACGTGCTGGGGCAATATCCACGAGCTGGGGCAGTATCCACGCGCTGGGGCAATATATCCACGTGCTGGGGCAGTATCCACGAGCTGGGGCATATACCCATGAGCTGGGGCAATATCCATGAGCTGGGGCAGTATATCCACAATAGACTGCCCTCTGGGCAGGCTTTCCACCTTGTTTTCAATAATGTACTCAGGAAATCATAATGGTCTTTTAATCTAGCTGTCCAAAATAGTCTTATGACAATACATCCAGTATTAAATAGACTATAATATATTATTAACCAGGTGGTTAAACTAGTCCCATTACTGTGAATAAAATATAAATAATATTTTAATACGTCTAATGGTAATCTCAGCGATAATGGATTAATAGCTTTAACTTAATGTGACACCTAAACTGACTAAATTCTTTATATAAACCAGGTGTAAAAGGAAGGAATTGTGGGAAGATTTTGTTCGGTTTTATTGAGAATTATTTAGTTGCTGTTTATATTTACCATATATTTTGATGGAATTTTATTTTTACTAGAAATGTTTTGCTTAATTGACCACTAAACAAGAACAGAAGTGTATAGAAATATTTTGTTACTAAATGGACGCACAGTGGCTGGTCTTCAGGCTAGAGTTGCGCATATACTTTTTCTATAATGAACAGAGTCAGATGTAGTATGACCCTGTGGGTTATATACAAAAGAGACTGCATGAGGTCCATATCCCGAGGGGGGGGAGGGTTGGGCTTTTATTTTTTTGGCCTCCTTGGGAAATTATAAGTCTTTTTGCTACACTAACATGCTCGTCTTAGTTGCAGTTGTGTGTTTGTGTGCAAGATGAATGAATCTGTATACTTGTCCCCTCTCAGCCTGTCCCCAACATTTTTTTCTTTTGCTATGTTGGCATTTGCCATTGTTTTCATCATCATCATCGTTTTTACAAAGAGCCTGACAGTCATCAAGTACCCGCTGACTGAGTCCTGAGTGGATTGTGGACAGATCACAGGTGATGCACGGCCAGCATACAAAGACTGCTACCTAGAAAGTTCCAGTGGGAGCCCAGGTCCTCTCATTTCCATGACACACTGTCACTGTGATGATTATGAACTTACAATGTGATGTCACTGAGAGCCGATTGTCCGCACAGCACAGATAAGGACATACTGCTGGTTTGATGTTGATGCCACCTTTTCCTGACTGCTGAGTATCCACCCTCAAGAAAAACTCCACTCTGAAACTCAAAATCGCCTACACTGGGAAACAACAATATTTTTCCTCTTTTCTTCAATAAGACTGTGTCCTCATTTTTGTTCCGATAACTCCCTTAGATAAGGCTGAGAGGATGAAATAGGAGAATGAGAATGCATCTTCTGGGAGCAGGTGCATGTATGAAGTTTGTGGAGTGAATCTTAATACAAGGAAACACAGATAAAGATCTGACTCAATGAAATTAGTATCAATGCCTACTTTTTACTAAAATTAGGTTACTTAAATCATTATTTTCTTGTTTAGTGGAATTTATTTGGGAATTAGAATTTAACCAGAACCCCTGGACTAAGTGTCTGATGGATTTGACAGCATTTTTTGGTCTGGGTTCATGGTTCGGTTCCTTGGGGATGAAAATTCTTCACATAGTACCATATATAGTAATGCTTCTACTTTTCCTAGTAATTATGTACAAGGTAATATGGTTATAGTGAAATTTTGCTGTACTCCCTCCTGCGAACCCTGACCCATACTACACCCCTGCTTGCCCTCCCCTGTATAGTGCAACGCCTGAACAGGTACTGAGTCTGGAAGGGAAGCCGATGGTCCTTTGGACCCATGAATGATTTGTGTGAGAAGACCCCCGAGTGAACTATCCCATGGACACTATTCTCACCTTATATTTTGTATTTATTGGTTGTCACCTGTTGTAACAAAAGAAGGGATTGTAAAGGATTTTACAAGTTCTCCAAAACATAAATAATTGGAATATGCAATTAAGCAAGGGGTCTCAAAGTACCGTCCCGCGGGCCATTTGTGGCCCTCAGACCAGTTACAAGTGGCGCCCGCGCTCCATGTGAATCAGAGATCATGCTCTGGCATAAATTAATGAGCAAAGGCCGAGTCTGTCACTGAGCGGCTCCGTGGCTGTGTTGATGAGTCTAGCATTCCGATGCAGAAGAAGGATTTTCTCTGACCCTGCACGTAATAAATCATTCCTCCACAGGTTCACCAGGGATAAAACAGTTTTAACCCCTCAGTATAGTGTTGTGGGCAAACTGTTTTTAATTATTACTATGAATAAAATATTAAATTAAAAAATGTGCGATAAATATACAGCTCATCAGACAGTGCTGTGAGCTGTTTAATTCTATTTATAGCACGTCTCCCATACTGGTCTTAATTAATTTATAAGGTCAGTATGGAAGATGTGCCATAAATAGAAATAAACAGCTTGCAGCACTGAGGACCAGTATCACAAAAGGGGTTATTCAGAGAGCACTGAAATGTCCCTGATATTTTGGTGCTGTCTCGTTCTGTGTGCTTCGGCAAATTGATTTCAATTTTCACAAAGTGCGCTGAGCCGCCAAAAACCTCAGACAAGCTGCTGAACGCCACCAAGATAACTGCTGAACGGGTAAAAAAAAAAAAAAAAACTGAACTGCTATTCTTCAAAAGGTGTTTAAAATCATAAAAATGCATGGAAATGTGAGGAAATAATAAAATGGGTCCTTTAAAAAAATAAAATAAAAAAGTCTGCTACAGACTAAAATAAATACGCTTTTTAAAAACATAGGAATCAAAAATTGTCAGAAAAATACCAAAAATATGTTCAGAAAGATAAATAAAAAGACGCTTTGCTGTAAATCCAGTAAGTGTCCTTCGGCGAGACACCTAACGGTACAGACTCACTGACCCAGGACATACTTGAAAACGAGAGAAATCTCAATGTATCCTTTCTGGTAAAATCCTTTCAATTTTTTTTTAACAATTTAATTAAAAGAAGTAAAAAGAAAAATATTACTCTGATACGCTCATATACACCGCACATAACTGTGGATCTCTGTGACACCTTCATGCACACTGCACATTACTGTGGAGCTCTGTGACACCCTTAGAAACACTGACTGCACATTACTGTGGAGCTCTGTGACTCCATCATGCACACCGCACATTACTGTGGAGCTCTGTGATGCCCTCATAAACACTGACTGCACATTACTGTGGAGCTCTGTGACTCCCTCATGCACACTGCACATTACTGTGTGGAGCTCTGTGATGCCCTAATAAACACTGCACACTGTGGAGCTCTGTGACTCCCTCATGCACACCGCACATTACTGTGGAGCTCTGTGATGCCTTCATACACACCGCACAATTACTGTGGAGGTCTGTGACACCCTCATTAACACTGCACATTACTATGGAGCTCTGTGACGCCCTTAGATACACCACACACTTAGAGCACCAGATCTTATAGATCCGCAATGCAGCACTGACCTCAAAGCTAAGTTCAGAGATGCACAGGGAAACCCAGAAACGATAGCTCAGTTTTTGAGAGAGTTACTAGCTACCTTTCTGGAGCTGTCCAAACGTGTAATGTGCTTATTTGGAAGTACATACCGGTGTGAAAAATTATTCTCAGCTATGAACGTTAAAAAATCTAGAACCATGTCTAGGCTAACTGATGCCCATCTCTAGGCTGTTAGGGTTTCAACTGCTAACTCACTTAAAGCAGACTTGGCTCATCTAATGCAGAGCAAACACTGCCAGGCATCTGGCATTAAGCAGTGACCACACACACACATACACACGTGTATATAGTTTAATGTTGTTTTTGAAGTTTGAAATTTTGCCTGCGGCCCCCATGGGATATGAAAACTTGTCCTGTGGCCCTCAGGTAATTTGAGTTTGAGACCCCTGAATTAATCCATCTGTCCCAACTCCCCCTGTGCCTGCTAAATCCTGTTCTGCTGTATGGGAGACCCCACCCGGCTATACCCCCTGAGGCAAATTCCTTAAACCTGCTTGCAATGGCATATTGTTGTCACCTTATATGGAAGAAGTGCTACAATCACTTGTACACTTGACAGTCTCTGATTGGTTATGACATCAACTCCTCCATCTTGTATGTAGGTTATACACTATATTGCCAAATGTATTTGCTCACTCATCCATATGCGAGCCAAGGCAGGTGAGCGAATACTTTTGGCAATATAGTGTATATACTCCTGACTGTTGAGGAATACAATTTGAATTTGAAGAACATAATAGGTTGTTTGTGTCTCATTTTGCACAAGCGCGTGCTCTTTAATGCCTGGGGACAGCAAATCCTGACCTCCAATGGGACACACGGAGACCGGAGATGGGAGAGGAGAACCATTCAGCTCT
Source organism: Leptobrachium leishanense (assembly GCA_009667805.1). Lineage (NCBI taxonomy): Eukaryota > Metazoa > Chordata > Amphibia > Anura > Megophryidae > Leptobrachium > Leptobrachium leishanense. Next base: position 337,879,182 of record CM019063.1, on the reverse strand, counting down.
AACAGGTATTAGCTTACTTGGTGTGATAGCTTTCTCCCACATTTTTTTAAGAGCCCTTCCATCTTTCTCTTTGGCTTCCCTGCTCCGGGTCATGACTGATTGGGGAGTGGCAGTTCTAGCTGGGGTTACATTTCTGAGGCTTGCACCAGTCCTGTTGAGGGAACCGCTTTTGACTGGGGGTGTATAACTTGACAAATTTTGCTAGTGTGCCCCCTTGTGGTTCATTTCGCCACATGTCATCTTGGACTGGTCCTAACACCTCCCCTAGGCTATGACACCTGTTGGTGTATTCAGCTTCCCCAGTACTATAATTGACCTTGGCTCTATGTCCTGCCCCCTAAGACCTAGAGGGAGACAGGGACAGCACATCTGGTTCACGGTCAGGTAGGGGGCACTCGGCTGTATTAACTCTGCTGCCAACTGCTTCCTTAGAGCCGCATACGGCAAGACAAACGTATTAGGCAGTTCCTTTTCTTCTTCCTCTGAGGAGGGAGGGACCTGTTGCGGACACATTTTATATGGGGGTGGTTTCTTTCTATTCCCGACCATGATATCCCATACTCTCAGGCAATCATTCTCACTACCCCCAGCCTTTTCTTCAAGCAACAGATTAAATAAAGCATAAATTTTCTGCTTATCGAAGGAACCCTCGGGTGGCCACCACAAAGTAGGGTTCCTCTTATACGCCTTACGAGTAATTTTACACCATTTTGGGTGATAAGAGAGAGCGTTTTTCTCCCCTCCTTTTAGCATTTTCACCAATGGAGCATCTTTCATCACTTTTGAGACAGGCATACCGGCATTTTTAGCAGCTTTCATCAGACACTCCACACATTCTTTAGTCATACCCAAATCGGTCATCAATTGCGCAGCAAATTTAGACGAACGGCTTCCCATTTTGTCGGTTTTCTCTACTTTTAGCCCTGGAACCTGCAGTATTTTGGATCCCCAGGGACACGGGATCCGAGTATTACAATACTCAGGCTGCGTACCACAAGCCAATATCTCTATTCACACTGTTCTAAACATGACGGGCGTAACCGTGGCAAGCTTTAACTATAGGAAGTAATCTCTCTACTGTCTACTATGCCAATAGAACATTACAAGAAGCAAGCATACGCTAGGTGCACAGCACAGCCACGTCCAGCATCTGCTGTGAACCGACCTCCACTCGGTATAGGCAATACAAGATGTTAAAAAACTCTTTTCCCCTGCACTTAATACAAGACACAAGCAGGAAATATGTGGTGCTTTCAACGTATCGTCCCATAAACTCAAAGGCTAGGTTAATATTACCTATTCCAGGCAAAAAGATGTGAACACCTTTAAACACAAAACCCACACTTACAGTGCACATTATAATCATCTGATCAGAATAATACATAAACCATATATTGAAAACCAAGAAAATATAAAACAAAACAAGGCGGTGGTGTTACCATCCATAACTCAAGATCCACTCCCATCCACCTCAGCCCGCACCACAGCGAAAGTGAAAATTTTAAAAAGTCCTCACCTGGAGCGAGGAGCCAGCAGCCTTCCCTCCTGGAGCGGGCAGAGAGGATCAGGGAACGGATGAAGAGCCAAGAAGATACTGGAGGTCACCAACTGATAAGCCAGTTTCTGAATAAAAGGCATTCACGATTCTTGGCTTGCAATAGTCAATATATGGTTTATTGCTTGGTCAATGCATCAGATCATTATTCTGTTGTCAGACACAATGATAAAGGGCGTGTACGCAAACAGGCTTTTTATACAATTTCTTTCACATTATTATCTATCTCAAGCACAGAGCCAGTGAGGACGTGAGAAGCCCTGAATTTGCATTTTATCATACGATGACCTCTGAACCACGAATTTATAGTTTTTTGACAGAATTGGCAGAAAACAATGTTCTCAAGCATTACTCCACTCGGTCATCGAGTCTCGTGGTCTTTGCGTCAACAACTGATAGATAACATGTGCTTTCTCAGGAAAAAGATATCTGAGTACCAAGATACCGATGTATGGTCATCCTTTCTCAGAATTCGACAGAACACTGCTGTAACTTATAGTGAGAAAAGGAGAGGTTTGTGAGGGTCCTGAGGATGAGCAACGGCACTAGTGGCCTGCTCTACGGTGGGGGCCCGCTCAGGTCTCACAGGGTTTTTGCTTGATTGTGCCATTACAGGGACAAATGCTCCATATGCAAATCAGCCTGCTCTCACCCAAAAAGGGTGGCCAGTACTGACTGCCGAGGACGTTGTCCCTGCACGAGAGATGCAGCAACCCCGACGATCGTTTCGGCCTTGTTAGGCCTCGTCAGGAGGGTATAGCTGACACCCCTCTAGGCACCTTGAGCAAGGGGTCCACGTCTGGATACCCTGTATACTTGTAGTGAGAAAAGGAGAGGTTTGTGAGGGTCCTGAGGATGAGCAACGGCACTGCTGTAACTTAGCGAAAAATGACATTAGAACATGAAAATGATAGAAAGCAAAATCATTTCATTTTCTGAGCTAACGCTTTCTGTGTTAGTTTGCCATGTAAAAGATAGTGAGCATATATAGGAACATAACTGTGTATAGACCAGGGGAGGGCAAACCGCGGCCCACGGGCCACATGCGGCCCGCCAACAACACAGCTGCATTCTTCTACTCCCGAGGCGAGCAGCCGCTGACATGTAGCTTGGCCGCTCGCCTTGGACGGGAACCACCTGACCAGCGCGCGATCTAGCGAAAACGTGGCTGGTCTGGTGGTTCCCATCCCCGGCAAGTGGCAAAGCTGCATGTCAGCGGCCACTCGCCTCTTGAGTAGAAGAACGCCGGCAGAGCCTGGGGCCAGAGCAGAGGAGGTGAGAGCTGGGGGCAATATATACCCATATGAGCTGGGGGCAATATATAACCATGTGAGCTGGGGGCAATGTATACCCATATGAGCTGGGTGCAATGTATACCCATGTGAGCTGGGGGCAATATATACCCATATGAGCTGGGGCAATATATACCCATATATAACTTGCAGGCTGTGATGAGAATCTCAACAAGCAATCTCACTCCTGATTTCAAAAGAATTGTAAATAAGTGTGATAGGAAACGTTTGTCTTATGAAACTGGTTTAAAATTAAATGTGCTTGCAGCTATAGATGGTATGAAATTAGCACAATAAATAAATTGAATAAAACTACCACTATTTCATCATTTTAAAAGGTGCGGCCCTCCGCTAACCTCCGCTCTCACAAAGTGGCCCCCAAGCCAAAACAAATGCCCACCCCTGGTATAGACTATACTTTGCCTATAGATGTGTGTGCATAGCTAGTTACTGCATATAAAATGAGTAACTAGCCACCTGTGTTCATGTCCACTTTATAATTTCCATCTTATCAGTTCGAGACCCAGAAATCTGACGCTCTTCACTGATCCACCATGATAATGTAAAAAATGTCTGGCCACTGGTGTATTTTTACCTGGCTCAATTGTAGTCAGGGCCGGCCCGACAATGGAGCGGAGCAGCGGCTCCAGGCAGCAGAAATTCGGGGGCGGCAAATTTCAGCCCCCGGCACTGCTGCTGCGCTCTGCACTATTTGTTTTATGCAGCGGCGGCAGATCGAGCGGCCGCCGCGTTCGTTCCTTCAACGAGCGGCAGCCACATGAGTATCTGCCGCTCGCCTGAGATCCATCCGCCAGCCTGCCGCGATCGAGATCACGTGATCTCGCGAGATCGCGGCAGGCTGGAGGGTGGATCCCAGGCGAGCGGCAGATACTCATGAGGCTGCCGCTCGTTGAAGGAAGGAACGCGGCGGCCGCAGGATCTGCCCGTCGAAGGGGCCTGGCAGAGGTGAGCCTGCAGGCAAATATATCCATGTGTGAGCCTGGGGGCAAAAATATCCATGTGTGAGCCTGAGGGCAAAAATATCCATGTGTGAGCCTGGGGGCAAATATATCAATGTGTGAGTCTGGGGGCAAATATATCCATGTGTGAGCCTGGGGGCAAATATATCCATGAGTGAGCCTGGGGCAAATATTTCCATGTGTGAGCCTGGGGGCAAATATATCAATGTGTGAGCCTAGGGGCAAATATATCCATGTGTGAGCTGGGGCAATATACCCATGTGTGGGCACTGCTGGGTATGTGACGCTGGGCTCTGCTGGGTATGTGACGCTGGGCTCTGCTGGGTATGTGATGCTGGGCACTGCTGGGTATGTGACGCTGGGCTCTGCTGGGTATGTGACGCTGGGCTCTGCTGGGTATGTGACACTGGGCACTGCTGGATATGTGACGCTGGGCACTGCTAGGTATGTGACGCTGGGCTCTGCTGGGCATGTGACGCTGGGCACTGCTGGGTATGTGACGCTGGGCTCAGTTATATACACCTCACATTACTGTATCACAGAGCACCACAGCAAGAAAATTCTAATGTACGGTGTGTATGAGTGTTTGAATTTTATTGCTGTGGCGCACTGTGATATGCTCATACACGCTGCGTGGTATTTTTGGGGGCAGCATTTCATCCTTCCTCCAGGCAGCACAATGTCTTGGGCCAGCCCTAATTGTAGTAATGTGTTCAAGGATCCTGTCATGCTTCCTATGGAGTCCATAGGAAAACAAGGATATCCTGCTCATGAGCCGATCCAGGCTGGCTCACAAGGGGTTATTCAAAGACTGACAAATTTGTCACGGAATTGTACCGAAAGGTGAATTTCAACGTACGGTGCAATTTCGTAGCAATTCGGCTATTCAGAAAGCTGACAATTCGCCAAATATTGGAAAATTGCCTGTAAAATACGATGCAATTCAGTGACCTTCGGCTACAGTGAAATTCCCCATAGACTGGTAATGGTTAATCTATTCAGAGAATGCCGACCAGTCCCACAAAGTTGGCAAAATGCCCAGATTCTCTGTGATTTCGTTCGACAAGTTTAAACAGGTGAATCTGAATAGCCGAATTGCCACAAAATTGCACCGTAAGGTGAAATTTACCACTCGGTTTCAGTGTAAAATAAAAATTCCTTTTATTATAAATTTTTTATACAACCATTTATTCTTTTTATGTGCAGCAAAATGACTGTATTTTTATTAATTTATTTCTTAGAATTTGTTTCGGCATTTTTCTGGATTTATTTGGTGAAACATTTGATTCCGATTTATTTGTTTTTAAATGGCCTATTTAAAAAAGATTCTTTAACAGTCCTTTTTTATTCTTATTGATTCATGAAAAGTGTCTGGAGCACTCAGGGGCAAAGTCAAACGGAGTTTGTCGGGATCGGCCGATGGAATGCTCGAGCCAAGAGTGCCAGGGGTGGAGGAAAAACAGTAACATACGTGCACAGAAATATTTTGTGACAATATGAAAGTGATAAATATATAACAATGAAACAAATAAATATGGATGGTGGCTGTAACGAGAGCCGAGGTCCAATATTTTCCCTCGGCCGTCGTGGGGACGCTCCTCCACCAAACCGAAGGTGGGGGCGCATTGTTGAGGTTCGGGGCTTCCTGCCAAGCACTCCAGCAGATTGCCCGTGGGGTACTCAGTCTCACCCACCATCACCAGGCAGTCCTCTTTCAATAGTGGATAACCTCTCAGGGTCACATCAGTGGAGACTGCAGTCCCATTCCATGTTTGCTGGACAAAGATCCTCTGCTACCTGAAGGCAGAGGCTAGGGGTGTTCTGCACAGTTGTCAGCTCTTCTGCTGCTACTGCAACACCGTCACAATCCCCAGCCCCCGAATCTGCTACTGAGCAGAATCTAGTAGCTTTTTATAGGCCATCTCCAGCTCCCATTCCCGGAAACTTATAAAATCCAAATCATTTTGCAACCAGGGCACCTCTGAGAGATTCAGCAGTTTCTCTCGATACTCTCTGATCTCCTCCAGACACCACTGCGACTCGCTCACACAGGCTGGGTCTGTAGCAAGCTTCTCAAATAACGATCCAGGGCCGTCGAAGCCAAAGCCCGCTGTGGGGTTGCCATCCTCTAGCCATGGACACGTCCAGCGTCATCTCTGTCTGGACCAGTCCATCTAATTCACACAGCCATTCCTCTCGTGGCTGCTCTCCCAGAAAAGGCACAAGTAAGCAGGGCAGCCATCAGAAATGATGGGGGCCCTTACTGAACCTCACGATGGGGCCCCCACCGGGCCCCCCGGCACTCCCTCAACCTCTAACAGCTTTTCTCCCCTTCAAAAAAAAAAGGACATAACATAGCACCACAGCAATAAAACTCACAGTAATGTGCAGTGTGTATGAGTGTATCACAGAATCCACAGCAATAAATCTCAAAGTAACGGGCTATATATGATGTTCTTTGGGTCTGGGGACTGGGTCTGGTCCATGGGCTGGGCCCTGGGTCTGGTTTGGGCCTTGGGGGTCTGTGTCTTGGGGTCTGGGCCCTGGGCCTTGGGGTCTGTGCTCTGGGCCTTGGGGTCTGGGCTGGGTTCTGCTCCCTGGGACTGGGCCTTGGGGTCTGGTCCCTGGGGTCTGGGCCCTGAGTCTGGCCTGGGGTCTGGGCCTTGGGGTCTGGGCCCTGGGTCTGGGCCTGGTCCCTGGGTCTTGGCTCTTGTCCCTGGGACTGGGCCTTGGGGTCTGGTCCCAGGGGTGTGGGCCCTGGGTCTTGGGGTGTGGGCTCTGGGTCTAGGCTGGGCCTGGTCCCTGGGGTCTGGGCCCTGGGTCTGGCCTGGGTCCTGGGTCTGGGCCTTGGGGTCTGGGGCCTGGTCCCTCGGGTCTGGGCCTTGGTTCTTGGGGTCTGGGGCCTGGTCCCTGGGGTCTGTGTCCTATGTCTGGCCTGGGTCTGGGCCCTGGGTCTGGGCCTTGGTCCCTGGGGCCTGGGCCCTGGGTCTGGCCTGGGCCCTGGGTCTTGGGGTCTGGTCCCTGGGATCTGGGCCCTGGGTCTGTTCCTGGTCCATGGGGTCTGTGCCCTGGGTCTGGGCCTGGTCCCTGGGGTCTGTGCCCTGGGTCTGGGTCTGGGCCTTGGGGTCTGTGCCCTGGGCCTTGCAGTCTGGGCCTTGGGGCCTGGGTCTGGGCTCTGGTCCCTGAGGTCTAGTCCATGGGGCTGGGCCTTGGGGTCTGGGCCCTGGGTCTGGGCCTTGGAGTCTGGGGCCTGGTCCCTGGGTCTGGCATGGGTCCTGGGTCTGGGCCTTGGGGTCTGGGCCTTGGGGTCTGAAACCTGGGTCTGGGCCCTGGGTCTGGGCCTTGGTTTCTGGGGCCTGGTCCCTGGGTCTAGCATGGGTCCTGGGTCTGGGCCTTGGGGTCTGGGCCCTGGGTCTGGGCCTTGGGGTCTGGGCCTTGAGGTCTGGGCCCTGGGTCTGGACCTTGGGGTCTGGGGCCTGGTCCCTGGGTCTGGCATGGGTCCTGGGTCTGGGCCTTGGGGTCTGAGCCAGTGGCATAACTAGAAACCTGAGGGCCCCGGTGCAAGAATCCACGAAGGGCCCCCCCAAAAAAAGCTCTATATTTTTACTTATTTTTCACTGCAAAATGAAACAAAGATAGTATTGTCCCCCAGCTCACATGGATATATATTGCCCCCAGCTCACATGGATATATATTGCCCCAGCACACATGGATATATATTGCCCCCCAGCTCACATGGATATATAATGCCCCCAGCACACATGGATATATATTGCCCCCCCAGCTCACATGGATATATATTGCCCCCCCCAGCTCACATGGATATATATTGCCCCCCAGCTCACATGGATATATATTGCCCCCACTCACATGGGTGTATATATGCCCCCCAGCTCTCATGGGTATATAGGGCACCCAGCTCTCATGGGTATATATTGCCCCCCAGCTCTCATGGGTATATAGGGCCCCCAGCTCTCATGGGTATATAGGTCCCCCAGCTCTCATGGGTATATAGGGCCCCCAGCTCTCATGGGTATATAGGGCCCCCAGCTCTCACCTCTGCTGGCCCCAGGGCAGGCTCCGCCGGCGTCCCGTTCTTCTCCGAGGCGAGCGGCCGCTGGAAGCCTGCATCTTGGACGCTCGCCGGAAACCACCTGATCAGCGCAGAGGTCTCGCGAGAGGATCTCGTGCGCTGGTCAGGTGGTTCCTATCCCACGTGAGCGGCCAAGCTGCATGTCAGCAGCCGCTCGCAGGGAGAGGGACGGCCAGCGCGCGGCTCCCAGATTCCGGCGTTGATTGCCGGAATCTGGAGGGGGGCGCTGGGCCCCCCTCTAGTGGCGGAATGCCAGGGCCCGGTCGCAACTGCGACCGCTGCGACCCTGGTACTTCCGCCACTGGTCTGAGCCCTGGGTCTGGGCCCTGGGTCTGGGCCTTGGTTTCTGGGGCCTGGTCCCTGGGTCTAGCTTGGGTCCTGGGTCTGGGCCTTGGGGTCTGGGCCCTGGGTCTTGGGGTCTGGGCCTTGGGGTCTGGGCCCTGGGTCTGGGGCCTGGTCCCTGGGTATGGCCTGGGCCCTGGGTCTGGGCCTTGGGGTCTGGGCCCTGGGGTCTGGGTCTGGGCCTTGGGTCTGGGCCTGGTCCCTGGGTCTTGGCTCTCGTCCCTGGGACTGGGCCTTGGGGTCTGGTCCCAGGGGTGTGGGCCCTGGGTCTTGGGGTGTGGGCTTTGGGTCTAGGCTGGGCCTGGTCCCTGGGGTCTGGGCCCTGGGTCTGGCCTGGGCCCTGGGTCTAGGCCTTGGGGTCTGGATGATTTCGGATCCAAAAATTTTTCATTTTGTTTCGGACGTTTTCGGATTGGATCCGATTCGGAAAATCGTCCGAATCCGAATCACCGAATCGTGCCGATTCGTGAAAAAACAAATCGGTCCGAAATGAAACGCACATCCCTAGTAACTCTTTACTGCAGAATATTATAAGCAACGGTTTATTAGATATTGCATTAAAACGGGAATATTTTTAACATTGAAGTTTATGGGATAAAACAATCTTGTTGCTAAAACATCATGCAGACGAGGCCCTCTAATCAGGCACTGTAGAGGGCAGCCCGCTGGGGCCTCCCAAGGATCCCATGAGGAGCATGCGACCGCCGGATGGCAGAGCTGCGACTGTGCGGGCTGGCAGGCCAGGTGCATGCGGCAGAGAGGCGGCACAGGGAGGGAGCCACTGCACCTGCTGCCACGGCAGACCCCCCCACAACCAGGATCCAGGGAGCCCCCACTGACTGACCACCAGGTTAAGGTAAGGCGACACATTTCTAAAAAAAAAATCCGAGGACATTTTTAAATGTCCACAGAAACATAAAATAAAACTTTTTTTTTCTTTCTAATACTCACCTGATTCCTGGATCCACCAACAAGCGCAGCCTCCCATCTCCCATGCTGTTAGAAGCTGCATACACCGGCACGCTGTGTGCAGCTTCTAAGAAGATACGCTATTAGTGTAGAGGGAGCAATGCAAAATGCGCAGCCGGTTTCCCCACTAAACAAAAGCTGCACACAGCACGCCGGTTAAAGCTTGCATCAGACTGTAGAGGTGCTGCCCGGCAGTGTGAGGATTCATATGCTGCATTAATTATTCTTCTTACAAATTTGGTTACTTAACCCATTTGCGTTTGGATTGTAATATTGTGACATCCAGGGCCCCGGACGCATTGTGCCGCCAGCTGGCCGAATACGAGGAGCTCCGGTGGCACCCGGCGCACCTGTGAGTAATCAGGGGGCAGCAGGGCGTGGCGTGATGACGCGGAGCCGCCGGGACCTTTAAATCAGGAGCGCGTTTTGCACACCTTGCCTTGCCGTGGAGTTTCATTTCTGCATCGCTAGCTTACCGAATCAGTTTGTATACTTGTTACTGACCCTGCTTGTTATGAGGACCCAATCTGTTGCCGACTTTGCCTGCCATTTGACTATTCTCTCTGTGTACTCCCTGCCTGTTCTGTTTGCCTCCTGTTGCTACTGGTGTAGTTCTCACCATATACAATAGCGCAGTACAAGTGCCTAAACGTTGCTGACCCGGTTTTGTTATAACAACTACTCTTGCTCTGGGCCCGTGTCTGGTATATTCCGCTGCTTGTTACTGCTGGTGCGCTTCCATCCTGCCATACACTATAGCGCAGAACAAACTTATATTGATCTCAGTCTGTGGTGTATATTGCTGGTGCTGTCTCCCTGGCCTGTGTAGCTGCTAGAGGTTAGGTTTAGTGGTCCCAACATCCTAAGGATCGGAGGGTTAGAGGTCTGTTCCTACCAGGTCTGTCCTGGGGAATCGTTACAAATATACAGTGAACACCGCAGCAAACGTTAATGCTCACGCAAGTGAGCGTTAACGTTTACGTTAAGATGGTAATTTTTGCCACTCGTTGTTGCTCAAACATTTCCCATGGCTTCAAATTGTGTTTAAACATGAGCAAAAGCGGTAAAAATTAGCTCAGCGCACGGCGGTGAAATGGCTCAAAATACGTTTTTTGGTTAAAAATTCTTTTTTTTATTTATTTGTGTTTCATTGTTTCCTGTCCCCCAGGGCAGCACCCGGACCCCCATACACCTTTTATGAGCAATATCTTGCATATATGCCCTCTGGAGGGGACCTTGATTTCTCGAACTTTTGAGCGCCATTGACTTGCATTGTGTGCGAATCGCATTCACGTTCGAATTCGAACTTTTTCAAATGTTCGAGTTCGAATGCGAACCGAACACGGGGGTGTTTAGCCCATCCCTAGCTCTCTCACCCTCTGGGACAAAATGTCCTGTCCGGTCTTGAATGCTGCTGAGGATGAGCTACTGGTGCCTGGCAATGACTCTCTGCTAAGTGTGTTAGCTGGCCTCTCTTCTCCCTGCTGGGCTAGAACCGTCAGATGCCTGTAGTTTCCTGCCATCCTGACTTTGCTGAATTATAGAATCTGTCTGGAACTGTTTTGCACAAAGGATCCCGCTTCTTCCGACACCAGTGTAACGAGAGCCAACGTCCAATATTTTCCCTCGGCCATCGTGGTTCGTTTGCCTTTGACAGTTCCCGGATTCTCCCCTCAGCCAGCAGTGCTGGAACAATGTCAGATCTTAATTTCTCCCAAAAAAGCAGACAACACCATTCATATTGGGTTAAGCAGACTCTCTGTGGCCATTTTACATGGCCTGCTTTTATTTGGTTCAGAATCAGATAACAACAGTTAACATTCCCGCCCCCCAGACATCTCGGCACTTCAGCCTGCTCTCCATCAGGACCTCTCAGAGTGCAAGCTCTTGAGCAGGGGCTTCTCTGATACTGTTCTATGTGTTTTAACTTGGATGCATATTGGCCATTCCCTCTGTCCCATTGTACAGCGCCACAGCACATGGTTTGAAACCCAGGCTTTTTCTGGTGGCAGGAAACACAGTGAACATAAGGGACAGGTTTACAGGCATTTTGGATTATGTGCTGACCGGGGGGCCACAAACCACCACGTTTAACCCCTTAGTGACCGGACGGTTTTACACAAATCCGTCCTTTAGTGACCGCTGCTGTTTTTACGTTTCTGCGCTGTTAGTGTTTAGGTCAAATTTTCCTCTTACTCGTTTATTCAACCCACACATATTATACACGTTTTTTCCCGCCATTAAATGGACTTTCTAAAGAAACCATTTTTTTCATCATTTCATATAATTTACTATAAAAACAATTGTGAAATATGACAAAAAAAATAAAAACAACACTTTTTAGAACTTTGACCCCCAAAATTTCTTATGTATCAACAACTGTCAAAAAAATGAAATTGCTTAATAGTTTCTAAATTTTGTCCTGAGTTTAGCAATACCCAATGTTTACATATTCCTTGCTTTTTTCCTTATCTTATGTGATAATAAGTGCAAGTAGCACTTTGCCATTTCCAAAGGGTTTATTTTCAAAATTAGTGATAGTGACATTGTAACACTAGTATCTGACACTAATTCCTGAATAACCCTCCACATATACATATTTTTTAAAAGTACACAACCCAAGGTATTAAACTTGGGGTATTTTGACTGTTTCCATGCAACCATTTTACCACAAATCTATGCCACAATTTGAGAAAAAACTTATATTGGTGATTTGTAAAAAAAAAAAAATTTAGAGTGCAATTTAAGAATACATTTACTGAGAACTTTCCGGTATACTGCCAAAAAACACCCCGAAATATGTTCAGAAACATCTTCTGTGTAAATTGATACCACCCATGTATAGGTATGTCGGGTAATTTGGGGGCTAATAGGCCTTATTTGGGGGTGCGCATTTCAGTTTTCCAACTTGGAATTTTCACATTTCGTCATCATGCACCCATGTCCTATTTGGGACATTTTTGAAGCCGGCCAAAGTAATTTACCCCCATCAAACCATATATTTTTAGAGTTGTATTTTAACACTTTCCATGCAATAGCTCTTTGTCAAACTTTTGTGTTATTTTTTCACACACATTGTACTTTAGGCATGAATTGTCAAATCCAGTTATGGGTTACTGCCAAAAAAAAAAAAAATATGTTCAGCAACATCGCCTGAGTAAAGTGATATCACCCATATATAGATTTGATGGGTTGTTTTTGGGGTGCTACGCCAATCTTCTGACATGTGCTTGTCATTTTTCTAATTTGACATATCTTCTTTGCTTATCTTCTTTTTAGGGGCCTTTTAACATACCAATTTTTTTATTGCCATGAACGTGCATATATTTGGTAAGCTGACACCCCAAAGTATTGTAAATGGAGTGTTTTTATGCCATGGATGCAACCGTTTGCCCCAAACAAATTGGATAGTGTGTGGTGGTTATTTTTCATTTTTACACCCACATTATTTTTGGACTGTGATTTAGGAGACACTGTTGTCGGTTACTGCATAAAAACTCTCCAGATCTTTCGTTTTGGGTCTACCGCATACCCCAGTTTGAATTATTGCCAGAAAAGTGTTTAAATTTGAAATGTTGACACGCCAAGGTATTGCATATGGAGTGCTTTGATGCCATGGATGCAACGGTTTTAGCCCAAAACATTTGAGAAGTTGTGTGGCGGTAATTTTTTGATTTTTTTTTTTTAGATTTTCACACCCACATTAGATTTGGACTGTGATTTAGGAGACACTGTTGTCGGTTACTGCACGAAAACTCTCCAGGTTGTTATTTGCAAGGTCTCCTGAGTACACCCATGCCCCCCCCATGCACAGGTTTGTCAATATTTTGTCAAAATACAGCACCAATTGTAGAACATAAAAATGTAGGAATAAAATGTAAAACTCTGGTGCAGTAAAAGAAAAAAAAAACTAAACTGAACTAACTAACTAGACTGTAAGAAAAAATAGAAAGGAAAAAAAATCACGCACAGTGTGATACACCTTGAAACAGTCCCCAAGACACAGACCGGGTTGTCCAGGGCATTCTGGGCAATAAAAGGTTGTGTCTCTCCTCTGCCCGCTCTTGAAACACACCCTGCACCTTTTTTGGGGTCTCTGTTTGCCCTCAGTAGGGGGGATTTTAGAAATAAAATGTGTAGCCCCGACTCTGTCCCCCATCACCGCCCGGGGAGCAGGTGCATCCTGGTACAAAAGCCCCGAAATGACCTGGAGTTGAAACTGTAAAAAGGACAGTGTCACTCCGGGGTTTGCCTTTTTGTACCAGGCCCTTGACTTCTGCATAATTTGGTAGGGCTGGAGCAGCTGATCTGCCAGATCAACCCCACCCATATGCCGGTTATAGGCTTTTTATGCACACTGGCTTCCTGATGCTCTCAGCTCTGCCACGTACAGAGACCTCCACAGACCTCTCAGAGTGGATGGTGGTTAGAAGGTATACATCCTTCTTGTCTCTGTACTTGACTGCCAACAGCTCCTCTTGGCGCAGAGCTGAGGTCTCCCCCCTTTTTAACCGGGTGCGGGCAAGCTGTGCTGGGAACCCTACGCGGTTCTTGCGAACAGTACCGCATGCTACTGTATCAAAACAATACAGCAGCTTGAACAAAGGGACACTTGTATAAAAATTATCAACAAACAGGGGAAAAAGTAGGTCCCACACAATCTTGCCACTGGTTCCCAGGTGTTCTGGGCAACCTGGAGGGTCAAGGCTGCTATTCTTTCCCTCATACACCCGGAAGGCCTGAGTATACCCACTCTCGCTGTCACAGAGCTTATACACCTTCACTCCATACCTGGAGTGTTTGGAAGGAATATACTGCTTGAATCCCAGCCTTCCATTATAGTTCATTAGGGATTCATCCACGCAAATATTCCTTCCAGGTGTATAAGCCTCCGCAAACCCGGCGTCGAAGTGGGTAATCAGCATTTTATACAGCCTGTCAAACTGGGGATGCTCTCTAGGAGGGCACAGGCTTTTTGTCACTGAAGTGCATAAAACGCAGAATGTTTTCATACCTTCTACGTGAAATTGATAGGGGGTAAATGGGGGTAGAGCAGATGGGGCTACTGCTCCAGTAGGAGCGAATTGAGGGCTTCTTTATGATGCCCATCAGCATAGTAAGTGCCCAGAATTTCAGAAATTCTGGCATAATCTAGTGGGGTCCATTGCTGCCTTGCCAAGTAGGAGTCTGGCTTCGCAACACAATGCTGATGGGAATACAGATTTGTTTGGGCAACAATGTGGCCCAACAAATTATCCCCTAGAAACACCTGCAAAAACTGTGTGGCAGTAAATCCTGCAACATCAATATTGATGCCAGGATTTGCCGTGAAAGGAGGGATATCTGGCCTCTGGCGATGAGGCACTACCCACTGCTCAGCTGGAGCTGTGGGTCTCCTGCTGGCAGGTGGTGGCCCCAGATCTGCATCAGAAACATCACTGGAAGATACATCAGCCAGCATAGATGATGTATCCAGCAATGTCTCTGAACACCTGGCAGGGTCAAAATCTGGGTCTGAGTCAGACGCAGATGCCTCAGATTCTGACGCCAGGATGGCATATGCCTCCTCGGCGCTGTACACCCTCTGGGACATTAGATATAATAGAATATAAAATAAATTGTTATTATTATATATATAAGCGGATTATTGGTTCTCAAAAGAACCTTTGGGTTTCACAAGAAAATAAAAATAAATGGCCCTAAAAAGGACCTTTTGGTTAACCCGAGTAATCACCTAAATCTCTCTAAATCCCCCCGAATCCCTCTAAACCTTCCTCAATTGTTCTAAATCTCCCTAAAATCTCTCTAAACCTGCCTCAATTGTTCTAATCTCCCTAAATCTACCTAAAATCTCTAACCTGTCAAATCTGATCTCTCTCTCTCGCTCACCAAAACACAAGTGAGGAGAGGAAGGGAGAATCAGAGGTCAGAGCCAATATTTACAAAATATTGACCTGACAAATTAGAAATTTTATTTAGATTTTTTTCAAACTTCTTATTGGATGTTGCTAGCCTGCCTCTCTGATGAGGCAGGCTAGGAACATCCCACACAGCCCCAAGATGACCCTGCCCTTAGAAGGGCAGTGCCATCTTGGCTGTCTCTTTTATTTTATTTTTAAATTTTTATTCATTTATTATTATTTATTTTTTTTACACTTTTTTTTGTCTGCTGGGTCCCTCGAGGCACCCAGCAGAGCACCTGATCACTTATGTGATCTTTTTGTACTGAGTGCGACGATACCTCTTGGCACTCAGTACTTCCAGACGCTACCGGAAGTGATCACTCGGGGGGAGCGATCATTGAGCGGACCGGCAGCAGGTAACCATATTGCAAGGATGCCTCGATGTCGAGGCATCCTTGCAATATACTCAGAGCAGCTGGAAGCGATCCGATCACTTCCAGCGCTCTGTAGAAGTGCGGGGCACCTTTCCGGTTAAACCGGATGTTGATCGCTCCCGGGGAGCGATCACAAGGGGCCCCGGCACTTCAGAACGCCATTGCAGGGATGCCTGGACTCCCAGGCAGCCTGCAATGGCGTTTGAGCTGCTGGAAGCGATACCGATCGCTTCCAGCGCTCAAGTGACCGCAGGACGTACTATGTACATCAGCGGGTCTAAAAGAGACCCTTAGCCGTGACGAACATGGTATGTCCGCGGTCACTAAGGGGTTAACATTAAAATATAAACAGACACATAGCTTACTTGGGGGAATAGCAGAGGAGCAAGGTTTTAGTACCGTCCACAGTCTCTGAGCAAGGGGTTCCATGACAGCGGTCATGCTGCTACAAATATATGTATAATGTTGCCCTATACAGAAAAGTGGCGGCCTATCCGTCACACTTTACAACTGTCACACGCATATGTGTTTTGCACTTACAGCGTAGCCGGGCACTTGGCACTTTAGTTTGTTTAAAATGACTGTATGAGTCTGTTTCCAAGATTCTGGCAACAGTGTGAAGTAATTGAGGTCTATCACAGCAAGATCATTTTGAGATGGAAATCCTGTGTTAACAACAGCCAAAACCTGTTACAAATCTGTTTGACATGCTGCCAACCTGCATCATGGTTACCAATTAAGTGAACGATCTTGTTGTCAGTCTTCTTGACATCAATCAACAACAGTTCTTCTCTAATAGTTGAAAGGGCCCGTCTATAAGTTCTTTTCAACACAATTTGGTAACCTTTCTCTTTAAACTAAGAGTGAACAATGTCTGCTTTCAGTTTAAATTCACTCATTGTACAAGTTCTTCTTATTCTGAGGTACTGACCAGAAGGAATGCCTCGTTTCAAGGATAGAAGATGATGGTCTTTCCAATGATATCAAACATTACCATATAATGGGCTCTATTACATTCTGCGCGCAAACAGTAACGCGTGGGCAAAAACGCATTAACGCGAGGGGCAAAACCCTTTGCGCAGACCATCGTATTACAACGTCAGCGCAACAAACGCGTGCATACGTCTAATGTGGGTAAACCTGCGCGAAAGCTGCGCGAGCTTACTGTACTACGCGCATCCTATACTTAACATTGTGAGCGCAAATGCGTTTAAGCGCTGCTACGCAGATGGTATTACAATCTATGCACAGTTTTTAACGCACAGTGTTTGCGTGCATAATTTTAACGTCTTTTAAAAGCTGGTGTTAATGGCAAATCTGAACATCCTGGCCGAACCCAAATACACCAGCCCAAAAATAAAAATACAGCAAAGTATAGTTACACATTCTACGCATACCCAAACAATAAAATTGAGACGTTGTGCGTGTTTTTATTATTGCTGCAGCTAATATACTCAGATTGATTTTGACAGGTGCAAAAACTTAACGGGAAACAATTGTGGTTCTTAATTCTGATTGACTGAATCTCGTGGAAAAAACAGTTCGCACACTGATTTCTGCGCGCAGCGTTAATGCGCGTGCGTTTTTGCACGTCTTTTTTACACGCTTTATATTTTGACGATTGAAAAAATGCGTGAGGATTGTAATACCAGCGTTAATTTACGCGCGTTAACATTTAACGCTTCGCGCACAAATTAACGCGCTGTGCGAGTATTTTTGCGCAAAGAATGTTATAGAGCCCCATGTGTTTAAATATATAACTGGAAAAAAAAACAATTGCAAAACAACTTTTTCTCCCCCTCTGTTCTAAGGCAGTGGCATTCACTTATAAAGTAGACACTGTCACTGCACTAATTCACCTTCTCATTTTCCACATTGTGAGCAAATTTGAAAGCGATCTAAAACATGGAGGGCGTTAGGGGTGTACTTGCCCTCTGGGCACCTCATGACCTTGCTATGCCTCTGCTCTATTTCAATTGATTACTGTAGGGTTTCAGTCTAGTTGCAGGGTTTGGAGGAGTTCCACTGGTGATCTTTCAACCTCCGGTATGCCCCTTTCCCAGATATTCTGGCCATGTGCCCAGGTCTCTTAGTCTTCCAAGTGCTATGTGTGAGGAGTGCAAGCTGCTGCTGGTGTGTTGTAAAGGGATTTGTGGTGAAGCTGGATGCTGTGGCATGAACACATTGGCGCACGTGCAAAAACAAGGTGTTGTTGCATTCCCCCTATGTCACCTCGGACCTGTTGTATGTCCTCCAAAATGGACTGCCACAGTGACTGGGTTGCGGCTGTTAAATCATCGCTAGTGGGCTGGGAACACAGTTACTGGGTCTCCAATGGTACGTCCCGTGATCTGGCAGAGGAGGCAGTGGACGATGGTGAGCCACATGTGTAGGCTGGCACCATGGTGGGTGGTGGCTGCATGTCCACTGGTGTGCCACTCTGTGGGAAATATTGGCGAATTCTGTGTGAGGAGGAATTTGCCAAATTCACTCGGTCTGCTGTGGAAGCAGTGGCTGTAAAGCACTTGTTGTAAAGATAATTCGACGAAGATACTGTGCGATCCTGACACACTGCACATTACAGAGCTCCACAGCAATAAGACTCACAGTAATGTGCGGTGTGTATGAACGTATCACAAAGCTCCACAGCAATAAAACTCACAGCAATGTGAGATGTGTATGAGTGTATCACAGAGCCCCACAGCAATAAAACTCACAGTAATGTGCGGTGTGTATGAGCGTATCACAGTGCTCCACAGCTATAAAACTCACAGCAATGTGCAGTGTGTATGAGTGTATCCCAGAGCTCCACAGCAATAAAACTCGCAGTAATGTGCGGTGTGTATGAGCGTATCACAGTGCTCCACAGCTATAAAACTCACACTCATACACACTTCACATTGCTGTGAGTTTTATAGCTGTGGAGCACTGTGATACGCTCATACACACTTTACATTGCTGTATCACAGAGCTCCACAGCAATAAAACTCACAGTAATGTGCAGTGTGTATGAGCGTATCACAGAGCTCCACAACAATAAGACTCATGGGGAATATGGGGATGGATGGTGTGGCATGGGGTAATATGGGGATGGATGGTGTGGTATGGGAGTAATATGTGGATAGATGGTGTGGCATGGAGTAATATGGGGATGGATGGTGTGGTATGGGGATGTATGGTGTGGTATGGGGGTAATATGGAGATGTATGGTATGGTAGTAATATGGGGACGAATGGTGTGGTATGTGGGTAATATGGAGATGTATGTTGTGGTATGGGGGTAATATGGGATGGATGGTGTGGTATGGGGTAATATGGGGATGGATGGTGTGGTATGGGGGTAATATGGGGATGGATGGTGTGGCATGGGGCAATATGGGGATGGATGGTGTGGCACGGGGTAATATGGGATGGATGGTGTGGTATGTATGGGGTAATATGGGATGGATGGTGTGGTATGGGGTAATATGGGGATGGATGGTGTGGCATGGGGGTAATATGGGGATGGATGGTGTGGCATGGGGTAATATGGGGATGGATGGTGTAGTATGGGGTAATATGGGGATGGATGGATAGATGGATGGTGTGGTATGGGGATGGATGTGTGGCATGAGGTAATATGGGGATGAATGGTGTGGTGTGGGGGTAATATGGGGATGGATGGTGTGGCATGGGGCAATATGGGGATGGATGGTGTGGCGTGGGGTAATATGGGGATGGATGTTGTGGTATGGGGTAATATGGGGATGGATGGTGTGGCATGGGGGTAATATGGGGATGGGGTAATAAGGGGATGGATGGTGTGGCATGGGGTAATATGGGATGGATGGTGTGGTATTGGGTAATTTGGGATGGTTGGTGTGGCATGGGGTAATATGGGGATGGGTGGTGTGGCATGGGGTAATATGAGGATGGATGGATGGTGTGGTATGGGGTAATATTGGGATGGTTGGTGTGGTATGGCGGTAATATGGGTAAGGTTGGTGTGGCATGGGGTAATATGGGGATGGATGGTGTGGTATGGGGTAATATGGGGATGGATGGTGTGGCATGGGGTAATATGGGGATGGATGGTGTGGCGTGGGGTAATATGGGGATGGATGTTGTGGTATGGGGTAATATGGGGATGGATGGTGTGGCATGGGGGTAATATGGGGATGGGGTAATAAGGGGATGGATGGTGTGGCATGGAGTAATATGGGATGGATGGTGTGGTATGGGGTAATTTGGGATGGTTGGTGTGGCATGGGGTAATATGGGGATGGGTGGTGTGGCATGAGGTAATATGAGGATGGATGGATGGTGTGGTATGGGGGTAATATTGGGATGGTTGGTGTGGTATGGTGGTAATATGGGTAAGGTTGGTGTGACATGGGGTAATATGGGGATGGATGGTGTGGTATGGGGGTAATATGGGGATGGATGGTGTGGCATGGGGTAATATGGGGATGGATGTGTGGTATGGGGTAATATGGGGATGGATGGTGTGGTATGGGGTAATATGGGGATTGATGTGTGGCATGGGGTAATATGGGGATTGATGGTGTGGCATGGGGTAATATGGGAATGGATGGTGTGGCATGGGGTAATATGAGGATGGATGGTGTGACACGGGGTTATGAATGGTACTATCCAGAGCTCACTGGCACGCAGATATCAATGCTTTACCTTTCAGCTACTTGGAGTCCAAACTTGGACCCTTCACCAAAGGCGTCTGCCTGCATCCCACATATTCTATTAACTGGAGCAGGCACGTTGCTTTGATACCGCCTCCCTCACGTGATGCATGCAGCATCACGTGAGGGAGCGGTGCCAAAGCAACGTGCCTGCTCCAGTTAATAGAATGTGTGGGATGCAGGCAGACTGCAGCGCCACGGCAGTTTCAGGGTCAGTCCGCCTCTGGGCAATGCCAATGGGCATAATAACCGGGGGCGCCAGCAGCCGGCACACCACCGGCTGGCACCCCACCTCAGCCCTACGCCCGGGGCACCCGCACCGGCTGCCCCCCAGTTGTTATGCCACTGTGTGGAAGCTTTAGAACGCTGCAGGTAAGGAAGAGCACTTGAACCACGCAGCCATTTACATCAGCATTCAAACACTGCCCCCACTAAATCTCTACCATTTGTAACTCACTTGATGCAACTCACAATAACACATCAAGCATCCAGATGGTGACTTGGGAGAGGGACTAAATTCCCTAGGTATGCAATGATATTTAGGAAAATATCTCCTCACTGACCATATGTGTCACTGAAAGATCAGTCTGCAAAACTCTCTTCCATTGGTATTCCACACCAATTCATCTACATAAACTCTCTAATTGACCCTCTGCAATCTGTCTTCTGCTCACTGCACTCAACATAAACGTCTCTTGCGAAACTGACCAATGACCTTGCAACTGCTAAATCAAATGGGTGCTACTCGCCGCTGAGCCTTCTTGACCTCGATAATGCAGGATCTTGGAATAAATAATAATAGCACCAGAGATCAATATAAATGTAATAAAATTTATTAACTTACACTTCATAGTAGATAAAACAGCATAGCAAAACTGGAGGCAACAGGATAAAGGCATACAGCTCAATGCGTTTCTACCATAAATGGTCTTCCTCAGGAAAAAATAAGTATTACTTATTTTCTCCTGAGGAAGACCATTTATGGTAGAAACGCGTTGAGCTGTATGCTTTTATCCTGTAACCTCCAGTTTTGCTATGCTGTTTTATCTACTCTGAAGAGTAAGTTATGAAATTTTATTACATTTATATTGATGTCTGTTGCTATTATTATATATCATTTATTCCGAGATCCTGAATTATCGGATGGATTCAACATCGGCTTGACATCAGCCTCACAGCAACACTGGAGGATGATGGGCATATTTTATTCCACACCTTTGTGAGTGGCCATTTTTATCTGCGTATACCTAAACTTGTGGGATATTACCCTATATATTTTGTTTTATGTCTCGAATTGGATGTCTTCCCGTTTCCTTAAACTCAATCTTGCCAAAACTGAAATTCTTGTTGTTCCTCCCTTCAAGGAAAACCCAATGCCACTGTCACATCTTCGGCCCCCACGGCACTGCCTGGGGGGTCCGGGCGCCCGGCGGCATCACTATCTGGCCGGGTGCCAGGCTTACAAGCTGGCCGATTGGCGTCTGAAGGAGCGGGGCTTGGCGTGATGACGCGGAGCCGCCGACCTTAAGTACAGGGCGCAAGACTATGCTCGCCACCCTGATGGAGTTATTTTGCCGCATCGCCAGTTGACTCCTGAGGTTGTCTCGATGTAACTTTTGTGTTGTTGCCAATTTTCTGCTAGTATGAGGACCTTGCTTAACTTGATTGACCCGGACTGCCTACAGACGATTCTTACGATTAACCCTTGTGTGTGTACTTGTTGTATTCTGTTGTAGCGCTGCTTTAAAATTGTGCTTTGGTGTACTGGACTGTGGCTGCCACTAGAGAGAGATAGTGCTGGAGACCTTGTGGACTATGCTGGACAAAGCAGACTTCATCTCCCATCACCCTTTGCGTGAGGACAGGAAGTGGGGTCAGTTGGGGAGGCTATACGTCAGCAGCCTTGTGTTTGGCGCGGAGTGTGAGCGGAGCAACAAGAGGTGTAGGACGCACGTTGGAGCTGTCAAGGATCACAACCAGGCCGGAGTGGAGATGCTGTCTTATTCATGCTGGAGATCGGGACAGAGACCGTGCTGTGACCTGCACACGCAGACCTGAGAGATTTGGAGGACAAGCTGGTTCTGGCAGGACCCCGAGTTAGGAGGCCACGACGATCGATTGGGAGTGCAGGCGGCGGATCGTTTGTTCCAGTTGTGGAGATTCAGCAAGCGGGGAGCAGATTCGTTGTCTTAGAGTCCCAGTTCAACGCGGAGAAAGATCCTTTGGTCGAAGCATCGAGTGCTGGACAGTTCGTTCGACGGATGGGTGAGAGGCCTCCAGGCCCACGGTTCCGAATGGAAAACGCACAGTTGTTGTATTGATTCGATCCACAGAGCCCCAACGGTGACTAGTCGAAGATTGCTTTTTCGTTCACTGGCCAGTTGAACACAGTTCCCGGGTACCCTAGACACACCTTTATATTCTTTACTGGTCTCAAAATTATATATAATAGAAAATACACAGCAGTGCTGGTGTATAGTTATTCTGCTTCCCTAAGCAAAGCTGTGAGGCGTGGGTGCTTTAGACTAGCTGAAGTCTGTATTTGACCAGTACTCACACGATGAAGTTCAGCAGATAGCTTCATCTCAGCAAAAACTGACACGTAGAAAGATGAATCCAGTTGAAGAGTTTAATGATCAGACTGACAATCTTGTTAGTGTACAGATATTGCAGGTAAAAAGTCATTCATTTTGTCCAGCAGTGAGAACAGAATGGCTGCTATGTGACCAGGAAGTACCTTAGAACAAGACACTGAGCAAAGGGGTGGAACTAGCTGAATGCAGAAGGCTAAGGAAACTGAGCAGGGACAAAATTGCTGCTTACATGCTATTGATTTCATAGCTAAGTCAGATTCAACACAAAACAGAAAAATATAAAATAAATTCTAAATCCTGGGGAATGTCAATAGTAATTCCTAGTGTTGTGAGACTATCCCAAGGTTTATTCAGCGGCTCCTCTGGGGGTGAGCACTACACGTGGGGGCTCGTCCGGGATTTCAGTCTGAGAATTATTATTATTATTATTCTTTATTTATAAAGCGCCAGCATATTCCACAGCGCTGTACAATAAGCACAGTATAGACAGGGTTACAATACATTGAACAACATTTGACAAACAGTACAGGAGGAGATGAGGGCCCTATTCCCGTAGGAACTCACAATCTGGGAGGGTTGGGGTTGGAAACAGGAGGAGAGGACTGTAAGGTGAGAGTGATTGATGGTTGTGTCAGTGAGTTGGGTGGTAGGCTTCCCTAAATAGGAATGTTTTTAAGGGAGCGTTTGAAGGAAGAGAAGTTAGGGGAAAGTCTGACAGTACGAGGGAGAGCGTTCCAGAGAGTGGGGGCTGCGCGTGAGAAATCCTGCAGTCTATCATGGGAAGAGGTGATGCGGGGAGAAGCTAGGCGCAGGTCACTGTTTGACCTTAGGGAGCGGGCTGGGGTGTATTTGGTGATTAGTGAGGACAGGTAGTGGGGAGCTGAGTTAGTGAGGGTTTTGTAGGTAAGGATAAGGATTTTGAACTTAATTCTGCAGTGGATGGGGAGCCAGTGAAGGGACTCGCAGAGGGGAGCGGCAGAGACAGAGCGGCGGGTGAGGTGAATTAGCCTGGCGGAGGCGTTCAGGATGGATTGTAGGGGGGAGAGGCGGGACAGAGGGAGGCCAGATAAGAGATTATTGCAATAGTCGAGTCGGGAGATTACCAGGGCGTGTATGAGTTGTTTTGTAGTGACAGCAGTAAGAAATGGCCGAATTCTGGAAATATTACGCAGTTGGTATCGGCAGGAGGTGGAAAGAGACTTGATGTGGGGGATGAAGGAAAGAGCAGAGTCAAGTGTAACTCCAAGGCAGCGAACTTGGTTTGATGGGGAGATGGTGATACCCTCCACCATGATAGAGAAGTCAGGAGGTGGGGAGGCATTGGAGGGAGGAATAAGTAGGAGTTCAGTCTTTGACATGTTGATCTTTAGGTGGTGGGAGGCCATCCAGGAGGAGATGCCAGATAAACAGTCACTGACTTTTGAAAGGACAGGGGGAGAGAGATCAGGGGTAGAGAGGTAGATCTGAGTGTCATCAGCGTAGAGGTGGTAATTAAAGCCAAAGCTGTTGATGATTTTGCCCAGAGAGGAGGTGTAGATGGAAAAGAGCAGAGGACCAAGGACAGAGCCTTGAGGTACACCAACAGATAGAGGCAATGAGGAGGAGGAGTTACCAGCAAAGGACACACAGAAGGACCTGTTGGATAAATAGGAGTCAACCCAAGCAAGTGCAGTGTCACCGAGACCCAGAGAGTTGAGGGTCTGTAGAAGGAGGGGGTGGTCAACAGTGTCAAAAGCAGCCGAGAGGTCAAGCAGGATGAGAATAGAATAGTGGCCGTGTTTTTTAGCAGTTAGGAGGTCGTTGGTGACTTTGGTGAGGGCAGTTTCAGTTGAGTGTAGGGGACGGAAGCCAGATTGCAGGGGGTCAAGTAGGGAATTGGAGGACAGGAAGATGGAGAGGCGGTTGAAGACTAGTTTTTCTAAGAGCTTAGAGGTAAAGGGAAGCAGGGATACAGGGCGGTAGTTGGATGGAGAGTTGGGATCGAGGGATGGTTTCTTTGTAAAGGGGTAACTAGCGCGTGTTTGAAGGTGGATGGAAAGGAGCCAGTGGAGAGAGATAGGTTGAAGATGTGTGTGAGAGCAGGGGTGAGGGAGGAGGAGAGGGGAGGAATTAGATGTGAGGGAATGGGGTTGAGCGGGCACGTGGTGAGATGTGAGGAGGACAATAAGGAATTGACTTCCTCCTCAGTGGCTGGAAGGAAGCGGCAGGGGGTGGCAGAGGGGACCTGTGGGAGTGGAGGTGGCAGATAACTATCTTGTGTTGGGATGTTACTTCTGATAGTTAGAGTTTTACTGAGGAAGTAGTCTGCCAGGTCTTGAGCGCTGAAGGCAGCTGTGGGGGGAGGTGCAGGTGGGTAGAGGAGGGTGTTGAAGGTGGACCAGAGCCGTTTAGGGTTGGTGGACAGCGTAGATATAAGAGATGAGAAGAAGGATTGTTTGGCCAAGTGGAGGGCAGAGGTGTATGACCGGAGAATAAACTTGAAGTGAACAAAATCAGCTTCAGAGCGGGATTTCCTCCAGGCACGCTCTGCGGTGCAGGAGCATCTTTGCAGGTAGCGAGTCTGGAGGGTGTGCCAGGGCTGAAGCTGGCGGCGTGGCGCCTTACAGAGTCGAAGAGGAGCAAGAGTGTCTAGAGCAGAGATAAGCATCGTGTTGTAGTGATTAGTGGCAGCATCAGGGCAGGTGAAGGATGAGGTATGAGGGAGGTGGTGAAGTAGGTTGGAGAATTGATGGGGGTCCACAGCATGTAGATTTCTGCGAGTGTGTGTGTGCGGGGTGGGGGAGCAGGGTGTTTAGGAAGTCCAGATAGGTTGAAAGAGAGAAGGTGGTGGTCAGAGATGGGGAAAGGGCGACAGTTGAACTCAGAAATATAGAATACCGCAATTAAAAGGTTAATATGGATCCAGACACTGCTGCAAAATTGTGTGAGCAGAATAGTCAGCTAGGGTTAAGTGTAGTCATGGACATTCCCGCAGACACTTGGGCCGAAGACCAGATCCGCCAGGCCGTGGCCGTGCTGACACCGGATCATCGGGGGTTAATAATGGACATTAAGGGGGCGGAGCTAACAGCAGCAGCGCACGGTCGTGTTTTGGAGGAGCTCCGTTACAGCATCGGCTTTAAAATGCATTTATAAGCTCCTACAAGACTTCTCGCTGTGCCTGATTGACCCGGAGGGTCTGGGGATTACCGTGCATCTGGTGTACCCTTTGCTGGCGCGCTCCGGGGTTTCCTTCGTCTGCCTTGAATCGATTTGGGCCTGGTGATGGCGGCCATCTTGGACGGCCTGGACGTGAGTTTTGAGCCTGTTCTTCCCTGTTTGCCTACAGTACCTGATTCATCATGCCCGGCAGTCATGTGCTGAAGGGGGGCCCCCGCCAACGGGATATTCGTGAATCTCTGGCAGGTGGGTCAGCTCCCAGGAGGGGGCTGGGGTCCTCGTATCTCCCTCCAGGCTATGGTTCATCGGGGGACGATGATAGTTCCTGGTCCCTCGGGGGTGGACCGGGGACTTCATGGCTCTCCCCGCCATCGCAGGCGCCAGAACAACGCCCCTGCTCCGCAGCTGCAAAAAAGCGTGCGCAGAAGAAGCACAAGGCCATTCGGGCAGTGTCTCCACAGACGGCGGTGGCCCAGGATTCGTCGGAGGAGGGCCTGACCGGGGATCCCCAGCTCTCTGTCATCAGCAGTGCGGCGTCTGAGCGACAACCCGGCCCGAGAACAGACGGAGGAAATGCAGAGCCTCAGCAACATGGAGAGGATGACCATCTCCCATCTACAAAAGGTGACCTGCGTAGAATCCTGGATGAGATCAGAGAGATAAAGGAGATATGGCGCCCAGAGGTGGCAGCGGTCAGAGAAGAGGTTGCTGCGGTTCGTGCTCAGGTGTTGGAGGTGCAGTCGACGGCTGCTGAGGTGAAGTCTGAGCAAATTCTGCTGTCCGGTCAGGTCGCTGCCCTGAGATCTCAGGTGGATGTTCTATCTCGCTCTGTAGAGACTTTAGAGACCAGACACAGACGCCGCAACATCAGGGTCAGGGGCATACCAGACTCGATTACGGCGATGGAACTATTGCCCTATACTACCCGCTTGGTCCTTCAGGTCGCTGGACTTCCACGGGAAACTCCGGACATACTTGGTGTGGCATTTCGGGTCAGGAGACCGGCGACGTCCTCAGGAAGTACACCTGGCGACGTTGTCATAGCTTTTAGGGATGTTGCTCTGAAGGGGAAAATTATGTCCTCTCCTGGGGCGCGAGAACCTGTGCCATTTGAGGGCTCCTCTCTGACCTTGTTTCACGACCTCCCGTTCCAGACCCTGCTGGCACGTCGCCGCTTTCGGGATGTGACAACGATCCTTCGAAGAACCGGGATTCGCTACCGTTGGGGCATGGCGGGTTCATTGGTAGTAACGTATGCCAATGTTTCATATACCATTATTGATCCCGCACAGGCATGGAGGATCTAGAGGCAGCAGGTATTTCCCCGGACCTCCTGGAAATACAACCGGGATGAGAATCATACCACCCCTCACCAAGCATTAATGTTTTTAGTTCTTTACGAGTTTTTCGGACAATTTGCTGTATGACATCTAAGTGGATATTTTAGAGAGCCACGGCCCGGTTTCTGAATTTTCACGCGTGCCTTTTTACCATATGCCGGACTCAGTGCTTCTTGTTCCGCTCGCACTAGTTTAATCCACGCTATTTCGCTGTTCTACTCATAAGAAGTTTAGCTGGCCCAGTGTGGCCGTATTTCTTTGACCTGTCCCTCTTCATGCAGACATCTCCTTCTACTTCGACCCTTATTTTGATTCTCCCCCCCTTGCTGTGTTTTGCTTTTCGTGTTTTATATGCTGTCTCCGAGGACTTTCTGACTCTAGCGAAGACACAATGCCATTTGTCATATTTTTCTTTTCTTTATTTTTTATGACCCCATTATTTCGGGACACTGATGACTCTTTTGCTATAGTTCCCCGGTCGGGGCTTATTTGGATTGTGTTCCCCCCCCCCCCCCCTCTGCTACTTGAGACACTGATGTTTCCCTGCGAGAACCCCCCCCCCCTTTACATGTTTGTGATGCCTATTTGGCCCTATGAGGCCTGCTTTGCCAGTTGATGCATTATTCTTGCGGGAAAAATAAATTTTGACGAGACCCCCCCACTCTGGGATGTTGCCCCCCCCCCCTTGTTTTTGTGTTTGTTTTTTTTTTTTTTATTTTTTTTATTCTCTCCCTTTTCTGACCCCCCCCCCATTTTGTTTCGGCTTCACTGGGTTGTCCTAGGGGAAGAGCCATAGGCTGGAACCCAGCTTTTCCCCGGGTGCCTAGGCCTGGTGCCATTAACCCCCATGGCCTTTTCCTGCGGTTTTTAACCAGTTGGGAATGTGCCAGAGGCGGCACTAATATGGCCTTTGCCATCTTTCCTTCACCCCCCCTTTTTTTTTTTTTTCTCTCTCCTTTTTATAATTATATTTGATGTCTTTCGCTGTTGATATTGCTATCTATACGCCTTGTAGTTTCGATGCATATGATTCCTGATGATCTTTTCTTATGCTATGCTGTTTTTCTTTGTTTTCTTTACGCTAAGTTATTGCAGACGATTATATGCGGCCCTGCGAGGCCCTCACTTTACGTTTTACTTGTATGATGACTTATCTCACAATAAAAAATTTTGAATACAAAAAAAAAAATAATGGACATTAAAGCGAACTCAGAGACTTCTCACACATATGTCCTTTTTGAGTGGAGAAAGGGTGTTCCGGTGTATTTTCAGGGCGCGAGTGTGAAACTGACAGACGATGTGGAAGTTCAACTGATCCAGCCAAGTACGCCACGTGGCGATCCTGCAAACATTCCCGTGCCTGGCCAGCTAGCCATGATCGGGCCAGAGTTCATTGTGGCTATTGGAGACTTGTTGGCTAAACGTCAAAGAACCAACCCTCCTCACACTAAATTTTGGTTACCGACGGTTGAGGAATTTTTCAGGAAGCGTACCAACTCCGGCGAGAGAAGAAACCTTTGAGGAATGGGTAGAACAGGCGATGTAGGCTCTAGACGAGTGGAACGTCCCTGAAGCACAGAACAAACAGAATTACAAAGAGCTTGAAGGGACATGCATCAGAGGCTGTCAAAAACCTGAAGTTGAGTAAGCAAGACTGTACTGCTCTAGATTACCTAAATATATTACAGGAAGTTTTCGGGTGAACAGAAAAGGCTGCTGAGCTCATGTACCAGTACGAACACACCTACCAGCGAAAAGGTGAGAAAATTACTGAATATATGAGGCGCCTGGATAAGATTCTGCACCAGATACTTCTCAAGAAAGGGGCTGAACCTGCCACGATAGATCAAATCAAAATGCAGCAGATATTGATGGGCACTCAACCTCTAGACCCTGTGATGTTACAGCTGAAAACAAGAGAAGGTAACCGAGAATTGAAATACCTGGAACTGATTCGAGCTGTTAGAGAGGAAGAGGCTCTGCTGGAACAAAAATCCTTAAGAAGAGGGGAAAGAGCTTACGCGCAACCCGTGAGACATAATGAATATTCGCCGACTGAAGAGGATTCGTTGGATGCCTATGGGTCCGAAGTTGACAGACAAGAGTAGCTGGTTGTTCCTATATCTTTCGAGAGTGCTGCAAAGGAGTCAACTATTCTGGCATATAGTGAGATACAAAAGACTGTTAAGAAGGTGCAAGAAGCTCAAGCTGAACTGGAACAGGCGCACACGAACCTGTGCCAGGTAATTTTGAAGGTGGCAGAGACACAGGCCGATATACAAAAGTTCCTCACAGATATGTGGACAACAGGAGTTGCTGTGGCCTCCGGCCAGGTTCCTTCAAATGAATCACCACGAGCAAGTGCACCTCCGTCTTCAAAGAAGAGATGTTTCAGTTGTGGAGAAATGGGTCATTTCAGAACACAGTGCACAAACCGAAGGCCTGAAGAAAAAAGAGTTGAAGAATTCTTAAAGGCCTTAGAAAGACTGCTATCTACCTCACAGGCAGGAAATGCTATAGGGCCCTGGTGAT
Organism: Leptobrachium leishanense; assembly: GCA_009667805.1. Taxonomy (NCBI): domain Eukaryota; kingdom Metazoa; phylum Chordata; class Amphibia; order Anura; family Megophryidae; genus Leptobrachium; species Leptobrachium leishanense. The sequence continues at coordinate 337,849,314 of CM019063.1, read as the reverse complement.
GGAGCAACCAGGTGCCCAACGGTCGGAAACTGCTCCAATTTTCAAGCCTGAACTGAAAGGCAGAGAGAGCCCAGATCCGTACCAAATGCTGGGCCTACCAGGACTGAAATCATTACTCCCTTAGTATCCGGTCCTATGTCACAGGAAAGCAATGCACACCCAAAACCTCCACGAGTCAGGAGGAAGGCTAGAGTACAGCGAACTGGGTCTATATCTCCTGCTGCTACAAGCACGTTTCCTGACCAGCTGATAGGTCCTTCTCCCATCGTTCCAATCCAAGTGGAGGGAGTCTACACTAAAGCTCTGTTAGACTCAGGTGCCCAAGTGACATTGATCTATCGAGACTTCTACGAGAAGCACTTGAAGCACATACCCTTAAAGAAGCTAAAGGACCTTGAGATGTAGGGTATCGGAACTGAGAAGCTTCCCTATGACGGATATCTACAGGTGAAGTTAGAATTTGGATCCGAAGTCGGACAGTCTGGAGGCTGTGATGCATTGGCCATTATGTGTCCTCGCCTATCGGGGGCCAGCTGAAGTTCGATGATAGTGAGGACGAATACTGATCTGGTGAGATGTCTCGTGACTCCGATAGTGATGGAGGAAGGTTCTACCAATGAGGTACATCCGATGTTACGTCTGGTCTATCAACGAATGGTCAAAGAACAGAGAGCACCTGCCAAAGTGGGGCGTCCGTGGAGATTGGGAGGGACAGAGAAGGTTCTGCAATCAGGAGAAGTGGCGAGTTTCCGTGCTTCGGTCAACTTGAACGGATCGCAACCAGGTCCTTATGTGGTACTGGAAACTGATATCAGTCATGGGAGTGAGGCTGGAGTCGAAGTAATCCCTGAAATAATCTCTACAAGAACTTCGAAACGGACCCGAGGAAGAGTTTCAGTTAGTGTGTGTAATGTAGAAAAAATGGTTAGCGCCCAAATATGTACCAACACTGGTATCCCAATGCCAAACCAGATATATAGAGGTTTCCCCCAAACCAATGTGACAACAAATGAAAATATACGTATCTGGTAGCGCGATGGTAATCGCTTCTCGGGACTCAGGTGTCTCTCATAATGTGCATCATCCGCATGGTTTTTATAAAGAAGGAAGCAAAAATACATATGATGGTGCAGAGTGTATTAATAAAATATTTGTACAATGCTGTTGAATTATTCCACTCACAAATATAGAGCCCTATCACTGGCTCTGAGTGGTTAGATGCATCTGGGTCTTTTTTCTTCTTTTTATTCTGAAGGTGACCCACACCTTATGCAATCGATAGCTCCTCTTATTCGTCAGTTATAGGAGAAAGCATAGAGACAAAGAAACTTTCTTGTGCAGATCCACCAATCAAATCATGAACTAATACAGATGGAGTGTCAACTCACATTTGGTGGAGCTTTTAGCCAAGCTCTAGGTGTAGCCTGTGGATTTGTTAGTGGTTCAGATCCACGAAAACCAAAAGATTCCAACACATTGGGACAAATCCACAGGCTATACCACCTAGAGCTTGGCTAAAAGTTCCACCAAATGTGAGTTGACACTCCATCTGTATTAGTTTACGATTTGATTGGTGGATCAGACTATAGTTATAAAACCCGCCGACAAAGGCGACGGGACTGTTATTTTGTCAAAAGAACAATACAATGAGGAGGTGTTTCATATACTGAATGTTGGTACAACCTATGGTAAACTAAAAAATTATCCCATTAAAGATATCAGAAACAAACTTGAATCCCTACTTCATGAGGGAAGAGAAAAGGGTATCCTAAACAAATCAGAGTTTGAATACCTATTGATGGAATATACTAAGACACCATACCTCTATATATTTTACCAAAAATCTGATAAAACCCCCTGGAAGACCTATAGTGGCGGGCATAGATTCAATAACCAGCCACTTATCAGAATACGTAGACACACTCCTTCAACCCATTGTTCGATTAAACATGTTACAAATATTGAAAGAACTAGATTGGCAGAATGGTGATATCATCGTAACATGTGATGTAAACGTGCTTTATAGCAATATACCGCATGGTATGGGATTAACCATACTAGAAGAAGAAATATCTAAATATAATCTAATAGAAAGTGATCAAAGATCCTTCATTATAAAAAGCATTAAGTTTATATTAAACCACAATTACTTTAAGTTGAAGAGGATTATTATATCCAATATAAGGGTACAGCTATGGGCATGAAGTTTGCGCCCAGCTACGTCAACCTATACATGTCAGGCTGGGAAATCAGGTTCGTGTATGGTTCGCGCGGCTGGGCGCAAGAAAACGTTCTGGCCTATAAGCGATACATCGACGATGTATTTTTTGTTTGGAGAGGAGGAGAGGAGAGTCTGTGCATTTTTTTAGAAGGCCTTGATAATATAGAATGGGGTATTACACTAGATAAAAGTTGGAGTCCTGATAAAGTCAGTATTTTAGATCTAGAGATCTATAGAGAGGGTGACCATATAAAGTCCAAAACCTTCTTTAAGGAGGTCGACACTAATACTTATATTGACTATACAAGCTGCCACCATCCTATGTGGCTGAACGGGGTCCCGAAGGGACAGTTTATCCGTTTAAGACAGAACTGCACAGATATAGAGATTTTTAAAAAACAAGCAGACACCCTTAAAAAGGACTTCGTGGAAAAGGGATATAAAGAACTAGATTTAGACCAAACCATTTCTAATGTAATACAAGAAGAATGTGATGAACTACTCCAGTATATACCGAAAATTGCGAAAGGAGGAGAAGAAATCCTCTTCATTTGTGATTATAATAACAAAGTAAAAGAAATTAAAAATATCTTAAAAAAACATTGGCACATTCTAAGGAATGATGACCCAGATGCATCTAACCACTCAGAGCCAGTGATAGGGCTCTATATTTGTGAGTGGAATAATTCAACAGCATTGTACAAATATTTTATTAATACACTCTGCACCATCATATGTATTTTTGTTTCCTTTTATATAAAAACCATGCGGATGATGCACATTGTGAGAGACACCGGAGTCCCCGAGAAGCAATTACCATCGCGCTACCAGTGTGTGTAATGTGTCTGATTCTCCAGTGGTCCTGAAAGCACGAATGCCCATCGGACAAGTGTCTTCTGTTACGCCTCTCTCCCCTACCGATGTAGGGGGGGAAGTGAACAAGGAGATTCCAGCTGAACGGTTCTATCCTAAAGATGCTCCTATCACACTTGAATGGAAGAAACGACCTCAGTCCCAGATCCTAAAGTGGAAGGACTTGTTCTCTAAGAATGAGTTCGATGTGGGATGCGCTAAGAGTACTGAACATCGCATTCGACTACAAGAGGATAAGCCGTTTCGAGAAAGGTCAAGACGAGTTCCGCTGGGAGACTTGGATGATCTACGAGAACAGCTAAATGAACTACAGAGGACTAAGGTGATTCAAGAGTCCAGGAGTCCTTATGCTTCTCCAATAGTGATGGTTCGAAAGAAGAACGGTTCTATCCGTTTATGTATAGACTATCGCACGCTAAATCAGAGGACCATTCCTGATCAATATGCTACTCCTCGGATAGAAGATGCCTTACAGTGTTTGTCTGGAGCAAAATGGTTTAGTGTACTAGACCTGCGAAGTGGGTATCATCATATACCAATGCATCCTGAAGACAAAGAGAAGACTGCGTTCATCTGCCCACTGGGGTTCTTTGAGTTCAACCGAATGCCTCAAAGCCTCACAGGAGCTCCCGCCACGTTCCAAAGGTTAATAGAGAAGACAGTTGGAGATATGAACCTGATAGAGGTGTTGGTGTATCTAGATGATCTGATTGTGCTCGGGAAGACTTTGGAAGAACATGAGCAACAGTTGGAGAAGGTCTTGAAGCGGCGCCATGAAAAGGGGTCGAAACTGTCCTTGGAGAAGTGTCAATTTTGTTTACCTTCAGTCACGTACCTGGGGCATGTTGTTTCGGCAGAAGGTGTTTCAACGGATCCTTGAAAGTTGGAAGCCGTAGCTTCCTGGCCTAGACCCTGAAATATTACCGAACTTAGATCCTTCCTGGGATTCTGCTCATACTACCGAAGATTCGTGGGGGGATTTGCTAAGATAGTTCAACCTTTGAATAAGCTCCTGCGAACAGAAGAAGTGGGAGAAGATCTCAAGGCCTCTAATCAAGGTTCGTCGGCACAAGGGCCTAGGAAGGCTCGAGAATCAATTCAAGAAGAGTGGACTAATCAATGTGAAAGTGCTTTTATGAAGCTGAAAGAGAGTCTAACTCGAGCTCCCGTCCTGGCTTACGCTGATCCTCATAAGCCGTACGAATTGCATGTGGATGACAGCAGAGAAGGTCTAGGCGGAGTGTTGTATCAAGAATATGATGGTTTGCTGACGCCTGTAGCATATGTAAGCCGAAGCCTTACGCCTCCAGAAAGGAACTATCCTAGCCACAAATTAGAGTTCTTAGCCTTGAAGTGGGCGGTAGTAGACAAGCTGAAAGATTATCTGTATGGGGCTGAATTTGTGATAAAGACTGACAACAATCCTCTTACGTACGTCCTTACTACTGCAAAACTGGATGCAACAGGACAACGGTGGTTGGCCGCTCTGTCAGGGTTTCGGTTCAGCCTTAAGTATCGCCCTGGAGTGAATAATCGAGATGCAGATGCTCTGTCTAGAAGGCCCTACTATACAGAATGGACTCAGTTGACTCCAGATGGGGTGCAAGCCTTATGTCAGGGGGCAGAGCGCCGGGTCAAGGGAGCAGTTGAAGCAGAAGCTATAGGAGTTATGGCTGCGGGCGTTCCAGAGCTTTATTGTAATCCTACACAGCTGAGGAGTGAAAGCCTACCTACTCTCTGGAAACAGGACCTGAGAGCAGATCAAGCTGAAGATCCTCGGATCGCATTGACAATGAAAGCTATGAACGCTGGTCAAAGGGGATTTCTGACTAACTAATTCCCCTGAAGGAGCCTGACTGGTCTGCAAAGAATGGGAGCGGCTGAAAATGCTGGAAGGGGTGGTCTACCGAAGGGGCCCCTCGAACAATGCTGAAGAAACGCAACAATTGTTCCTCCCAGCCAAGCACAGAGAAGGTGTGTTGAGGGCATTGCACGATGACCATGGACATTTGGGTGCAGAGAGAACTTTTAAACTGGTGCGAGACAGGTTCTACTGGCCTTGTATGAGATCTGAAGTTGAAAGTTACTGTGTTGAAAGTGTTTGAGGTATACTCAGAGGAAGACTTTACCTACTCGAACCGCTCCAATGAGCCACATACAAAGTCAAGGACCTATGGACTTGGTGTGCATTGATTTCCTGTGCTTAGAACCTGATGCTAGTGGGCAGGGAGATATTTTGGTGGTGTGACTGATCACTTCACCTGTTATGCTCAAGCTTTTTCTACAAAAGACCAACGTGCTCCTACAGTGGCAAAAGTTTTAATGGAGAAGTTTTTTGTTCATTATGGCCAACCAAAGAGAATCCACTCAGATCAGGGCAGAGACTTTGAGAGCCGACTTGTTGGGCAATTGCTAGAACTGTTAGGAATTCAAAAAAGTGAACTACTCCATATCACCCCCGAGGTGATGCTCAACCGGAAAGATTTAATCGCACTCTACTGAATATGCTGGGGACACTGTCAAACAAAGAGAAGCAGAATTGGAGTCGTCGCATAGCTACGCTGGTGAATGCGTATAACAGCACCAAGAGTGACGCTACTGGATACTCACCTTACCGTCTGATGCTTGGAAGAGAAGCTTGGCTGCCAGTCGATTTGGCGTTTGGCCTATCTCTTGATCAGACGTCTGTGGCCTCTCACAAGAATTATGTGGGCAGACTCCAGAAAAATTTGGCTTCTGCGTTTGAACAGGCCTGTTTGACTTCAGAGGGCCGAGAACAGAGGAGTAAGCGAAACTCCGATTTGAGAGTCCGTGTACAGGACTTACAACCCGGTGATAGGGTTTTGTTGAAGAACTTGGGTGTTTCTGCAAGGCACAAGCTGGCTGATAGATGGAGTTCTCAAGTTTACATTGTCTGCAAGCAACTGCCTGGTCTGCCAGTTTACCAAATCCGGCTGGACGGAAAGGCCGGGCCTCTAAAGAACTGGCACCGTAATCATCTGTTACCTTTGAGAGAAGCTGTAAGGATACCAGTTGGAGACAAACTTTATTTGCCGAATCCGCCTGTTCCTCATTCGGCTCCTGTTACTCGATCTCAGCAGATACGGGTTGTTGAAGACAGTGATGAGAACAGTGAAGAAGGAAGTTTTTGTCTGGACTGGGTGTGCCCGCCTGAGCCTGAAGACGTCATTCCGGCCTCTGATCAGTGGGAAAGTAAACTGAGGCCTGATGCTCCGGAATTCAGACTTGAAGTACCTGAGACATCGGAAATTCCTGAAGTACTAGAGGACATATCTATAGACTACAGTTCAATGCCTTCACTGGAAGGTTCGTACTCTGAAAAGGTGGCTGCTCCGCCTGCAGATGAGAGAGTTGAACCTGTGGATGTGATACTTCCGCCCGAAGAGGAGGAGATTACCGAATCTGAGGCCAAACGTTCAATACGGCCCCCTCAGAGACTTACTTATGCTTCACCAGGACATAGCATAGAAGACGCGGTTACAACTGTACGAAGGTTGCCCGAAGTGTCTGTTTTGTTGGCTGAGGTAGCTAGGGACATGAGTCAAATTGAGGATGTATATCTGACCCATTATATGTAAATTGCAATGTTATGTATCTGTTACACTCCCTTGGAGGGACCCAAGAGTTTAGGAGGGGAAAGTGTAGCGCCGCTTTAAAATTGTGCTTTGGTGTACTGGACTGTGGCTGCCACTAGAGGGAGATAGTGCTGGAGACCTTGTGGACTATGCTGGACAAAGCGGACTTCATCTCCCAGCACCTGTAACGTGGGGCTTGGCCTGACGTCGTACAGAAAGGGTGTGAGCTACTTGAGCAGTGAACAGACATAACTGAATAGTATAAACAAGAGATTTATTTACAAAATATACAGCAAGGAATCCAGAACAAAACACATGACACTAAAGACCTGAGTACTAGAAATAAACCATAAGACTGAGATTCAAAAGCAATAGGAGATACAGGGCTATAAACAGGGCAGAAATCAAAAGGCAAGAAGGCAGACTGAGAAATACAAATTGTGATGTGACACACAGTGAAATGAAAATACATATAAATACGTATCTGAAATACTCCCCAACAGCGCCCCTTCCAGCTGGCGTTAAATGGTACAGCAATACAAATAGAATTGTGGGGAATATCTAGAAAGTACAAACACAAGGACACTTCATTGTGCAACACTGTATGGCATATCTAACCACAGGCCCCTTGTTTAAGAATGCACTCACAAGATATAAATAGTAAATGGGCACATCAAGCATTGATGTATACTGGAACTTTACCACACTCTCCTGGATCTCCACACTGAATCGTAACTTGCCGCCGCAGGAAACATCGAGAGGGAGGCCGGTGGTGGTATTTTGATAATTTATTACAGTAGGTTCAACGCGTTTCGTCTGGCTAGTGCCCAGACTTCATCAGGAATACATATAATACATAACTTTCTCCTTATATAGTTGATCGTCTCTCGTTTTTCGCGGGTATCCTAATTACTTCCGCGTTCCACCCTTGGAACGCACGCCCAGCGAAACCGGAAGTGATCATCGTGTTGCCGGAAATGATGTATCGCTTACTCTGGAAACTAACCGTCCCAGGAGCCTCTCTGTTCAGCGATCAGCGAAATTATTGCACAAACTTCTTGAGGCTTGTTTTTAGATGGCGGCGGCCACCTCTTCCTTCTACTGGAATGTGATATCTTTAGTCCTCTTTTGGGAATATAGATCCCTTTATGCTCCATAAAGATAGAGCAAGGAAAAAAATCACAACACAACAGTTATTAGAAAAAGCACGAATATGATAAAAAACTTTTATTACCTAGTTAAAAGATAAAATTTTAAAATTTTAAAACAATTTATTAAAATTCCTTAAAAAACTCACTTATTAAATTAAAAAAATACATATAGTGGAGAAACACACAATCATAGCCAGTGCCATAATTGATACCTTGAAAGAGATCATAAACAATTCTTTATATCTAAATCCACATTTAAACCTCCATATTGCCACGTACCCATTTTAAAAATCCATTCAGTTTCTTTTTTAGCCAATAATTTCAAGTTATCACCCCCTCTCCAATTAGGTTTAATAATATCAATAGCTATACATTTAAAAGTTCCTAAATTAAAATCAGGGCATTGATTACAGTGTACCGGAACGCTATGATCTAATTTATTCCGTCTAATATTTCCTAAATGCTCCAGAATTCGAATTCTCCATTCTCGGGTGGTCCTTCCCACGTATTGCGTCCCACAGGAACATTCTAATAGGTAGACTACTCCTTTGCTTGCACAATTCATAAAAGATTTAATTTCATACTCTTTATTAGTAACATTACTTTTAAATTTAACCGTTTTTTTATTTTGATGGATACAGGCTTTACACTTGCCACATTTAAAAAAGCCTTTCAATTTCGTATTGTTAAACATTCCCGTGTCACTACCTTCTATTTTTGGAAGGAGACTTGGGGCTAAAATATTCTTAAAATTCTGGGCTCTTCTAAAAATAACCACTGGGGATTTAGGGATTTTTCTTTTAAAACAGGGTCAGCTTCTAAAATATGCCAATGTTTTTTCAGAATTTGTCTTAATTTGGTTGCGTGGGGGTTAAATTGCGTAATAAAGGCAAAATTAAATTTCTCCTTTGATTCTTCCCTATTTCTTTTCTTCTTAATTAGTAATTCTTTTCTATCCTTACCCCCTACTTCTAACAGATCTTTCCTTAGTTTGTCTTTTTTATACCCCTTACTTTGGTATCTTTCCAAAATATCCTCAGCTTGAGCTTGAAATATTGATTGTTCTGAACAATTCCTTTTTAAGCGAATTAATTGACTTTTAGGAATATTATTTAGCCAATAAGCTGCATGAGAACTGCGTTTATCAATTGCAGTATTAGTGTCAGTATCTTTAAAGAAGGTTTTTGTTTCAATTTTCCCATTCTTTATATATATAGTTAAATCTAAGAAATCTATGATTTGTTTGTTGATATTAGAGGTAAATTTCAAATTATATTCATTCGTATTTAATGATTCCACAAAATTCCTCAGAGATATCTCATCTCCTCTCCATATTATGATAACATCATCTATGAAACGACGCCATAGGACGAGGTCGCCCCGGCCACGCCAGACCACACATGTTGGTGCTCCCAACTATGCATGTACAAGTTGGCGTAGCCCGGGGCAAACCTCGTCCCCATGGCCGTTCCACAGACTTGGAGATAGAAAGTATTTTCGAACCAAAAATAGTTATGTTTGAGGACAAACTTCATGGCCTCTGCCAGAAAAGAGATTTGAGCCGGTACTAAGGACCCATCTTTCACTAGACATTTAGTCACCTCATCCACTCCCTTTGAGTGTGGAATGGATGTATAAAGGGAGGCAACATCAACGGTAGCCATACATAGACCATCCTCCCACACCACTTTGGCTAATTCTTCCAAGAGATGATTAGTGTCTCTTAGATAAGATTCAGTTTTTTGAACTAGTGGCTGTAAATAGCCGTCTATATAGTGTGACAAGTGGCATGTGAGTGAGTCTATCCCACTAATAATGGGCCTTCCCGGGGATTTTGTTGATTTTTATGAATCTTTGGTATAAAATAAAATATGGCTGTTTTACATTTATTGTTAAAAAGAAAATTAAACTCTTCCTCTCTAAGGATACCATCTTGTTTACCTTTAACCAGTAATGACTCTAACTCCTTTATAAACTCTACAGTAGGGTTCTTTTTAATACTTGGTATGTATCCCTATCTCCTAATAATCGAAGTGACTCTTGCATATAAAATTCCCTGGACATTACAACAGTACCCCCTCCCTTGTCTGCCAGACAAGGGAGGGGGTACTGTGTAATGTCCAGGGAATTTTATATGCAAGAGTCACTTCGATTATTAGGAGATAGGGATACATACCAAGTATTAAAAAGAACCCTACTGTAGAGTTTATAAAGGAGTTAGAGTCATTACTGGTTAAAGGTAAACAAGATGGTATCCTTAGAGAGGAAGAGTTTAATTTTCTTTTTAACAATAAATGTAAAACAGCCATATTTTATTTTATACCAAAGATTCATAAAAATCAACAAAATCCCCCGGGAAGGCCCATTATTAGTGGGATAGACTCACTCACATGCCACTTGTCACACTATATAGACGGCTATTTACAGCCACTAGTTCAAAAAACTGAATCTTATCTAAGAGACACTAATCATCTCTTGGAAGAATTAGCCAAAGTGGTGTGGGAGGATGGTCTATGTATGGCTACCGTTGATGTTGCCTCCCTTTATACATCCATTCCACACTCAAAGGGAGTGGATGAGGTGACTAAATGTCTAGTGAAAGATGGGTCCTTAGTACCGGCTCAAATCTCTTTTCTGGCAGAGGCCATGAAGTTTGTCCTCAAACATAACTATTTTTGGTTCGAAAATACTTTCTATCTCCAAGTCTGTGGAACGGCCATGGGGACGAGGTTTGCCCCGGGCTACGCCAACTTGTACATGCATAGTTGGGAGCACCAACATGTGTGGTCTGGCGTGGCCGGGGGCGACCTCGTCCTATGGCGTCGTTTCATAGATGATGTTATCATAATATGGAGAGGAGATGAGATATCTCTGAGGAATTTTGTGGAATCATTAAATACGAATGAATATAATTTGAAATTTACCTCTAATATCAACAAACAAATCATAGATTTCTTAGATTTAACTATATATATAAAGAATGGGAAAATTGAAACAAAAACCTTCTTTAAAGATACTGACACTAATACTGCAATTGATAAACGCAGTTCTCATGCAGCTTATTGGCTAAATAATATTCCTAAAAGTCAATTAATTCGCTTAAAAAGGAATTGTTCAGAACAATCAATATTTCAAGCTCAAGCTGAGGATATTTTGGAAAGATACCAAAGTAAGGGGTATAAAAAAGACAAACTAAGGAAAGATCTGTTAGAAGTAGGGGGTAAGGATAGAAAAGAATTACTAATTAAGAGAAAAGAAATAGGGAAGAATCAAAGGAGAAATTTAATTTTGCCTTTATTACGCAATTTAACCCCCACGCAACCAAATTAAGACAAATTCTGAAAAAACATTGGCATATTTTAGAAGCTGACCCTGTTTTAAAAGAAAAAATCCCTAAATCCCCAGTGGTTATTTTTAGAAGAGCCCAGAATTTTAAGAATATTTTAGCCCCAAGTCTCCTTCCAAAAATAGAAGGTAGTGACACGGGAATGTTTAACAATACGAAATTGAAAGGCTTTTTTAAATGTGGCAAGTGTAAAGCCTGTATCCATCAAAATAAAAAAACGGTTAAATTTAAAAGTAATGTTACTAATAAAAGAGTATGAAATTAAATCTTTTATGAATTGTGCAAGCAAAGGAGTAGTCTACCTATTAGAATGTTCCTGTGGGACGCAATACGTGGGAAGGACCACCGAGAATGGAGAATTCGAATTCTGGAGCATTTAGGAAATATTAGACGGAATAAATTAGATCATAGCGTTCCGGTACACTGTAATCAATGCCCTGATTTTAATTTAGGAACTTTTAAATGTATAGCTATTGATATTATTAAACCTAATTGGAGAGGGGTGATAACTTGAAATTATTGGCTAAAAAAAAACTGAATGGATTTTTAAAATGGGCACGTGGCAATATGGAGGTTTAAATGTGGATTTAGATATAAAGAATTGTTTATGATCTTCTTTCAAGGTATCAATTATGGCACTGGCTATGATTGTGTGTTTCTCCACTATATGTATTTTTTTAATTAATAAGTGAGTTTTTTAAGGAATTTTAATAAATTGTTTTAAAATTTTAAAATTTTATCTTTTAACTAGGTAATAAAAGTTTTTTATCATATTCGTGCTTTTTCTAATAACTGTTGTGTTGTGATTTTTTTCCTTGCTCTATCTTTATGGAGCATAAAGGGATCTATATTCCCAAAAGAGGACTAAAGATATCACATTCCAGTAGAAGGAAGAGGTGGCCGCCGCCATCTAAAAACAAGCCTCAAGAAGTTTGTGCAATAATTTCGCTGATCGCTGAACAGAGAGGCTCCTGGGACGGTTAGTTTCCAGAGTAAGCGATACATCATTTCCGGCAACACGATGATCACTTCCGGTTTCGCTGGGCGTGCGTTCCAAGGGTGGAACGCGGAAGTAATTAGGATACCCGCGAAAAACGAGAGACGATCAACTATATAAGGAGAAAGTTATGTATTATATGTATTCCTGATGAAGTCTGGGCACTAGCCAGACGAAACGCGTTGAACCTACTGTAATAAATTATCAAAATACCACCACCGGCCTCCCTCTCGATGTTTCCTGCGGCGGCAAGTTACGATTCAGTGTGGAGATCCAGGAGAGTGTGGTAAAGTTCCAGTATACATCAATGCTTGATGTGCCCATTTACTATTTATATCTTGTGAGTGCATTCTTAAACAAGGGGCCTGTGGTTAGATATGCCATACAGTGTTGCACAATGAAGTGTCCTTGTGTTTGTACTTTCTAGATATTCCCCACAATTCTATTTGTAAAGAAGGCAGACTGACCTGAACTAAAATATACAATGATTACAAAACTAGATAAACATAAACAAACAACTAAGGACCTGGGTAACTATAAGCAGATAAACTGAACAGAACTAGGCAGGGGAATAAACAAGACTATACCTGACCGGGACGTGACCTGAAAACAGACATGAAAAACAAAAGCAAACTAGGGCAAAACCAAAAAAGCATACAATGAATTTGGATGACAATGAGGCTAGATTCAAGATGAGGGATACAGACCAACTGAGAGCATGGAACAACTGGAGGCTAGGAACAAAACAGACTGAGGCTTGAACAAAATGAAGCAGCGCCCTTCCTAGGGCGATGCCTGCCTATATACAATGTTCAATTAGCACAATGAGTCCAGGTGAGTGACCAGGCTTGGAATCCAGGAAGAAGAAAGGTAAAGTCCATTGAGGACAGAGGTGGCGCCAGAGACACAGAATGTCCAGATAATAACTGGCAACTTCCACCTCTGCCAGAGGGGGCGCAGAACGTTACAGCACCCTTTGCGTGAGGACAGGAAGTGGGGACAGTTGGGGAGGATATACGTCAGCAGCCTCGTGTTTGGTGCGGAGTGTGAGCGGAGCAACGAGAGGTGTAGGACGCACGTTGGAGCTGTCAAGGATCACAACCAGGCCGGAGTGGAGACGCTGTCTTATTCATGCTGGAGATCGGGACAGAGACCATGCTGTGACCTACACACGCAGACCTGAGAGATTTGGAGGACAAGCTGGTTCCGGCAGGACCCCGAGTTAGGAGGCCGTGACGACCATTTGGGAGTGCAGGCAGCGGATTGTTTGTTCCAGTTGCGGAGATTCGGCAAGCGGGGAGCAGATTCGTTGTCTTAGAGTCCCAGTTCAACGCGGAGAAAGATCTTTTGGTCGAGGCTTCGTTCAACGGATGGGTGAGAGGCCTCCAGGCCCATGGTTCCGAAACGAAAATGCACGGTTGTTGTATTGCTTCGATCCACAGGGCCCCAACGATGACTAGTCGAAGATTGCTTTTTTCGTTCACTGGCCAGTTGAACACAGTACCCGGGTACCCTAGACACACATATAATTTTGAGCAATTTCACAGGACAATAGAAAATCCACAGTAGTGCTGGTGTACAGTAATTCCTAGTGCGGTGAGACTATCCCAAGGTTTATTCAGCGGCTCCTCCAGGGGTGAGTGCTACACTGTGATCACAGAGTATGCATATTCTGTACCGCATGATTTCAGTCGGAAGGTCTTCCCTCCAGGTTGCTAATTCTATCAACCACTCAATCTGTCTACCTAATACCAGGTCTAAGTACAGATCATACCGAATGATCCCAGTCTGCGGGTCTGCCCTTCAAGTTGCTAAATCAATCAACACTTCAAGTTGCTTGTCAAGTGCATGGTTTAATTACAAAGCATATTGCATGGTTTCTGTGAGTGGGTCTGCCCTGCAGGTTGCTAAATCGACCAACCTCTCAAGTTACTGGCTTGACGCCAAATCTATGTACAAAACGCAACACATTATCTCTGATTGTAGACCTGCCCTGCAGGTTGCGGAATACCTGGAGCATTTACCGTTTGTTATTGAGAACAAGTATATAGTTAATGTGCTTTCACTCAGCAACCACTTGGTCACGAAACCATTTGGTGTTGAGTGGTACTTAGATTTCTGTATTACCTCCCTGGCTTGGGATAATAGGTTTTACAGTCCTGATTGTTTTAAAATTACGCATTGTAGAAATCTGTCCATAAAGATCCAAACAACGCTGATCTTAGGTGAGCGCCATCGCGAACATGACAGCCACCTATCTCTCTACAAGTAACTGGAATGCTCATTAGCCTGACACCTCAAGCCTGCCGTCTTGGTGTCACATTCGATTCTGACCTAACATTCTCTCCACACGTCCAGACGGTGAACAAATTCTGTTACTATCAGTTCAAGAACATTGCCTACATACGACCCTTTCTGATGCAAGATACCACAAAGGTGTTGGTTCACACGTTTTTCATTTTGTCATTTCATGGCTTGTCTACTGCAACTAACTCCTTATTGGTCTCCCCAACGCCCATATTGCCCCTTTTGAAATCTTTAATAAATGCAGGTGCCAGGCTTAATCTTCTCACCAGATGCACCACACATACCTCCCCCCTCTGCCGGTCCCTCCATTGGCTTCCTGTACATTTCAGGATACAGTTTAAAATACTGACGTTCATTTTCGAATCCCTCAATAACTCAACCCCCTTTACATGTCTTTGTTACTCCGCAAGCACGTCCCAACTAGACAACTCTTTTTGGCGGGCAACCTCTGCCTGTCCAGTCTACACCTGCGCTGCCAACTCTCACCTCCAAAACTTCTCAAGGGCGGCTCCGGTCCTGTGGAGTGACTTACCTCGCCCTATCAACCGCTCCCCTAATATTCAGGCCTTCAAGAAATCCCTCATAACCCATCTCTTCAGAATAGCATACCACATCGCAGATGCAACTCATCCCTTTGATCACCTATTCAAACAGGAGTAAAGCCGCTTCCATGGCCCCGCCATTCCCGAACCACTGGCACTAATGATGATCCTGACAGCCAGTAAAACTCCCCTGGTCTTCCTCAACCCCAATCCCTCTAGACTCAAAGCTCCTATGAGCAGGGTCCTCTACACCTCTTGTTTCCAACCTATGTCCATTTATCTGTATCTTGTTCCCTTTGGTTTTTGTAGCATGTTGCGGAAACTATTGGCACTATATATATATATATATATATATATATAATGATGAGGATGATATTAATAAAATAAAGTGCCCAATGATGAGAATTGTGCAATGGGAGAGGATCTTATATCTATGGAGGTCATGTATTAAGGCCTTATGGGAGGAAGTGAAAGCATTCATCACTAACATTCTTAACAAACATATTCCTCATGATCCTTGGATATGGAGACTGTCAAAAGCACTTTGAAAAGAAACTCACAAGAAAATTATCTTTATTGACCAGAAGTGCCACAGTGGAGTTATGGGGCTATCCTGAATTGCACACTATGAAGATGGATTGTCAAAATCCAGGTGATGCCAGGGAGATGGATTGGCAAATGGCAGTGGTCCATAACGGCCATCCCCAATTTCTGAAGAAATGGGTATCCCAGCCACATGCACACTGAAATGCTCCTCAATAGCCCCTCCTGCCCTAACCGCCATCCATTCCAAATTTTATGTATCCTACCTGAACATGTCAACTCCTACAACTACCACAACCTCAGTACCCTACTTGTTTAACCAGCTCCCCTTTCCATCACATAAGACCTACTGCATTAAAGAACTGGATGCCATATCATGCTCACACCAGCCACCCATCTTTAACCTGTTCATTTATTCCATTCTCTTTAAATTATGATATTTACCTTTCATCTGATTACTTGACTACAACCCATTGGATCACCCATAATATTATCACATATGACAGTGTAACTTGATTGCAGAAGTCTCACGACTGACAAATTGCAATCCACTTTATATGTGTTTGATGCACTTATTAGTATCAATTGATAAAATATTTGTAAATGTTAAAAACAATTTTTTTTTTAAAAAAACTGCTACATATCACAGTTGTAACAGAATTAGTATTGATGTAGTGCTTTTAGTCAAAGGCACGGCACAATAGACAAAATATTTGTAATTGACTTCATAATATCTTGAAACAGTAAAATGTATTTGCTTATTATTAAAGCAATTTGATGAGTAAGAATTTTTCATGTAAGGTAATATAATATCCCTCTGGATTCTGTTCAGCTGTAGGTTTGTTAGTCATAAAATTGTCTAAAGGAATAAACATCACATAAATCAATATAGAATTAATTTGAAGGATATTACCATTGATTGTTGTTCAGTCTATTATTGCAGTGTTTGGTATTTTAAGTTCGATTTTTGGGTGGTATGTTTAATGTGAATGAAATGTTTAGTTAGTAAACTAAAGATAAGAATATATTATATGGCTGCAAATGAATTCAACCTCATTCCTAATGCAAGCTTGTTTTTTAAAATACGTCTATATAGTAGACAGTTTGAATGCAAAAGAAACTTTACTGGGCCATTTCAATGCATAATAAAGAGTAATAACTAAATATAACATCAGAAAATGCACTGCATTTTCACAATATGTTCACATTTATAAGCCATACCTGCAACATTCCTAGTACTAAGAACTATGTGGCTTCTTGACAACAGTTCCTTATTCGGTGGACCAAATTTCAGCTCCATTATGCCACTTGCAACAGATCTCCATATCCTGACTGGGTCAGATCTTAATGTTACTGTTAATGCCGCTTCCTTGCTGGACCCCCCAGTAAGCACTGGTACACGCAAAGAGCGGTGATAGCATCCCCCAGGAATGAGGTACCACACAGATCTGGAGGTTTTTAGACCAGACAGCAATATAAACTGAGCCTTCAATGAAATAATATGTTCAGTGTGAAGCAGAGCGTGACAGCCAATGTGAAATGACACTCTGTCTTCTACTGCACTTTATCATTAAACCCTTCCCAAGAATTCTGCTCTGAAGTTTCCTGCTTTCCTGCCTGTCTTGCTGTCTATAACATAATTAGACCAGGGACAGATAAGGAGATTAATGCTGGTCACCAAGACCTATTGCACAACATTTGCCAAACAAGACAGAACAATATCACTCAAAACCATAACAGATACGGGATTTGGGAAAGGCTTCAGTAACCCACACAGTAATCATATAAACCAAAGTAACAGTAATCAGACAAACCTAGACAATAACTATAATTATAATAACAGTATTCATACATAACACAGACAACACAAACACGCTGAACCATACAGGTACAGGGTGACTTCAACATAGACGAGAGCAGGGAAACAATATAGAACATCAGGCCTGCACCCCCCAAATACATCTTTAGGCCCATGTACCCCAGGTTCAAAGTGACAAATGTCGCACCACTTTACTACAAAAAAATACAATACATCTCATTTTTATTACTCACAAACATAAGCTCATTACAACCAGTGGTGGATAGTAAAGTGTTTAATAGGTGGGGAACTCCACCCATAATGTGTAAGTGCATCCAATTAACAGCTCAACTTCACACACCTGAACCATGAAGCCTAAAATACAACAAAATTAAATCAGAATTATAACATATAAAATATGTCAAAAGAGGAATGAGAACGGTGCTTCTAGGTGTGAAGCTGTTAAAAAATTTTTTTTTTAGTTTGGGTTATTTCAATGTTATATCAATAATTCTTGGATAAGGTTATCCACAAATTAGATATGAAGAGGCCAAGAAAATTAGAAAGTGTTGGGGTTGAAAAAAAGCAGAATAACATGACATACAGATAGTTTTATATTTGAGAACTGTTCACTAATAAAAATTTGTGCCCACACCATCTGGATCAAATACAGGATTCCATGCAAATGAAAATCACTGTTGTTGCAACTCGGACAAATGATGGCGTTTCGCAAAAGAGAAATCCAAACACAAGCAAAAGAAGCTTTACTGTTCAGCTTTTCCGGTCACTGTTTGGATTTATTATTAAACGCCAGATTTGTCGGAGTTGCAAAAATTGCCGTTTGAGCCGGTGTTGTTTACAACTTTGGCAAATACCAGTGTTTGCTGAAACTCCAACCTGAATCAGGTGTTATTGTAATAGAGAAAAACAAAAAAGTAATAGGGACGTCACAGTGTAAGAGCCGGTGAGTCTATAGGCTGATTAATCAAAAGGAATATAAGAAACGTCACTCTGTGTTACCTGGATGTGCAGTTCAAAGGCACTTCCAATTCCCACAGTACACCCAAATCAATAGCAGACATGTCACATCATTAGTTGAAAGGGCAGAGGTGGAATCAAACTCTGCTCTTTTTAATGTGTCACATGCGTGACATGTCCACTATTGCTCTGTGCATTAGGCCAAATAGGCAATTGCCAAGGGCACCATTATGATATGGAGGGGGGTGCTATTCTGGGCTAATTTAACCATGGGCACTATGGAAGACGTATGTTCTACCTGTGTAGAGATGCTACCATGGAGCTTCCAGCAGTGCCCTACTGCCATAAACCCAGCATAGCTGATAGACAAAAGAGCTGTTGGATTGAGAGCTCCCTCTGCCTGAGAACTCGCTCCTCTGTCTCACAGAGAGTGGCTATTTGAAAAGAAATACTGAGCCAACAAGTGAGTGGAGGGAACTCGTTATATCCCTGTCCCCTCCACACATTGCCTGCAAGTGTCTGGTCACAAAACATGGCAGGCAGGAGCTGCAGGCTACACTTTTATATAACACAGCATGTAATTCCTTCAGCTGGCAAAGCCAAGGGGCAGAGCTAGAACCCAGGACATACTTGAAAATGAGAGAAATCTCAATGTATCCTTCCTGGTAAAATCGTTTATAAATAAATAAATAGAAAGGGGATCAATGGGAGCTGGACAGAGGCCAGGGGCTGCTGGAAAGGGATCAATAAGAGCTGGAAAGGGTTAAGAAGGGAGATCGGCCATTCATAGGGACTAGAAAGGGTCTTGGGGCTATATTAACAGACACGAGTCTATGAGTTTATAAATATGCTTCTGTTTATCATCTCTCTTTGTATCACTGTTTCTGTCATTGTCACATAATTTCTGTCTCTTATTGTCAGTGTGTCTGTTACTCTTGTGTCTGTCGGTGTCAGAGTGTCTGTCTTTGCCAGTGTTCCTGTGCTTCTCTCATTCTGGTTTGCTGTGTTTCTGTCATTGTTGCTATGTGTGGCAGCATCTTTGTCAGATTCACTGTGTCTCAGTTCCTGTGTATTTTTGTTATTGTCACTGCTGCTGTCACTTTCTCTGTCAGTGTCTGTCATGGTCTTGTTAAATCCCCATTCTTTATTGTAAAGCCCTGCAGAAACTGTTGGGCTATTTAAATGATGATAAAAATTATAATCTTAATAATATGTTAATAATTTACCTTAACCATGAGTTCAAAATTGTAAGGTACTTTGGGGAATATTAATGAAAAACCTTGGATTAAGAGTAACTTGGTTTGAGAGCGTTTTGCAAGAAGAGCAATTTTTTTTATAAATTTTGACTTGATGTACAAGTGATGTCAACATACGTACACTTTGTCTGCCGAGCATCACGTCACAACTGAGGCCATGGTCACCTCTCCTCCCTGCGTCCGTAGCAGCATTCTGGCAGCTTGATGGGGAGGGCCTCACGGTGTAACATGCTTAGTAGTATCGCACATTACTCCGGACGTGCTGATACCCTCCCCAACAAATAGTGATCCCGTTAGTGATAAATGTCCTGCACAATAACCTTCCTCCTCTCTCCCTCCCACCAGCCACAATTCTTCTCAAAGGCAATGTGCAGGTTAATTTGTTTTATTTTTACTTTATACTGTACAGTACTTTGTATTACTGTAATCGTTTTCATATAAATAAATGGTTGTGGAACCAATCGTCAGCGTTTCCATTATTTCTTATGGGGAAATTCGCTTTGAAATATAAGAGTGCTTTGGATTACAAGCAAGCTTCCGGAACGAATTATGCTCGCAATCCAAGGCATTATTGTATATTATTAATTAATGTCAAGTCAAACTGCAGAGGTACAGAATGGTCAGCTAAGGTACAAGCAAGTGGAATAAAAAAAATACTGTAATTCAGTTTAGTTAATTGAAATCTGCAAAAGTCTGTGAGAACTACTAGTCCCTGCATTAAATTCAACTCCATTTAGGGTCAGCCAATCAGAGCAGAGGTCAGGCATCCCAGAGGCATCAAGGAGATCTGTGGTGAAGAGAGGAGCCATCTTAAAGCTCCATGCTATGCAGCAGGCAACCTGGACATAAGAAAGTGCACAGACATTTACAAACATCTTCAGATCCTGGAGTGGCAGCCGGTGAGCAAAAGGACTTGTTTCACATTCATGTGCGCAAAAGAAATTGAGCCAGTTTAGTGATCAATGCAGTCAGTTAACTTAACCCCTTAGTGACCGGGCGGTTTTACACAAATCCGTCCTTCAGTGACCGCTGCTGTTTTTATGTTTCTACGCTGTTCGTGTTTAGGTCAAATTTTCCTCTTACTCGTTTATGCAACCCACACATATACACCGTTTTACCCGCCATTAAATAGACTTTCTAAAAATACCATTATTTCCACCATATCGAATAATTTACAATAAAACAAACTATGATGAAAAAAATGGTAAAAACACATTTTTTCGTAATTTAATCCTCAAAATCTACAACCAACCACCAAAAAAGACCCCGGCTAAATAGTTTCTGAATTTTGTCCCGAGAATAGAAATACCCAATTTTTACATATTTTTGCTTTCTAACCCCTTCATTGCTGAGCCAGTTCACCTATGTGCGCTGAGCTCATTCTGACTGTTTTATCCTCATTATTTTTAGATGACAGCCTAGGTCCTATTTAACTAAAAAAAAACAGAATTTTTTTTTATTTTTAGCTTCTTTTTTTTTACAATGAACCTACTCATGTTTGGTATAATTGGAAAGGCC
Source organism: Leptobrachium leishanense (assembly GCA_009667805.1). Lineage (NCBI taxonomy): Eukaryota > Metazoa > Chordata > Amphibia > Anura > Megophryidae > Leptobrachium > Leptobrachium leishanense. The sequence continues at coordinate 337,828,188 of CM019063.1, read as the reverse complement.
ATGATCAGGCCACAGATCAGGAGATAACGGGATCCAAAGGAACCCCCTATCTCCCCTTGGCAGCTAGGGGGTTAACTGGCCCACTGACATCCCCACACATATGGTGGGGATGTCAGTGGGTGGGGGGGTGACCTGGAGGCTTGGCTGACATCCACGATGTCAGCCCCCTCCAGGTTTGAATCACGATTTGGCTCAAATTTGCGCTGAATCGTGATCTGGCAGCGAAATGACAATAAAATACACCTCAGACGCGTTTCGCTGAATACAGCTTCATTAGTGATCACCCACTGATGAAGCTGTATTCAGCGAAACGCATCTGAGGTGTATTTTATTGTCATTTTAAATAAATCGTTTGTGAATTCTTCACCTTGTATGACTCTTGGTGACATTATTCCTTTGGTATCCTGAACTGACATCTTGAAGGATCGAGTTTCCTGATCTCTGCATCTCTGATAGGGGAATCGGTGCCCCTTGGTTTAATTCACCGATTTGTCTTCGTTTTGGTGCCTCTTTGTTTAAATTGGCACTAGAAAATGTGAGTATACCCCCTGCCTGCAATTATTCATATTGGGATAATACAGTCTACACAAAATTTTCTTTTTCTCTCTTCCTTTTTTCACTTCGCATTCACCAACGTGATGTACTGAGTACGTGCTCCCCAGGCTGGACAGCCTCTACTGAATGCCGAAGATTATGAATATTAGCGCCGGACACCAGTTCCATGATCTGCATCTCTTTCTTTAAAGAACCATATGCAACTTGTCATGCCTCAGCCCTGAGAGCCTGCTGTGGTCAGCCTGGGTCACTAGCTCTCTATACCTGCTCCCCACCTAAGGGTTAACTCCTGTGTCTGAACCTGAGGATTCTGCATATAACCAGACCACACCCTCCTCCCCTTTGCTCTTTCATTTTGTGTTTTCCCTTCCCAGTGTCCAGAGGTCTTGAGAGCTCCCTCTTGTCATTGTATGTTCCTGATTTATTTTGCTCTGCCGTGCATCCTTGCTGTGTCTGCATTACCTGGTTCCTGCGTGCTGGACGATCCACTGCGTGGCCCACTATCCAGTGGGTCCAGAGACACTCAAGTGGCTTCCAGCCCTCCAGCTCTCTCCAAGGAGACCAACCTACTATCAAGGTACATTTGCCTAAAGGCTCCTGCTTCTCCTCAAGCGGATCTGGAGAGAGACTACGTGGTCCACCATCCACTTGCCTATTTTCTGTGCTACCGTCTGTTCTGTGCTGGACTGTTTGCTGTGAACCATCCCACCATACAAGCTTTGTTGTGCATTTACTGTCTCCTGTGTCTTTCTGCCTGCTCACCCCCAGCGCTTGGGAATATAACACCACACTGAGGCCGTGCCATGGCTCCTTCCTGGCACGAACCTGACACAACTAAAATGACATCAATTGGTTTTGTAATACAGTAGTAAATGTTTCTTTTGTGAATTTTTCATTGACACAATTATTCAACCCCTTAAAGACTACCACTCTGAAGAACAGAGGTTCATTCAAGTGTTTTCAATCAGGTATTGAAAACACCTGTGGATGTCACGGAGCAGCAATAAAGCATAAGAAGCACCAATTAGGCAGCTTTAAAATGACTGTGATACTCAGCTCCTTCTAGACATTTAAAGAAAGAATGGGCAGGTGCCAAAAACTTGTACCGCCACCAACAAACCAATGCCAACCAGAGTTTTAGTGGTTTCCCCCAAACCAGTGAAAATGACAAAGATATTGGTACGTATCTGGTGGCGCGATGGTGGCCGCTGAATGGTAGGTGATGGTTCCCTTAGTTCGTATGAAGCATATGGAGAAAAGAAACAATATATAGTGCAGATGGTATTGACAGTGACACTTAAACTGTATGCTGAAGTGTAATGCTTTTCACTCACAGATTAAAGAGCCCGAACACTGGCTCTAAGTGGGTCAAGGCTCTTGGGTGTTTTACTTCTCCGTTTCTTAAGGTGACCCACACCTTATTGAATGGAGTATGGCTCGTATACAGTAAACATAAAAAGAAAGCAGAACAATTTCCTTGTGCATATCTTTTTAAAAACTCAAATGGCATAGGTAGAGTATAGTTGTTCAACTCACATTTGTAGGAGCTATAGACCAAGCTCTTGGTGTGTACGCCTCAGGGCTTGTTTAAGGTAAAGCCCAAAAACCTCTTTAAATCCAGAACACCAAGGGAATTTTTTTTTTTTAAATTATTAAAATTATTTATTGAAACATAAATAAAATACTAGCTCAAACCAGAAGACCAGAACGCGTTTCGCCAGACATACTGGCTTCTTCAGCTGGTTTACAGATACTGGCTAACATCCATTTCTTAAATAGTCTGATGCATAAAATCAATTAAAATCAATTAAAAGTCCCCACATGTTGTGCTGTCTATCATAATGTTTATGCTTTAATAAGAAGAATCAGTGATAGATTTGTGTAAAGTTGTAATGTATGGTACATTAGTTATAGTGGAGTGTAGCACCATCTAGTGTCCTTTTGTGGTAGTACGGCTGTTAAACCATTTCATATATATTAGTAATGTATAGGAAGGAAGTTATAATTAATCAGAGAATGCTGGGTAGAATCTTGACAGGAAGTGAAGCATTCACCATTTTGTGTCTGAAAGTGATTACTGGAAGCGAGGCATGTGTTTCTCATCCATCGCCATCTACCCCTAGAGAGCTAAAAAAGTAAGTTTACTGTATCATCAAGTAATGAAAATGCTGTTATGCATGCAATGTGATGTTTATGAAGTTTGTTTTTACTGTATTACAGTTTCACCTGGCTTGTCTTAATAAATCTGTGATCAAAATAAATATGGTATCCAAGTTTGTGAGACAAGAAGGTTTAGCTCGATGTCTTCGGACAGAACAGTGAAATTTTCTAGCTGACCTCTGAGAGGAAGATAAGCTGACTGCGAAGTCTGTACAGCCCGGGGCTACACAGCATCCATAGTCAGAAACTTTAAGAAACATACCTGCGGCAGGCGAAGCAAGCAGCCAAGCTACACAGAGGCGCGCAGCATCGACACGAGCGGTCTCTATACAGCAAGACAGTTTCTTCCCCGCAGCCATGCCTCACAGTGAGACATCTTCAATCAAAACAAGATCACAAGCAAGCTCATCCAAGTCATTTGTCGCAAATGCAGCAGCCATAGCCCGTTCGAAAGCGGAAGCAGCAAGAGCCAGGGTCGCATTCGCAGACCAAGAGCTACAGATGAAAAAGGCAAAGACCGAGCTAGCTCAGCAGGAGACGTCCCTGAAATTACAGCAAGCTATCTTAGAAGCTAACATGGAGAGGCTGGCAGTGGACCGAGATGTTGCCGTTGCCATTGCAGAAGCAGAAGCATTAGAAGCAGCTGTCTACATTGAGTCAAAGGAATGTAGAAGCATGCCGAGTTTAGAGGAAGACAGTCAAGATGCAACGCAACGAACCTCAGAATATGTCCACCAGCACTATAACCCAAGCAGCATCCCACAAAAAGAAACCAAACAGGACGTCGGTGAGTCACAACAGATAAAGCAAAGACGAGACGACCTCGGAACCCAGTGCGACAAGCAAGAAAGGTCTGACAGAGTGCCAGACTTTCCCGTCCCAACCAAACCTTCTATTCACAAGGTACACAGCCTTCATACAACTACAAACACCTGCCTTCACTCCAAAGGTGTATGCAACGAGTCCGTATGAAATGCCAACCTTAAGCAGGTATGAGCCCAACACACCTAAAGAGGAGACTTCTATCAGGTATGCCTATACACCGCACACAAAATACACCAGCAACCTACCCCAATCACAATCAGGCTACTATAGACTTTGCAAAATTCCTTGCGAAACGTGAGTTAGTTACCCAAGGTCTTGTCAAATTTAGTGATCGCCCTCAACACTACAGGGCGTGGCGATCCTCTTTCCAGAGTGCTATTCATGGTCTAGATCTATCCTGCAGGGAACAGATAGACCTCCTGGTAAAGTGGCTCGGCAATGAGTCTGCTGAACAGGCCATAAGGATCAGAGACATTAATATAAATCACCCTGAGATAGGCCTTACAAACATATGGGACAGACTGGATAGGTGTTATGGTTCACCAGAAGCTATAGAGAATACACTGTTTAAAAGGATAGAAGACTTCCCAAAAATGCCCAGCAGAGGTTATCAAAGGCTCAGAGAATTCAGTGATCTGTGTATGGAGTTACGAGTGGCTAAAGCAGAAGGAGACTTACCTGGCCTTTCTTATCTTGACTCTGCCAGAGGGATTCACTCCTTAGCACAAAAACTTCCTTATGAGTTACACGAAAGATGGATCACTCATGGCTGTAACTACAAACGAGATCGCAATGTGCCTTTTCCACCCTTTAGTGAGTTTGTAGACTTTGTAGACAGACAAGCAAGAATGAAAGATGATCCCAGTTTCATTTTTCCAGTGTCTTATTCCACTTCCTTTGGCCCCAAACAACCCAGAGCTCCAGTAGCCGTGCACAAAACTAACATTTCTTCCCAAAGGTTTACAGAGTCTCAACTAGAGGATCGAGACAGCGACCCTACAAAGTTCTGCCCTCTACATAAGATGCCACATCCTCTACAGAAATGCAGAGCCTTCAGGACAAAGACTATCCAGGAGCGCAAAGCTTTCCTCAAGGAGAACAACATTTGTTTCAAGTGCTGCTCTTCATCTACGCACTTCGCCAAGGACTGCAAGGTCAGTGTCAAGTGTACAGAGTGTGGCAACACAGAGCACAACACAGCTCTACACCCAAGGCCTACTCCAAGAACCCTCCACCTGTGCATGGTGACACAGAGCAAGGCAGGGAAGCCAAAGACTCTAGTACAGACGCCATGGCAATCACTTCGCAGTGTACTGAAGTCTGCAAAGGAACAACAGGCGGCAGATCCTGCTCCAAAATCTGTCCTGTGAAAGTTTACCCAAAAGGACGCAGAGACAAAGCGGTCAAGCTCTACGTCATTTTGGATGATCAGAGTAATAGGTCACTAGCGAGATCTGTGTTTTTTGACATTCTAAACCTTAAAAGCCCGAGCAGCCCTTACTCCCTTAGAACGTGTGCAGGTACAGTGGAAACGGCGGGGAGAAGAGCTGACGGGCTACAAATTGAATCTATGGATGGTAAGACATGCCTACCCTTACCGACCATAATAGAGTGCAACCATATGCCAGACAACAGGTCAGAGATTCCCACACCAGACGCAGCAGCTCACCACACTCACTTAAAGCACATAGCACATCTCATACCAGAACTAGACGATCAGGCTCAGATAATCTTACTTCTTGGGAGAGATATCTTGCAAGTCCATAAAGTTAGAAAACTGATAAACGGTTCCCAAAACGCCCCATATGCCCAAAAACTAGACCTCGGGTGGGTCATTATAGGTGATGTTTGCCTAGGGGGTGCTCACAAACCGGCATCTGTTAATAACCTGCTCACTAGTACCTTCGAGAATGGTCGTCCTTCTCTTCTCCAACCCTGTCAGAATCACATCCTCATAAAAGAGCTACCACACAACAACACCTACGACGACGACCAAAATGACTTAGGAAGCACAGTGTTTAAGAGGACAAAGGAAGATGACCAGGTAGCAATGTCCATAGAGGATAGACTCTTCTTAGAACTTATGGAAAAGAGTATAGAGAAAGATGTGACTAATAGCTGGGTTGCACCTCTTCCCTTTAGACCTCAAAGACGACGTTTGCCTAACAACCGAGAACTAGCACATAAACGCCTCTCGTCCCTAAGACACAATCTCCAAAGGAAACCAGAGATGAGTGAACATTTCTTTTCCTTCATGGAGAAAATATTCCAGAACGGTCATGCTGAGATAACCCCAGACCTCAAAGACACAGAAGAATGCTGGTACTTACCCATATTCGGGGTTTACCACCCTAAGAAGCCAGGGCAGATTAGAGTGGTGTTCGATTCTAGCGCCAAGCATGAGGGTGTCTCTCTAAATGATGTCCTTCTCTCGGGCCCTGACCTTAACAACAGACTGTTAGGGGTGCTTCTTCGCTTTCGCAAAGATTCAGTTGCGTTCATGGCAGACATACAACAAATGTTCTACTGCTTTCTTGTTAAAGAAGAACACCGTAACTTTCTGAGATTTCTCTGGTTCAAGGACAACAACCCTTCTGGAGACATCACAGAATACCGCATGAGGGTACACATATTTGGCAACAGTCCTTCCCCTGCTGTTGCTATATATGGCCTCAGACACTCTGCTAGAGTAGGCGAGTCAGAGTATGGGTCAGATGTCAGACAATTTGTAGACAGAGATTTCTACGTAGACGACTGCTTGAAATCACTGCCTACAAATGAAGCCGCTATCAGTCTCCTCAAAAGGACTCAGGCAATGCTTGCCTGTTCCAACTTAAAACTTCACAAGATTGCTTCCAACAGTAGAGAAGTCTTGGAGGCCTTTCCTGTCGAAGATCGTTCTAACGAGTTAAAGGACTTAGATCTAGGCACAGACTCACTTCCCATGCAACGCAGTCTTGGTTTGCTATGGGACTTAAAATCTGACACCTTTACCTTTCAAGTAAACACAGAGGAAAAACCCTTTACCCGTAGAGGCGTCCTGTCTACCATAAATAGCCTGTACGATCCTTTAGGTTTTGCAGCACCTATCACTATCCAGGGTAAGGCACTACTGAGAGACTTGACCTGTGAGTCGTTAGATTGGGACCACCCTCTCCCCACTGACAAGAAGAACCTATGGACAGAGTGGAAGGACTCACTGACAGTTTTATCTAACCTTAACATCCCACGACCATATGTCCCTCTGTCATCTGAGGACTATCAGACGCAAAAACTTTGTGTGTTTTCGATGCTTCTGTTAAGGCAATTGCTGCTGTAGCTTACCTGAAAACCATAGACAATAAAGGACAATGCCACATAGGGTTTGTAATGGGGAAAGCCAAACTTGCACCACTTCCCGAGCACACTATACCCAGGCTGGAGCTTTGTGCTGCAGTCTTAGCTACAGAGCTAGCTGAACTAATTGCAACAGAGATAAACGTAGAAATTCAAAAAGCTGAGTTTTATACAGACAGCAAAATAGTTTTGGGTTACATCCATAATGAAATTAGACGTTTCTACGTCTATGTCAATAACAGAGTATTGAGGATAAGGAGGTCTACCCTCCCAGAGCAATGGCATTTCGTGCCCACAGACCGTAATCCTGCAGACCTAGCGACCAGATCTGTAGCAGCCAGCCGCCTTGAGAGTACTTCGTGGTTCACAGGTCCCACCTTTCTACGCAGTACCGACTGTAACATTAAAGACCCCGCCACATTCGAGTTAATAGATGCAGACAAGGATCAGGAAATTCGCCCTCAGGTATCTACTGCAGTTACAACAACTTCTCTTAACCAGTTTAAAACTCACCGTTTCAATAGGTTTTCCACCTGGAGGTCATTAGTTAGAGCTATTACTTGCCTGAACCACATAGCTCAGTCCTATAAACAAAAACGACTGACTCCAGACAATTGCAGAGGTTGGCACCACTGCAAAAACGGCTACTCAGCGACTGACCTAGAACAATCTAAAAATTGGTTAATATCTGTTGTACAAAGAGAGGTCTTTGCTAAAGAAACGTGGATCTTCAACCCACCTCACTCTTCTCACATGGGAGGTGTCTGGGAGAGGATGATAGGCATAGCCCGCAGAATTCTTGACTCTATCTTCCTGCAAGTAGGAACTGCAAGGCTTACTCATGAATGTTTAGTGACCTTTATGGCAGAGGTTACAGCTATCATTAATGCCAGACCTTTGACACCAATTTCAAGTGACTCTGAGGACCCGGTGATCCTCACACCCGCCATGTTGCTCACGCAAAAGACTAATCTTGCCGGTGCTCCAGCCGGAGAGTTTTGTGAGAAAGATCTTTACAAGCGACAATGGAGACAGGTACAAGTTCTTGCCAATACCTTCTGGAGCCGGTGGAAGAAACATGTATATCTACTCTACAAGTGAGGAGAAAGTGGCACACTGGAAAGCCCAATCTTAAACCTGGAGACGTTGTGCTAATGAAAGACTGTCAGACGCTAAGGAACATGTGGCCTTTAGGTCTGATCACCAAAGTACTCCCAAGCAAAGATAATCGTGTCCGTAAGGTCGAGGTCAAGACCTTTCAACAGAATGAGGTTAAAGTGTTCTTAAGACCAGTGAACGAACTTGCTCTGTTGTTTTCTATGGAAGACTCTGTTAGTGACGTCGTGTGACGTCAGACGGGGAGTGTGCTGTCTATCATAATGTTTATGCTTTAATAAGAAGAATCAGTGATAGATTTGTGTAAAGTTGTAATGTATGGTACATTAGTTATAGTGGAGTGTAGCACCATCTAGTGTCCTTTTGTGGTAGTACGGCTGTTAAACCATTTCATATATATTAGTAATGTATAGGAAGGAAGTTATAATTAATCAGAGAATGCTGGGTAGAATCTTGACAGGAAGTGAAGCATTCACCATTTTGTGTCTGAAAGTGATTACTGGAAGCGAGGCATGTGTTTCTCATCCATCGCCATCTACCCCTAGAGAGCTAAAAAAGTAAGTTTACTGTATCATCAAGTAATGAAAATGCTGTTATGCATGCAATGTGATGTTTATGAAGTTTGTTTTTACTGTATTACAGTTTCACCTGGCTTGTCTTAATAAATCTGTGATCAAAATAAATATGGTATCCAAGTTTGTGAGACAAGAAGGTTTAGCTCGATGTCTTCGGACAGAACACATGTTCCAAATTAGATGATTGGCGTGAATCACCTGTCTCAAACCGCATCATAGACGGCGTGAGACAATAGCTGCCATCTTGCGCTTGCGCTCTATCGTCCTGTGCGTTCCATTTTGCGTGTCATATCAGAGCCCGGAAGTAGCGTGCGTTCCATTCCATACATCCTTCCGGATCCCCAGACGCATTCATCTACTGACTTCAAATGTCCATTGAATCGACATATAACCACCCTTGGTTACCCTCGAGCAAAATTAAAACCAAAAAAAACAGATCAATAGAACGCTCATTACAAATACAATAAGATCTTCCCCAAATCCACTATATAAAGGAATTATTGTGTGCAAATATACTCCATATCTATGGATCTTCATATAAAAACTGAATGGCAATTTTATAAATCCATTCTAAATTATTAACTACCTATAAGAGATTGTATTACCTATAAAGGTCTATTTACCTATATTGTCATGGGGTCAGTACTTGAAACTTCTAAATTACGAACATTAGTGCAAAATATTATAGAGTATTATATTTTTAAAGTGACTATTAAATATCTTATTTAAACGCTATTTACTTAAGTGTTTGTGCTAAATTGTGCAAAACTATTTGAAGTGCCACAATAACCTATGGCCTATACATAAAAATATACATACTATTTGTGCAAAATTATTAAAGTGCCGCAATTACCCATGGCATATGCATATATACAGATATGACATATGACATATACACATGACCATTATGGGATAAATACAAAGATATCGATAAATTCATTATGATTAAGCTGCTTATATTACTGCCCATAAGGAATTATATTCCTTCTCAAAACCCATATCATCATATTTCCATTAAAGTGCCGCTGTAAATGATTATACAAATATGAAGGGGCTAAATGAATACTTATAAATATTAAAGTGATTATTATAATATATAAATAAATCTAATTGAACCGCTTCTAATTGACCTTGTTTGTCTATGGTTCGCGTGGCTGGGCACAAGGAACTATCCAGGCCTATAAGAGATTCATCGATGATATCTTCTTCATTTGGAGAGGAAAAGAGGAGGATCTTGTAATATTTTTGGATAGCCTTAACCAGGTAGAGTGGGGCATTAAATTGGACAATAATTGGAGCACACAGAGGACCAATTTCCTCGATTTAGAAATTTTATAAAGAGGAAGGCTGCATTAAGTCTAAAACCTTTTTTAAAAATGTAGACATGAACACCTACATTGATTATACTAGTTGCCACCATTCAACTTGGCTTAGGGGTGTCCCTAAGGGCCAATTCACTCGCCTGAGACGTAATTGTACCGATACAGGAGTTTTTGAAGAACAGGCAGATAATATGAAGAAAGATTTTATTGAAAAGGGTTATAAAGAAGCAGAGTTGGAAAACACCATTTCGGATATTTTACTAAAAGATCGTGATGACTTATTAAGATATAAACTTAAGCCTCAGATAGAAGAGGAAGAAGTTCGATTTATCTGTGATTTTAATGATAAGGCCGGAAATATTAAAAAAATTTTTAGGAAACACTGGCACGTTTTACTGAATGACGACGATTTAAAACAATATAGGAACAACACCCAAAATAGTTTTTAGAGGTACTAAAAATGTAAAGTCCAGTTTAGTTCATAGCAAAACCAGGAAAAAGGACACTTCCAAAAATTCCTTTGGACTTAAAGAAGGTTTTTACCAATGTGGATCATGTTTTGCGTGTAGATCCACGGATAATAAAAAGAAATTTATAGGCTCTTATTTTAATCAGAAATGGAGCAAAACAGTTAAAATGGGGGGCATTTTGAATTGTTGTTCTAAAAACGTGATCTATATGTTGGAGTGTCCTTGCGGCCTAAGATATATAGGTCGGACGAAGCGAGCTCTTAATGTTAGAAAAAATGAACATGTTAGAAATATTAGAAAAGAATTTGAAAAGCATTCGGTTTCCCTACATTTTAAAATTCATCACGGCAGTTCCCCTGTAGGCCTAAAATTCTGGGCTATCAAACAGATAGATATTGAAGAGGATGTTATTAATAAACTAGGGAAAGAGGAGATGAGATCGATTTTCGAAAATGGCACGCTAAGTCCGAATGGTCTAAACGATGACTTAGAAATTGTACATTTCTTATAAAGATTTTATAAGGATCTTCCTCCATTCTATTTTATTGAGGTATTTATAACATATACCCTCTGGGGGGCAACACCTATTTATTGGGTCAATATTGGGAACACACTTAAGTTAATACATAGAACACCTAAATTTATATATTTTATTAAATTATCACCTATTTTATAGTGCCTATATCAACATTGGATACTGTTCCTATGTTTTTATAGTTATTTAATATTTACCTAATAGATATTTCTGCACTTAATGATAGCACTTTATATAGTTATTTAATGTATAATATCCACTTGTTATTTAGCATTAGCTAATTATGTTTAACACCTATAATGGTACTTATATGTATATAACGTTTAGGACAATTAAATTGAAGCGGTTCAATTAGATTTATTTATATATTATAATAATCACTTTAATATTTATAAGTATTCATTTAGCCCCTTCAGATTTGTATAATCACTTACAGCGGCACTTTAATGGAAATATGATGATATGGGTTTTGAGAAGGAATATAATTCCTTATGGGCAGTAATATAAGCTTAATCATAATGAATTTATCGATATCTTTTGTATTTATCCCATAATGGTCATGTGTATATGTCATATGTCATATCTGTATATATGCATATGCCATGGGTAATTGCGGCACTTTAATAATTTTGCACAAATAGTATGTATATTTTTATGTATAGGCCATAGGTTATTGTGGCACTTCAAATAGTTTTGCACAATTTAGCACAAACACTTAAGTAAATAGCGTTTAAATAAGATATTTAATAGTCACTTTAAAAAATATAATACTCTATAATATTTTGCACTAATGTTCGTAATTTAGAAGTTTCAAGTACTGACCCCATGACAATATAGGTAAATAGACCTTTATAGGTAATACAATCTCTTATAGGTAGTTAATAATTTAGAATGGATTTATAAAATTGCCATTCAGTTTTTATATGAAGATCCATAGATATGGAGTATATTTGCACACAATAATTCCTTTTATATAGTGGATTTGGGGGAAGATCTTATTGTATTTGTAATGAGCGTTCTATTGATCTGTTTTTTTTCGGTTTTAATTTTGCTCGAGGGTAACCAAGGGTGGTTATATGTCGATTCAATGGACATTTGAAGTCAGTAGATGAATGCGTCTGGGGATCCGGAAGGATGTATGGAATGGAACGCACGCCACTTCCGGGATCCGATATGACACGCAAAATGGAACGCACAGGACGATAGAGAGCAAGCGCAAGATGGCGGCTTCTGTCTCACGCCGTCTATGATGCGGTTTGAGACAGGTGATTCACGCCAATCATCTAATTTGGAACATGTGGGGACTTTTAATTGCTTTTAATTGATTTTATGCATCAGACTATTTAACCCCTTCACTGCTGAGCCATTTCACGTCTTAAAAAAACATGTTTTTCCTTTTTTTATTATTAGCATTTTTAATATTTTTTTCTTTACTTTAAAACATGGTCATGGTTGGTATCATTGGAAAGGCCATGCTCTGGCCTTTCTAATGATACCAAACATGACCCTGCCAGCTGCCAACAGTCAGGAGATAGTGAGGTTCAAAGGAACCCCCTAGCTTTCCTTAGGAGTCAATGAGGACGTTCCCCACACGTCCTCAGCAGTGAAAGGGTTAAGAAATGGATGTTAGCCAGTATCTGTAAACCAGCTGAAGAAGCCAGTACGTCTGGCGAAACGCGTTCTGGTCTTCTGGTTTGAGCCAGTATTTTATTTATGTTTCAATAAATAATTTTAATAATTTTTTAAAAAAAAATTCCCCTGGTGTTCTGGATTTAAAGAGGTTTTTGGGCTTTACCTTAAACAAGCCCTGAGGCGTACACACCAAGAGCTTGGTCTATAGCTCCTACAAATGTGAGTTGAACAACTATACTCTACCTATGCCATTTGAGTTTTTAAAAAGATATGCACAAGGAAATTGTTCTGCTTTCTTTTTATGTTTACTGTATACAAGCCATACTCCATTCAATAAGGTGTGGGTCACCTTAAGAAACGGAGAAGTAAAACACCCAAGAGCCTTGACCCACTTAGAGCCAGTGTTCGGGCTCTTTAATCTGTGAGTGAAAAGCATTACACTTCAGCATACAGTTTAAGTGTCAGTACCATCTGCACTATATATTGTTTCTTTTCTCCATATGCTTCATACGTACTAAGGGAACCATCACCTACCTTCTAGACATTTACTGGTGTGGTTACAAACATGGTGAAGTCAAGAGAATGGTCCAGGAAGACAAGAGAAGAGGTGATTACTCTTCACAGGAAGGGCAATGGCTATAAGAAGATTGCAAAGATGTTAAACATACCAAGAGAGACCATAGGAAGCATCATTCGCAAATTCAAGGCAAAGGGCACTGTTGAAACGCTACCTGGTCGTGGCAGAAAGAAGATGCTGACTTCGACTGCTGTGCGCTACCTGAAGCGTAGAGTGGAGAAAAGTCCCCGTGTGACTGCTGAGGAACTGAGAAAAGATTTGTCAGATGTGGGTACTGAAGTTTCAGCTCAGACAATACGGCGCACACTGCGTAATGAAGGCCTCCATGCCAGAACTCCCAGGTGCACCCCCTTGCTGTCTCCAAAGAATAAGAAGAGTCGACTGCAGTATGCCAAAAGTCATGTGGACAAACCACAGAAGTTTTGGGATAGTGTTCTGTCGACTGATGAAACAAAATTAGAACTGTTTGGGCCCATGGATCAACGCTATGTTTGGAGGAGGAAGAACAAGGCCTATGAAGAAAAGAACACCTTGCCTACTGTGAAGCATGGCGGGGGGTCAATCATGCTTTGGGGCTGTTTTGCTTCTGCAGGTACAGGGAAGCGTCAGCGTGTGCAAGGTACCATGAATTCTCTTCAGTACCAGGAGATATTGGATGACAATGTGATGCAGTCCGTCACAAACCTGAGGCTTGGGAGACGTTGGACCTTTCAACAGGACAATGATCCCAAGCATACCTCCAAGTCCACTAGAGCATGGTTGCAGATTAAAGGCTGGAACATTTTGGAGTGGCCATCGCAGTCACCTGACTTAAATCCGATTGAGAACCTCTGGTGGGACTTAAAGAAAGCAGTTGCAGTGCGCAAGCCTAAGAATGTGACTGAACTGGAGGCTTTTGCCCATGACGAATGGGCGAAGATACCCGTAGATCGCTGCAAGACACTTGTGTCAAGCTATGCTTCACGTTTAAAAGTTGTTAGTACTTAGTACAACATCCTTTTACAGTTATAAGATTGAATGTCACTTGGGGGTTAAATAAAACTGATAATGATGTGAGCACAGAAAAGACATTTGTGGTTATTTCATTATAAATGTTATGTTATATTTGTCTGACCTACATGTGCCTCTTTGATTTAATTGTAAGCAAGATGACTGAATGATCAAAATCAATGTCAAACTGGCCAAAACACTCAATTTCAGTGGGGGTTGAATAATTTTGAACACAACTGTATAAATAAATTGAATAGTATTGGTCCTATAACAGACCCCTGAGGGACACCGCTTACCACTGATGTCCATCTTGAAAATGTACCATTTATGACCACTCTCTGTACCCTTTCTTTTAGCCAGTTTTCTATCCAAGAACAAGTATTTTAAATTTTTCTTAATTTAAATAGTTCCCAGAGTGCTTCATCCAGCGGCACTCGTCTTTTGAAGCAGGGCCACTCAGATGGAGTCTCCTGTGGGGACTGGGAGCCCTGACAGGTGCCTGGCCTTTATGCAGATATTGACCGGCTGCTTGCAAGCCAGCCGGCTTCTCTGCATATTGGCCGGCAATCTCAGGTGCTGGACTGACATTGCTGCAGTCTGTCAGCTGATCGGCCCTGCAGCCAATCAGTCCACCTGGCAATTGCCCGGTGCGACCGATGGCCAGTCCAAGCTTGGTCCCCACATAATCACATCACTTAGACATCCTTCACATATCGACAGACAGCCGCTAAGTACATCACTCACAGACAGTCCCCACATATGCGCCTATAGCCCTCACCTCATTATTTGCATATGATCTACAAAAGGGCTCAAAATTTCCACTCGCCTACAAGCATTTGTCGAACGTAAATTAAGTGTGGGCGACTGGAAATGCACACAGGCAGCACAATAAATTATTTTGTGCTGCTTATTCCAGCAGTGCCACTGTGCAGCCCCCCCCTTCCCCAGGCTGCACGGTGACAGGGATCACCTGCCTAACCTCATCAAGCTCGTCTCTGTCACTGGCAGGGTGGTAGAGAGGAGCTTCCCTGTAGGGATGCGCATGCATTTTTTTCGGTTTGTTTTGGCACGTTCGGTTCTTCAAAAGTTTCATTTCGGATCGTTTAGGCACATTTTCGTTTTGGCTCGGTGTTTTGTATCGATTTTTGTTTTGTGAAATCGCGGAATTTCAGTCTTTCGGATTGCCTGTTCTCTTTGTTTCAAAGGGTCCTTCCTCAGATTTTCGTTTTGACTTTAGACGTATGGTATTTCGGATGCTCCGGTAATCCTGCCGATTTCGTTCCTTCGGACGTATCACTTTTTATGAAAGATCCTTTTTTTCTTATGAATAAATGTTAACAAATCCCTGTTTTTTAAGTGTTTATTAAATATTTCTAAAACCGTTTATTATTTTCAATTGCAGCAAACAGCCATTTCTATTATTTATTTTCACCATCAGCGATTGTCCATGATTCTGATCTGAGTCAGAAACATGGACAGTCGCCAATGGAGAAACACATATTATCGATCTATTTCTTCATTTCAGCACTATGGATAACGACAGGCTTGTTACTATCCATGGTACTAATACTGACAAAATGTATTGTATCAAAATTCATTGCTGAACAGAACACATACGGACGGACTGTGAGAAGATAATCCAGCTCTATGTGTTCTGCAAAGAAAAAACAGACCTCGTTATACATTTAAAATAAGTTAGAAAGAACCCTACATATTAACCTAAAAATTCCCAAAAAATGCAAAAATAATCCTAAAAAATAAATAAATGCAGACACTTCTTGCTGTAAGTGAAAAAAATAAATGCTTTAAGTTATATTTAAAAAAACTGGAATTTTGCATTGGAACAAGTGAAAAAAGTGACTGACGATACGAAATTCCGAAATCAGCAATGGACTCGAAACGATACGAAAATACGTTGTCCGAAATGAACCGAAACGGAACCGAAATCGCGAATAGAACGAAAATGACTTGCGATTTTACAAATTTCATGTCCATACGAAATAACGAACTTTTTTCGTTTCGTATTTCGTTGCTGGTCCGGTTCGGAACATCGGACGAATCCGAAGCTCTGAATCGGCCCGTTTCGTGAGAAAACGAATCAGTACGAAACAAAATGCACATCCCTACTTCCCTGCCTCCTCGCTCTGCTCACACTGGGGTCTGTTGACTGGGTTTACATGTATCTGGGGGTCTGATGTCTGGTTTTAATATTGTTTTTGTAACTTTATTCTAAATAAAACCTTTAACAGTGTAATTTCATAAGATAATTTAAGGGGTGGGAATAGGGGCAGAGTTAAGGGCTGGGTAGGGGTTAGGTGGAGTGACTGGTGGTGAGTAACTCTTACGGCTTGGTTAGTAGCTTGGAACTTGAAATTTTGAGCCCTGATCTACAAGTTTATTCACAAATTGACACTGGTCTGCAACAAACGTTGGTTTTGGTAAATTGGAAAAATCATGCTTAAAAAACTAAAATATTATCTGCCCCATCCTACATTTTTTTTGCCTGTATCCCTTAAAAAGTCTTATATGAATTTTAGTAAATGGTCCTCCTTTCTGGTTATAAAAAAGGGTAGAGTTTAGATAGAAAGATCCAATCTGGCAATATGGTTTTAAAATGCGGTATTGTCTAAATATAACAACTTGTCACATTAGCTTTTGCTGCATGCTATATTAAATATGCAAATTACCACTCAGACATTAGTGATGGTAATTATAGGAAATTGTATGCATTACAATTATTAGAAAAGAAATTATGCAAAACGCACCTTCGAGATAATTGTATGCAGTCAAAATTGTCAACCATCCTAATACAATCACAAATGTTAAAAAATTACACGAGTATTTCTGCAATTGTCATCTGTTAATCCCAACAATAGATGCACAATTAGAAATTAGAATTAAGTACAAAGCTGCAAAGTGACAAACATAGCTGAACTTTCTCTTCAAAACAATGCAAAAAACCTAATATACCATGTCATGGGCTATACACTGATCAGACACAACATTAAAGTGAAACATTAAGTGAAGGCTAGCCCTTCTGGTCTGATCACACAGAAGAACTACTATAGCTGAAACTGGGGAAAAACGTAATGCAGACCATGTTAGTAAAGTGTCAGACTTGTCACACTTGACAAGCACCACCTAGATAGAGGTTGTTGCAGACGTCATACATCTCATCATGGCAATGGTTTAAGGAACCTGACAAAGTTTTCAAGGTTGTACCTTGGCCTCCAAATTCCCCAGATCTCAATCAAATTGAACATATGTGGGATGTCCTGGCAGAACAAATCTGATTGATTGCTCTGATTGATCGATGGAGGCCCCAACCCGCAACTTGCAAGACTTAAAGGATCTGCTGCTAATACCTGGGTGCCAGATATCACAGGACACTTTCAGAGGTCTTGTGGAATCCATGCCTCTACATTAGGCAAGTAGTTTTAATGTTTTGGCTGAGCAGGATACATTAACCACTTGGCTGCGGACTACACACTGAGCACGTCTTTCACTTTACCGCTTGGTTGCGGAGGATGAGCTCTGCGCCTCTTTGCAGCCCTGCGGCTTGGTGTGATCTGGCGTCGACCGCGGTGTTATCCCAATGAGGGCTGACATCTTGGATGTTAGCCCTACCTCGAGATCTCCCCCACCCACTGACCTCATCGCTCATGGGTGCAATGAAGTCAGAAAGGGGCTTATTTTCCCAGCCAGGCAGGGAACTCCTTATGGTGGAGATACGTGGGTCATTTGGACACCTGCTGAATCATACCAGGTAGAGGGGCATGCACACATTGGTTCATCGAAAACCTAAACCGCCGCACCGCTGCAAGGACCGCAGGGGGCACTTTGGAACCCTTCGTCTCTGATTGTTACACTGTACAAGGTCAAGTGAGTTGTCATTGGAAAGGTCAGAGTCTGGCCTTTTCAATGATACCAAATATGACCACGTAATGCGTAAAAGCAGAAAAACAAAAAAAAATTATAGCAAAGTTTACTTTCTTTTCTCTGTCCTTATGCGGTGGCATTATGCTCTTTTACTTATAAAGCAAACAATGCTACTGCCCTAACTCTCATTTCCTGCACTGGGACCAAATGAGGAGGTGATGACGCAAAGCGTTATTACACATTGGTCTATCAAAGAAACAAGCCGCTTCACTGGGTTTCATCCCTGGTGATGCACTGCCAGGCCTCTACTGCAACTGTCTTCAGTTCCTGCTTGTTCTTGGGGCATTTTCCTTTCAGTTTTGTCTTCAGCAAGTGAAATGCATACTCAATGGGATTCAGGTCAGGTGATTGACTTGGCCATTGCATAACATTCCACTTCTGTCCCTTCAAAAATTCTTCGGTTGCTTTTGCAGTATGCTTTGGGTCATTGTCCATCTGCACTGTGAAGCGCCGTCCATTGAGTTCTGCAGCATTTGGCTGAATGTGAGCAGATAATATTGCCCGAAACACTTCAGAATTCATCCTGCTGCTTTTGTCAGCAGTCACATCATCAATAAATACAAGAGAACCAGTTCCATTGGCAGCCATACATGCCCACGCCATGACACTACCACCACCATGCTTCACTGATGAGGTGGTATGCTTAGGATCATGAGCAGTTCCTTTCCTTCTCCATACTCTTCTCTTCCCATCACTCTGGTACAAGTTGACCTTGGTCTCATCTGTCCATAGGATCTTGTTCCAGAACTGTGAAGGCTTTGTTAGGTGTTGTTTGGCAAACTCTAATCTGGCCTTCCTGCTTTTGAGGCTCACCAATGGCTTACATCTTGTGGTGAACCCTCTGTATTCACTCTGGTGAAGTCTTCTCTTGATTGTTGACATTGACACACATACACCTACCTCTTGGAGAGTGTTCTTGATCTGGCCAACTGTGGGTGTTTTCTTCACCAGGGAAAGAATTCTTCGCTCATCCACCACAGTTGTTTTCCATGGACTCCCGGGTCTTTTGGTGTTGCTGAGCTCACCGGTGCGTTCCTTCTTTTTGAGAATGTTCCAAACAGTTGTTTTGGCCACGCCTAATGTTCTTTGATATCTCTCTCATGGGTTTGTTTTGTTTCTTCAGCCTAATGATGGCTTGCTTCACTGATAGTGACAGCTCTTTGGATCTCATCTTGAGAGTTGACAGCAACTGATTCCAAATGCAAATAGTACACTTGAAATGAACTCTGGGCCTTTTATCTGCACATTGTAATTGGGGTAATGAAGGAATATCACACACCTGGCCATGGAACAGCTGAGAAGCCAATTGTCCCATTACTTTTGGTCCCTTAACACATGGGAGGCACATCTGCAAACTGCTGTAAGTCCTACACCGTTCACCTGAGTTGGCTGTACATACTCTCAAATTAAAGCTGACAGTCTGCAGTTAAAGCACATTGTGTTTGTTTCATTCCAACTCCATTGTGGTGGTGTATAGAGCCAAAGATGTTAGATTTGTGTCAATGTCCCAATATTTCTGGACCTGACTGTGTATATGTATATTATATGTATGTATATATATATATATATATATATATATATATATAATCTCCTCCTCCACCCATACCCACCTGCTTATCTGTGCCACCCCGGTACCCAACCCTGACATAGTCGTTCATTTGGCCCCAGAGCCTCTGGCCCCTTTTGGCCCCCGGACTTACCTGTGGGTTGCCAGGGTGAGCCGGGAATGCCAGGACACTCGGTCAGTCGTCTGCCTCCCATCTTTTTTTTATTCTCTTTCCCCAGGATTTTTCCAGCCACCCCTATGTGGTTGTTACCAGCCCATGAGTCGCTTTGCCTGGCTTGTTTGCTTCCCTTTCTCCCTTTACGTTTTGTCCTTTTTCCCTGCTGTGACACCACTGTGCGTGGCCTATCTTTAAGTTTAGACTCCCCCCTTCCTGTTTTTTTTTGTATTTAAGATTTTTTATTTTCATAAAGAAAAGATCACAAACTGACCAGCATAGTAGGCCTCGCAGGGCCAAATGTTATGCGCTCATAAGAAACACATATGACATAAAGAAGGAGGGGGGTGGTCTCATGAAAAATCTGCAAAATGTCGAGAAACGGGGGGGGGGGGTGTTATAACAATAGTCGTCAAAATACATTTCGGAAAAAGTAAAACCAAAAAGTCTCAAATCTATCCCCAGCCGGGGAATAACAGTGGAAAAAGGAAATAAAATGGTAGTCGAAAAAAAATAAAAATAAATGTACTCTCATAAAAACACTTATAACATAAGAGGGGGGGGGAGGGGGTTGCATGGAAAATCAGCAAAAAATCAGAAAGCGGGGGTGGGGGGGGGTTAAAGCTAAAGTCAGCAAAGGTACTTCGGAAAAGTTAAAGCCAAAGAGTCTCAAATATGTTCCCAGCCGGGAAATGTCAGTGGAGAAAAAATAAATAAAAATAAACTAAAATAGTGGCCGAAGCATCCCTGAAATAAGGGGGGGGAGGGGAGATCAACAGTGGGGGCACATCAATTTGCCATCTATGAGGTAAGGGGGAATAGCTGGGGAGAAGTTCTCGGAAATGGGGAGATTCGAAAATATAGACTGGAGAACCCTCTTCAGCCCGCATCCACAAACGGCAAGGGACATGGCACAGGCAGCGCGTCACCCACTAGGCCAGAGCATCCGGCCTCCGCTCTCTCGCAGCCACGAGGAAGGTCTTCAGGCCTCAGTAAGATCCATCCCTCACCGCAAGCTCCACCATCAGATGCTCGCGACAGGGCCGGGCCGAATCTCAGCAGTAGCGTCGGTACCATCCAGGCTGTTAGCTGGGGAGGGCTATTCCTCCCCGGTCGGCGAGGGGAAGCCGCCAGCCCCTGGCTCTTCAGTATAGCCATCTCCCTAGGCTCGCGTGTGTCATCCTCCCTAGGAGCACTCGAAGCGGGGGTCTGCA